>OY821749.1:20343630-20758107 GCA_963682055.1 Primula veris | reverse complement strand
GCTCAGGCTTAGTCCCAAGTCTTCTTTCTCAACCATCATTTTTCTTTCTTTTTTTACTTTAAATGAGTTGTGAGAACAAACAGAGCAATAACTTATGTATGGAAGTTTTGTATATATATATATATATATATATATATAGAGAGAGAGAGAGAGAGAGAGAAAGAGAGTGTGTGTGTGTGTGGTGTTGAAGGATGAAGAGAGGGATAATATGGAGGATTAAATAGAGAGAGAAGGTGGTGAGGTGTCAATCATGACCATGGGGGTTTGTCAGGTGTGGGCTGGATTAATTTACTCTCTCTCTTTTGCTTTCTTAATTAGTATTCAATTTTAATAAAAAAATGTTTTGCTTTCTAAGATATTATACAATTAAAAACAAATGTTTTGCTTATTTTCTACTTATAAGAATGAAAAATAAAAGTGAGCCATGTCTATCGGGAAAAAAAAATACTTGGGTATTGCTTGTCGGGGTGCGGATTGAGGAGGGGAAACGACATTCGTTGAACAGTTGAGGGGGGAAGAAATATTGGAGATACGTGTATTTTCTTTCATCAATGTTATTGAGGATCTGATTTTATAGTAACCACATGTGACATGTGATTAACTTGTTATTCGAAAACCTGATTTATGTAAAATTTTGAGTTTTTATTTGATTAGTGCCTTTTGATTATGAATGATATTTAGGTATTTTGTTGTTTTTTATACATTTTTTGTTGATTTATACTATTGGATCTCATTTCGATCTTTTGTATGTTTGGTGAGAGAACTTTTCTTGTTAAAACCTATCGATTCTCATCTAAGTATTTACTTGGACGAATATATTGGGCAATTAGCCATATTATTAGGAATCAATGATTTATGCGTCTCACTCTAAATATTTGTAATATATGATAAACAAAAATGTTTGTTTGATAATTTGATGTATTGCCGACCTTTGGGATATGTATTTTATTTTGGGTTTTCAGTGTTTTATTTGTCATGTTCAATTTATATTAGCATCATAGAAATTTACATGTTGAGCTTCTATGTTTAAATATTTTTATGTCTTTTATATACGTGTTTTTTCTTTCTTTCTACATGCATTGTAATTTTCACATGATAAGATTTAACCATTCTAGTTTCTTTGAACGATTGGCGCTGTAATAAAATTTCATTTGTAATAAAATTTTATTGGTTTATTTAGGAGGTTGCAATGATTTCTACATACATATATATATAAATATATTATTTTGTTTCTTTTTGTTGTTGTTTTGCTGGTTTATAATCGAATGAGCTCGGCGAAGTGTAATGTATAAAATACGTCAAACTAAAATTTTCTAACAATTTTATTCTCGTTCATAATAGAGTAGACACCAGGGAGTATTTATATTTTCACATCATAATCATAATGTAATGAAACTTTACTTGGAAAAATAAATCCAGCTAAGTTACATTTATCAGTCTCTCTCAAACTACGTTATAACCACGGTAAAAGTTGGACTTTTGTCCAAGTACGATTAATTAATTAATGAAGCAATGAATTTGGCTCAGTTTTTCAAAGGAGCTGAGCCACTGAGACCATAAGGATTTGTCTGATTAAAGGCTCATGTAATACAGTGATACTACTACATACTACTGTATAACTTTTCTGTTTGACCATAGACCAAATCATACAGAATCAGTAGTTATGATTGTAGGTTGATGTATTGTCCACAGCCTAGGCATGGGAATGTGTAACTTCTTGTTGAGGCCTTGTTTGGTTGCAGATTAGCGAGCAAATAAGCTGATTTTTTGGGAATTATGAAAAAGTTTGGTTTGTCCTCTTTAATTCATGTTTTCTTTACCAAGTTCATATTAAGTGAAAGGTTTACACAAGAAAAATATATTCAACCTATACTTAAGTTGAAGGCCCGGCCACTTGTTTTCTTTTTCCATGAATCGTTTGATAAAGAAATGATTTTTAGAATTTTTGTTTGAATTTTTAACTACAAGTATTCGAATGTCTTATCATCAATGATATTTTTATCTGTATCTTGTAGGATTACAAGCATGGGATGTGTACAAAATGGAAGACTGTGCAATTACTTTTAACAAGTACATACTAGCTAGTACTAATACTACACCAAAAACTATACAGTATTTTGATAGGAATGTCAATTAATATTAGTAATGTTATCATCAGTACTTTTGCGATTGCATTATCTCTTCCACCAGTGAGATGGACTGTTTAGCTTTTCTATTGACAAATTAAATTACCAGTTTTATTGCTATATACTAGTAACGGTAATATAACACTCGTCGCACCAAAATAGTGTCACAAAAATGAACATTTGGCACCATATATATATATATATATATATATATATATATAATTAAAAAAAATCGTTTACTTGCTTGTCTACAACCTATGTATGGGAATTTTGAAAAATATATATTTTTACAACTTGCAAGTTACTACTAATCGATAAAAGGACGAAGAGGAAATGTTAGTTTTAAGTCCGATCAACCGGATTTTCCGCAAATTGAAACTCTCTATATATTGTTCTTGATCCTTGTGAATGAGAACTATCCGACAAAAAATTCATATGTTGGGTATAAACATATGTATTTAAAATCTTGGAGTCAATTATTGTTTTAGCAAAACATTACTGAAAAATCCATTCCGGTGAGCCAAGGGGATTAGAGTGAATTTGTGGTGGCTGGCGAGGGAAGATCGACACCCTCTCGTCCGGGGCAATACCATCACCTCAGCATGCTATCCGGGCCTGTCAAACATAGGCCACGTACCACCCCGGATCTGGTATCCCGGTCCGTGCCCAGGCCAGCCTAGGAAGCGTATCAAGTACGCTTCCCCAATTAATGTTGCTGCTCCCTAGGGGGACCCCTTTATGTGTTTCATCGACGTGGCCCAATCACAGACCAGCTTCTGTGGGCCCCGGGAAAGGACAGTACCCTTGTCAGAGTCATAAATGACCTAACGCCGTTGGATTAATTGGTAACAGTACAGTGATCCAAGGGCTTAGACACATCTAGATCATACTATAAATACCCCCCCCCCCCCTAATACCACTGGGGGGGACAGAAAAAGGGAGACTAGAGAGATAAAGCTAAAACCATCCGAGCCATCTGAATTGAACCCAAAGCACCCGATATCACCACTTGTAACCGGCCCTATCCCTCCCCCCTTACTATATTTCTATCTTCAGTCTGTACAGATACTGACTTGATCGTTGGAGAGGGAAAACCTGGTTGCAACCCCGGGCCCCTGTTCGTTGTTTGTGCAGGAACGAAGATCGCCTCGTCATCACGGAGTCATCAGCCTAGTCAGACACCCGGATAGATCGGGGCCGACGCGAATTGATTAAGTCGAGCCTTGGAATAAAAGCAGGCTCGCCAGTGGCCTCAAAAGTGGAGTAGAATTTAAACAAAACGAAGGGAGTGTGAATTTATGTGTTAGGTTTCATCTAAATATAAATATAGTCACACCTAAGAGTCATGACCTGTCTTGTAAATCGAGAATGCAAGTATTTAACATGTTTAGCACAAATTAAAAAATCTTATAGTAGTTCAATTTGTATAAAACTCCTCTTAAATATACTGAAAATTTATTATTCAAAGTTTCAAATTAAAACAATTTTAGAACTTTTCCATAGAAATATAACTTCAGAAAGGGAGATATTGGAAATTTGAAAAGCAGATGCAAATATAGCAAACTTAAATGAGTACTCCTAGGACAGCATTCCCGGGTCCCCTTTAGAGGAGAAAATGGTGAATAATAATGTAACAGTGATGGTGCAATTATATGAGCTGGGACATGTTTTCCTAGTTTAGGGACACGGCCAGATAAGATATTGGGAAGCATCAAATCATAGGGGTTAAGTTCTATGATTGCAACTGATAGATACAACTTTATATTTACATGTTACAACCCTTGTGATCTTACTTACTATAAATATTCCATTTCGACTATATTTATGCATGAAATTTAAACTTATGGATATAATGGAATTACATACTTTTATGGTGACCCTTTTTTAGGCAATCCCTGAAATAAAAACAAAAGAAAATTAATAGTGAAAACATTTCGATTGTATTTGTCAAATGCAAAGTTACGCACATAATGAGATTATATATGAAAGTATATTGATTAATACATAAAAACATACTTAATATCCAAAAACCCACATTCTCATTTTTTATTTAAAAATTGCAACATATCAATATAGTATCAGTGGCCGCCAAAGTAAAAAAAAAAATATATATATATAGTAAAAAGAAGTAGAAAAATTAGCATGTGTATATAAATTAAAATTAGACTTTAAATATGAGTTTTTAATAATTGAGTATCACATTATGTAGGGTTAATTCATGTTTTCTGTACCAAACTATCGCATTTTAACAATTTGCATACTAAACTACTATTTTTAACAATGTACATACTAAATTAACAACAATTGATTAATAAACATACTTTGGCTGACATGTCAGCAAATTAAACAAGCAGGTGGCAAATAAACTGTGACGTTACCTTTTTGCCCTTTATTTGGCGCCAAAATCACTTACACCCAAAACTCATTTTTGTCCTTTATTACACCAGCAGCCAATAACCCTAATTCTCATACACTCATTCTCTCACTAACACTCTCTTCAATGGACTACCACTGCCATTGTAGGAAAATCACAAAACTAAACACATCATGGACTGCGGAAAACCCAGATCACAGGTTTAGAAATTATAAAACCAACTCTTGTTCATTTTTCGTATGGGTTGATCCCCCTATTTGTGATCGTGCCACAAAAATAATAACAGGTTTATTGAGAGGAAAAAAACCTTGAAAGCTGACATGAAAGAAATGCAAATAGAGAATTTAAAAATGAAGAAATAAATTAATAAATTGCAGAATGAAAAGGCTTGTTTAATGCAGTTGGTTGATGAATATGAAGGTGCAAAGAAAAAAGATATGGTGAAAAACATGAAGCAAGTGAAGAAGAAAAAGGGGAAAATTAGTAAAGTTTGTATACTTGGTGTTTTTTTGTTTTTAATTATTGTCCTGTCAATGGTGTACCTGTTTGAGGAAGAAAAAAATACAGATGTAGAGCTTATTTGAAAATAATGTTTAATGTAATGGTTTTATGTAATGCTATGAGTATGAATGAATGAAATGAACTATGAAATTTGTTTTTGTGTTGTTTGATGATGCTAAAAATAAATGAATTTTGGTACTTAATTCTGATATCACAAGCACCCAAATTTCAGACAAAAAATAAACTATTCCGAGTTCACAAAAGCCTCATTCTGAGATGGCTATTTTGCGAGTTAGAAGTGGACAATAATCAGTCCAAAAATTGGTCAATTCTGAGATCATAAATACCAAAATCTCAAAATAAAATGGACAATTCAGAGATCTTTTCATAAGAGCTCAGAAATACCCAAATCTCATTTCATTCTGAGTTCATAAATAACCAAATCTCATCTCATTCTGAGTTTATAAGAGCTATCTCTGAGTTCATAAGAGCTCTTTTCTGAGATCAAAAAAGACTGTTTTCTGAGCTATTTTCATAACATCCCGGGAAAAAATTACAGAACAAAACTATAACATCTCTCAGTACAAAAATATTGGCTGCAAGTAGATTATTTTTCTTTCCCAACAACTGAATAAGTAAAAGGATACATGCAGTTGTTGGGGTCTATTGCCACTGCAGTCAACATTATACCCTTGTGTGGCCCACTTAGATGACACCCATCAACACCAATAACTGGTCTACAACCTTTTAAAAACCCTCTTTTCAAGGCCCCCCAACAGATATAAATCTCTCTGAACACATATGGAGCATCTAAACTTGGTCTACTCTTGGTTTTCACCAAAAAAGTAATACCTGGTTTAGTTCTTTTTAACTCAGCAATATAGTAACAAAGTAGTTTGTATTGCTTAGAAGAAGTGCCCTCAATTTGAATTTTTGCAAGGTCAAAAGCCCTATATGTTTTGGTAATAGTTACCTTACACTTTGTATTTCTTGCAACAAACATTTGAAATGCTTTTGCATCCCACTTAGAATTCTCTTTAATATCCACTTCAAATTTTTGAGCAATGTATTTTGGTGTAAGATTTGAATTCACCAGTGTGCTAGAACATGTGTGTTTGTCCACAAAGGTTCTTATCTGTACTGTCTCTTCCCATCTCATTCTTGCACCATATATCAACCATGGACATGAGTTATCAGTACTTTCATTTCTACAAATATCATACATTTTTAACATGCAGTTCACATTCAAATAAACATCTTTTTTTCTTTGAATTGCATATTGCCTTATACCTTTTCTAAACAGAGCAGCACTAGGAAATTTCATTCCAAACTTAAACTCTATAGGTTTATCTAAGTCTGCTTCACCAAACACTGTATAACTAATTTTAACTCTAGTTTCATCCGCATCAGACCCTACAACACTATCAAACTCTGACTGTGACACATAACCCTCATCCATGTCCTCATCATTACCCACATTATTGTATGCAGCAGCAATTTTAGATTTCATAGTGACATTGGCTTTGTCTTTAAATCTAGCATTACTAGTACCAGAACCACTAGCTTTGCCATTGCAATTGACTGTGGACGTGTTAGGGTAGTCCACAGTAATGACAGTGTCAACTAAAGTATCATATTCCCCGCCAATATCATCATCAGTACCAAAATTATTTTCTAAATCCGAACCATCATCATTTTCAACTTCAAATTCATCAGCATTACTGTCTAAGTCTGAATCTATTTCATTGTTATCACACTCAACATATACTTCCACAACTCTAGTAGCACTATCAACGTAGTTAACAATATGATAAGCATCCCTATCAAATCTAATCTCAAATTCAGTTTTCTCAAATGAAGTTCCCACTTTTTTACAGTACAACTTGTTAACATTTAACCACCCTAATTTGTAAGACATTCCTACAAGTGCTAAATAATTGATCTATTTTTCATCATAAAAATCAAAGTAATCAACTCTACCATTCAAATATTGTGTTATGTTACCTCGAGAGATTATACCATCATGATGCTAGGCTATGGTGAACATAAAATTGTTATCTGCAATTTAAAAAATATACATAATTAAACCCCTACTACTCAAATTAAACACCACTAATTAACAATATTTAACCATAATCCCTAAGTACATAAACTGAATAACTCATCTAAATAAATTAATAAAAAAAACCTAATTATAAAATTAAGTAATATATAATTAAAAATTTCTAATAATTAAAAACTCGAATAATGTAAACTGAATAGTCCAAAAAAAAATGATAACAAAAATCCTAATTATAAAATGAAGAAATATATAATTAAAAAACCTGAATTATAGATAGATAATCAAACCTGAATAATTAAAAACACTAATTAAAAAATCAATAATTATAGATAGATAAAGAAATTTACTTACCGTATTTTGGAGGGTCTGTCCCATGACGAAACATCCAACTCATATTTAAAACTTAATTATTTGAGTAATTGTTGCTTAATTTGGACGTTTTCTAAGAGAGATATAGGTATAGAGAGGGTTATACGTATAGAGATAGAACGAATAACATGTTTTTGGTTAATAGACAAAAACACCCCTGCCGTGTAATATTGATAAGCACACGTATGCAGTTTATTTGCCACCTGTTTGTTCAATTGCTGACGCGTCAGCCTAGTATGGTTATTGATCAATTGCTGTTAAATTAGTATGTATATTGTTAAAAATTGTAGTTGAATATGAAAATTGTTAAAAGACGATAGTTTGGTACATAAAATATGAATTAACCCCACTATGTACTAAATAATCATTTTACCTTTTGTAGTTTACCAACCACAGTGATAAAATCAAAATAAAATTAATAGTGAAAATAGTTATGTTGTATTTGTGATATGCAAACTTATGTACATGATGAAATTATATATATCATGGTGACCCTTTTGTAATTGTTAACCAGATGAAAACAAAAGAAGTTCAATAGGAAAAACAGGGGGGGGGGGGGGAGGGGGTGCAATACTCAAATTGAAATCCTACTGAAGGAGGCCGATTTTCCCTTTCAACTATAAATTGATTCAATTATATTTACTATTATATTTTCCTATTATATACTCCCTCCGTTCCCAAATAATCGTTATCTACGAAATTACGTGTAATTTTAACCGTTTTATAACATATATCAAAATTGTCGAAATAAAAATTTTCAAAACTAAATCATATAATTTAATGTTTGAACTATATGATTAACTTTTGAAAATTTTTATTCCGACAATTTTGATACAAGTTATTGGCCGGTCAAAATTGCACGTAGTTTCGTAGTGGACAATTAATTGGGAACGAATGGAGTACTAACAGATTTTTTGAAATATGTGACGTTTAACTTGGCGAGGGAATATAAGTATTTCCTCATCCGTCACATTTATTATCACTAAAACCTGCTTTTACCTAACTTACGAACATCAAAGTCGGATTTGATACCCTGGATTAAGACACGTCGGTCGGCCGCGAGGCAGGCCGGATGTACATGGCGAGTGCATAGCTCTCAGCATGTGCCTCACACGTGCGGGATGCAATGGCTTGATATTTAACGGCATTTCTATAGAACTTATTGCGGCCAATCCAGGGTCACCATGTGTTATATGTATTGTTGTAAAAGCATTAACTTCGTTTACACCATTAGATCATAAATGAACTTTACAGTGATTCTATGGTTGTGATGCATTTAATGACACTATAATACCCCTTTAATATGAGGGGTGATATTATCTCACTAGAAAATATTTACTACTCTGGAACTGATTCAGATCTGACAATTTGAGAAACTCAAATGATAACCCGATAATAGCCAACACCATATTTATATCGTCTTATCTACCTTAATTATACTTTATTAACTTACCATTTGTCTCCGTCCTGTACTAACTTGGGAATGTTTGGAACAAACTCGTGCCCCATGTTTGTTTACATGTGCAGTACCACAGAGAAGTGAACACATAAGATATTGACCTCAGTCCATCCGACCTACCCGGACTAGACGACTTGGACCGTAACAGACCTTGTTGTTCGTCCGACACCTCTGAAGCTGGCGTAGATACTGTGTAATCAAAGTGTAAGTCGTGCCTAGAAATAAAAATAGTCTCGCTATAACTTAATTTCACATATCATTATTGGTTAACATCTAAACCATAAACACATTTGAATTTTAGATCCCCGAGTGCATTTTCTCATCTATCTTTTGCCAAAGGATAATTGTTTGGACAAAGCAAATCTTTTCCTTCCAACTTTAGTTATTTTGTGGGGAAAAAACATAAGCAGCTTTTTGCATTTTAACCTACATGCCTCCTTTTCATTTTGCTATTTATGCATGCACTTGTCCACTCTACACTTTTCAAGTCGCACATTCATTGGTCCTTGCTTTTCCTTTTTTTTTCCTTTTTTTTTTTCCTTTTAGGATGATGATCAACTTGGCTAATAGCCTAACATGACGTTATTGTTAAAAAATATAATTAAAAGACGAATCAAAATCTTTTATCCCATATTTATTATCCGTAGATATTTTTATTTAAATTTTATACTTTTACAAGCTTATAAGCTTTTATAATATATTATATGCAAATTTCAGAATATTTAGACATAATATTGTTTTAAATATTTTTCTAAAAAATTTAATGTTTACATTACACTAATTTTTAAATTTATTTTAAAATGAATTATGTGCAGATTTTCTCTTAAAAATAATTATTGGAATACTTTACACTATTTTTACGTTTATTTCAAAATAAATTACGTGTGGATTGTCTCCTTTAGAATAATTATCCGAATGTGTTGATACAAGTCTAATATCAATTGTATACATTTTTTCACCTTTTTAAACAAATATTTTGGGTTAATTAGGTAAGGGGACACGGAAGTAAATAGAGAATAGTGTTTATAAATAAAAGTCTAATAATTATTTTCTTTTAAATACAATGTTACAATGGTTTGTTGTAAATGAGAAGTAAGGATCAAGTATCTACTATCTATTACACATTATGTCCGTCTAGATTTAATCCATCCTATGTTATTGTAATTAAGCGTGTTCTAAAGCAGAGAGGGATGCTCTCATCTGTAATGTTGGTGTCTGTTTTAGTTGAGAAGGAACAACACATTCTCGGGTCATCAATGTCATATTTATAGTCATATTCTAGGATTAACAACCCTTAGATCTTGGTCAATTAATGTTTTTTTTGTCTAACGGGCGACCTACATGTACGTGGCAGTCCTTTATTGTTCTCCATAGCGCGCCGCATGAAAATTTGACGCCTACCCCTAATAGTTTTTGGCCAAAATTATTAGCGCTTTCGTACCACACGTGGAAAGTGCATGCTCCCTGGCCGGCCTCCGGCATCCAATGTGGTGGTAGCGTTCGTAACCCAAGTAATTCAATCTTGCTTCTTATTGTAAGACTAGACTAAGTTGTTTTAGAATTATCTAATGTTGTTTGTACCCCGTAATTATGGAAATACAAATATCCACTCGTCAACTATGACTCTCAGTATACAAATACTAATATGACGATGACCCAACATTTCATAGTGCTAATAATATATATATTTTTAAATCTAATTTACATGCAATTTTCTTTACTTCAAACTAATAATATATGTACTAGCTTGAGACCACTTCAATGACGGGTCAATTCCGAATTATTGTCCTATACAAATTCACTTAAATGCATTGACAATCATGTATCAGAACTTTACCTATATTACATATTCATAAGCCTTGGTGGATGTGAGTCGGTTGGAAATGGTCCCCAATAATATATTGTACGTTGTTTTTGGGCGAAAAATTCCACATACGGTTATGAGATCCACTAATATTTCTCTGTAAACATCGTTGTCAACAATTATTAGCAATGTCTCTATTACACTTGCTAGTAAAGTAAAAAAAAAAAACATTAATTAGAAGATAGTTTTCTTTTTTCACTTCACATTGGATGTGGTGAGATTGTCGTTTCTTATCAAATTTTGATTTTTCACAACAAAATATGTACATCTGTGTTTACCTACGCAGTCTAGTCCCGATTGCTAGAATTTACTAAACCAATAAGCTAGGTTTTGATTGAACTTGTTTTAAATTCATCCTAGAAAATAAGTTGGATTTGGAAATAACTATTTTATAGTTATTCAGACGGATTCGGAGTGTGCGAGCATATTGATATCGTACATGCACCTCACATTGTCACGTTGGATGCAGTAAAACCTAACCGATATATGGTCAATTGGTCATACTCATAAATTTAGTGCATCAAATTAAAAGTACAATAGTATATTATAAGAATTGATAAGTTGATTAAATTATATTTCATGAGCTACAAAATGCAATCACTGTGACATCATGATATGATGGACACATCACAGTTTTTTATTTTTTTGAAAATAACACATCACATTTATAACACCATATATTCCAAAAATTATTGGGGAGAAAAGTAAAATCCTGGTTGAGGGGTATCAAAAAAAGTTGTGCATTTAGTACATTGGATACCTTTCAGCACACTGTACTTTTGGTTTTGACACTCCCCAGTCCCCACTAAAATCATATGGTTCATTACCTTTATTTTCTTTTTGCAGGTCAATGAATATTGCTTTTTTTACAAATTAACCGAAGTCCAATAGTATACTCCTACTTTCATGTTTATGAACAGTTCTTAAAATCACACATGTGCTATCCACTGTTTAAAACAAAAGCACAGTGGTGGTAAAGGTAAAAGATATAAGTTGACAAAAGTAGATAAAATCATTACCTCTCCATTTCAGAGAAAAAAATATATGGTAAAGCAGCATACATATAGCATATACTAGTACGTAATTGATATAAAGCCAATTCAGTTTATAAGTCTATAGTCAGGAGAGCTCGAGTAAAATACAAGTATATATATGCACAACCAGAATTAATAGGCGATGTATTTTTTGTCCGTTTTCCCTCCTGAAACCGAAAATATCATGCTTTCTGATCATAGCATCTAAAGCAGATGAATCGAGTAAAACATAGAAAAATAAATTAAGTCTACTTTAATACCTTTTTTTTTTTGAAACAATCTACTTTAATACTTAAAAAAACACGAGAACATTACTTCTAGTTTGATAATTAATACATTTTGCATTCGTAAACAGTTTATATACTCAATTAAAATTAATTCTTGTACTATTTTATATAGTTTATGCACATCTAAACGAAGACGAAGAAAAAAGATTGTCCTTATTAACACGAACTCGAGAAAAAAATTAAAGGAAGCCCAAATAAATTACAAGAGAAGTGTTTTTCGCGCACTGGTATCATGTACAAGTAATAGAAGCAATTTGCAATTTTATTTAATTTTTTTGCCATTCGCAACAACTTAGCAACAAATATAGTCTATTGTCAAATCGGAACTTCTTATTGTTACTGAAATCTAAACTAATACAATTTTTTACTCGGTGGCTATAATTTAAACCAACGTGGGGTTGTATTAAAATAAGTAAAAAAAAAAAAACTTAAAAATTGGTATATTTTTTATGTGTGCATACACCGGGTTAATACAAGTTGATTTGCAGTCGGATATATACATAACGAACCTAACCGGTCATTAATATGATATGTGCTTTTAATTATATTTATGTGTTCTAGTTTGTTATTACTATTCCTACGACTAGTGTTAGTAGTGTACTAGTGTTTTGTCCTTTAATTATTAGTGTAATTTGTGTAAGTAGTGGTGACATTTATCACTCCACTCTATTTGAGTGTGAAGTTATTTGTTACGACTATTTATTTAGTGGAGTAATGGATAGTAGTTAGTATTGTGATTACTTTGTGTATTAACGGAATGTAATTAGTAGTACTGTCATAGTCGTTTTTTGAAACAGTTATCTTATTTAACTGTTATGGAATAGTCACCTTAACCACCGTTAGATTAAAAAATATATGCTTAAATAATATTTTTTAATAATTAATTTATTTTTTCTATTTTCAACAAATTAGAATTTGATAAATTAAAAACAAATTGTACAACACACTAAAACTCAAATAAAAATATAGAAATCTAGGGAACTCTACCCTAAACTTAAATATTAATCAAAATTTAATTTATTTTTATGCTAACGGTTTGTGAAGCAGTCATATAACATGAATTGTAACGACCCTGCCCCACAGACCGAACCGCCACGCCCGTATCAACAATATTGTCCGCTTTGGCATAACTTTCCAGTGGGATCACCCATCCTGGTACTACTCCAAGCTAAACACGCTTAACTATGGAGTTCCGTTCACGTTATTGTGCCGCACGGCTTTAAAATGCCTTGTTGATAGAAAATAGATCTTTAAGCTCATATAGCACACGAGAACTCTCATATCTGGGCAATGTGGGACTGACGCACAATATCGCACCACAGAAATTCCTTCCGAAAAATTTGGATCGTCACAATCACCCCCCCTTTAGGCACGACGTCCTCGTCGGGCACGTCGCCCTTCCGGGGCTCACACACTCGTGCTAGTCCCCACATTTTCGGCCAGATAGAGGCTCTGATACCACCTGTAACGACCCGAACTGCCACACCCGTATTAACAATATTGTCCGCTTTGGCACAACTTCCCAGAGGGGTCACCCATCCTGGTACTACTCCAAGCTAAGCATGCTTAACTGTGGAGTTCCGTCTTCGCTATTGTGCCGCACGGCTTTAAAAGGCCTTGTTGATAGGAAATGAATCTTTAAGCTCATATCCCACACGAATACTCTCAGATCTGGACGATGTGGGACTGACGCACAACACCGCACCACATAAATTCCTTTCTGGAAATCTGGGTCACCACAATCACCATCCATTTAGGCACGACGTCCTCGTCGGGCACGTCGTCCTTCAGGGGTCCACACACACGTACTAGTCCCCACATTTCCGGCCAGATAGAGGCTCTGATACCACCTGTAACGACCCGTCCCCACGGACCGAACCGCCACGCCCGTATCAACGATATTGTCGCTTTGGCACAACTTCTCAGGGGGTCACCCATCCTGGTACTACTCCAAGCTAAGCATGCTTAACTGTGGAGTTCCGTCCTCGCTATTGTGCCGCACGGCTTTAAAAGGTCTTATTTATAGAAAATGGATCTTTAAGCTCATATACCACACGAGTACTTTCATATCTGGGCGATGTAAGACTGACGCACAAGATCGCACCACAGAAATTCCTTCCGAAAAATCTGGGTCGTCACATGAATGTTTCCTATGAATTTCCGTACTATGAATGATATTAACAGGTTTCTTCCAAGTATATCTCTCATTTTCTATCTTTTCTAAAGACACTGCGGTGTGCTTGTTCTTGTTCTATTTTCTTCAATTTACTTTCTCATTCTTTGTAAGTTGTACGTATTATATACGTATCATAATATCAAATCGTGTTCGCGTTTGTTCATTTGTCAACGAACCGACTAAAGTAACCTTGCAGCGAATAAATAATCATATACTCATGGAATTAATTATGAAATGACAAAAGAAATGCAAATTATTAAAAAAAAAATGTTCATATATATGAACCATGTTAACAAAGAGTAATACCAATTTGTTACTCAAAAAGTTCAACAAGCAAATCTTAAAAAATTCAAGATAATATCTATACCTTTGTCATGATGGTAATATTTGTTTTTGAGATACCGAGTCTTGCAATTACTATGACGGGTTGTTCTTAAAATGAACCCTCGTAAGTCCGTATAATTTTCAACTTTTATCGGTTTATTTATAAACAAGCATAAATTGAGAAGAATAAACTTTGGCCTGGTCTGATCGCAAATTATAACTAAAATGTATACTTTAGTTTAGTATTACTTATGAGTAAATATTAAAATTAAGTATCGAATGTCAAACAAGTCCACTGACACAAACAATGATGAACCCATAAATTTAGATGGTTGGGGGCCTTAGCGTCCAAATTCTATACAATTTTTTTTTAATTTTTTCATAAGAGAGAGGAGGTGAATGCTAATTTTTGAAAATCATGTTCAAAATACATAGAAATTTTTTTAATTTTCCAATAACGTTTTATAAAATGGGTGGGGGGGTGAGGGGTTATCCGATTGCCCTCACACCTAAAGTACAAACAAACAAAAAGGTAACAAGTTAGAAATTAGTATAGTACCATGTTAGTAAATAAGGAATGATGAATAAAAACAATAGAGAGGGGGGAGTAAGTATTTAAATTGAATGAGTGAGTGGGGACAAAGGAAGAGACAAGGGAGAGTGGAGTTCACGTGGGAGTAGAAATAAGGAAAGCGTGGGAAACTATGGGCCCATTTATATCCCCCACCCTCACGTGGATCCAAACATGTATTTGCTGGTCCACACGTGGTCTCGCTTCTCAATAAATCTTATTTTATTATTAGTACTACTGTAGTATACATTTATTTTATTTATCACTACTCATACGAATTAACACCCCTCGTGTCATCCTGTCCTTTTATCTCCCGACACGCTCACTCCCTACAATCATTTGAACTTCCTTCTTCAATCAATCTCATCTTCTTTTCAATTTAAAAAAAAATCTAACTCTTTTTTTTCTTTTTTCTTTTATTTTACTAGTACTACCACTTTTTTACACCACCCCCACAAAAATTCAAATCGTCAACGGAACAGTGATAGATTTTGGTTCTCCACGTGACGACTTACTAATAACCGACGGTATAGCAATGTATTTTTATTTCATTAATATATAAATTTATAACAGATTTGGCCACATATTTAGCGGACGGTTTATATGAATTATGTTTGAGTCTATTTTGTTTACGGTATCTGTTACGAGTTTAATAACGACGGTTTTTGTGACGGTTTTGTGACAGTTTAGTCAATTTGTGACAGATTTTTGACAACTTTTTAAATTAGTAACAGGATTGTGACAGTTTTTGATTTTAACTAAATCAAACATTATTATTTTATAGTGGTGATGAGTCTGAATGAGTTTGGGAATTTGATTATTTAATTTTTTCTGCTTTTTATTTAAAGTATGTCTGTATTTTCTTCATTTGTTGCAAGTATTTGTTTATCCAGGTTTTCATGCAACTTGCAAGTAGCAGTGGTGGCCCTTGGTCTTTGAATTCCCAAATTATCCCTCGCGTGGTAAATTTCAATTTAGTATGTACAACAAAAACTAGGCAATGATTGGGATACGATTTGAGTAGTATAAGTGTAAAGAGCGACCCTGAATACTGCAGTAGGTAACTGAGTGTTGCGGTCGGTCGGGTTTAACCAGAAGTTGTTCGTTTTTCGCTTAATCACGTTTAATCCTTGCGAGTTCCGTTTAATAGTCACCTAGTCTGTATAATCACCTATGCTATTCGACTAAGCCTACCGTTTATGCTTCGCCAAATTTTCGTCTGGGTCGCACGTAAAACAATATAGGCATTATAGCTCAAGTGGCCTCTTAAAAATAATATATATTGTATACATTAGTTGCAGATATAATGGCGAAAAAGATTAGTAAACGCCAAATTGAAGTACAATCAAACTTCATTAGCAACTTCCTATATAAATTAAAGGGGCGAGTATGAATTTGCTTAATTTTACCCAATATAACAATTTTGATAGAAGGATTGAAGCGTTCAAGGTTTGGGTAGCGAGAAGTACACATACGCCTTTTTTGAGTACTTGGATGTCGTCGAAACTTCTCTTGTTGTTTTTCAAAGTTAGCTACTCCTATTATTTATGTTTTTCAAAGTTAACTATTAATTAATCTTTAATCTTTCTTAGTTTGCTGTTTAGTCAGTAATTTCATACTAGAACTCTTTTGGTCCATGTTGTTTCTTTCATTGGAATAGTTTCTGTCTAACAAGAAATGTAACATATTCATTGTAGATGCTAGCGTACATGATTAATTCATCATTTATTGCGCATTCCATATACTTTAATCATGTGTCTTCCTAAAGTTAATCTATAATATGACTTTAAATTTACGCATCACTTTTTAAGGAATGCTGCAATTATACAACGAAACAACTAGTAATGATTAAGAGTAAGAAGAAAGAAACCCATTTTCATATTTCTAGCTACATTCCATGTAAAGATGAATGCACAAATAACTGACAATATCATGTACTTCTCTCGCTTCTATTATTGAAATACTTACGCCTAGATTTAAATTCGATTTAATCATGACAAGTTAGATTAACAAATTTACATGAAGTAGTACACACTAGTAAAAAAATTAATAAAATATCATTGCAATCAACTGTACGTATGTTCATATAGCTAGATCTTTTCCACGTAGCTTTGAGATAGCTATAGATGTTTTAATTTAAATTACAAAAGTACAGATGCCCGATTAGAATGAGGACACAACAAATTGACGTTCTTTCGCCATAATTAATTTTAAATGTAGGAGTGATGCATCTTTGTGCGCCACATGATCATGGATATTTATCATACAAAAACTAAAGAAAACGATAGCCATATTTCTTTAACTTCGGCATTGAGGATTAGTAAATTACATAAGAAAGTGGAGGATAAAAAATGACTTCAAATCCCTTCTTAATGCAATGCACTTTGATGCCATTATGAAATAGTACTAATCAAAGTACGTACTTGAAAATGATATGCATCTTGCCAGGATATCATTATTAATGCGCACGCTGAATGTTCAACAAAAAGGATTATGAGCTTGTAATTAATTAATTTAACAAAAAGGATCACATTTGCCTT
The DNA here is from genome assembly GCA_963682055.1 of Primula veris. Classification (NCBI taxonomy): domain Eukaryota; kingdom Viridiplantae; phylum Streptophyta; class Magnoliopsida; order Ericales; family Primulaceae; genus Primula; species Primula veris. Next base: position 20,740,420 of record OY821749.1, on the reverse strand, counting down.
AATTTTGCTTAGGCATGTGCCATAAAACATAAAAATTTCAATTCAAGTTTGAGGAATTTTTTTTTTATTTGAAGCAAATATATTCTATGGGTGTGATGCAAATGTATTTTCTCTGGAAGGATCGATCATTGCCGAAACCTTATACGAGCCATATTATTATGAAAGGGGGTGCATGAGTTGATTACTCATAATTTCACCAGTTGAGTAGACACATCAACTACTTTGCATTAAAATCTCCAAAACATCCCTATGTTAGGTCCTCATATATATCATCTTATACACTGAAATACTTCTAAGCAGTTTTACCGCCATTGAAGTCTTTATTTGTATTTTCTATGTTGTTATTTTACAAATATCAGGTGTGCAAAGTTCTAAGTGATTGGATGGCCGCCTACCGAATTATTACCTATACAAAATGTGGTCTTTTTTTCCCTTTGCACGTCACCATACGTACCATTTACATAAATATCTTTTGTAAATTTATATTCGAATCTCTTCACCGACTTTCCTAAATCCCAACTAAATTTACTTTTTTGGAATCGTTAGCCTAATTTATCTTTATAAATAGTAAAGGCAGGTATATCTTGATAAATATGACGTGGTTGTGAAATTTACAACAAATTAATGCCCAATTCGGTAATGTTTTTCTTTGCCATTTAATTGTCTCCAGAGTTTTTTCGTAAATGCTCACTTACAAGAGTAAGGGTTCCTTGTGTTACGTTATTAGTGTCTATTAGTTATATATACAGGAGAAGCTCCCTACGTGAATAAATTCGGAACCGGGAGAAAATATTTGTAAATAAATATTGATATATAAAAATTAAAAAAATAATTAAATAAATGTTACGTATAATAAAATGTATATGTGTACCTAATTTAACTAATTAACACAAATATTCAAGAGACAAATACATGTATCTATCTAACAAGTAAAAAAAATAAATACAAAAGAGTTGGAAAGTTACGAAACTATCATATTCATGAATTTAAGAAAATTTAACTAAGTACATATGTATTTGGAAAATAAATTACATGTATTTACAAAGTTGGAAAGTCATCTAAAACTTTATCTAAAACTTTTTTTTATATGTAAATATACTAGGTATAATTTTACATGTATTTTAAATCGTCTTAAATTTAATAATGTAACGACATATATATAGTTTTACACTTTTATATAATTTATTTCTATATGGAGGCAAATATGTTAAGTTGTGATCATAAAAAATCATGAAATAAGTTATTCTTATTTTGAACTGTTCCGAGTTGGGACCGAACATTTTTATTCCTATAAGTAGTTTATTCGTATACAGAGTATTACTATAATAGAGGTTTTACTATATATTTTTAGAATTTTCATATTTACTGGGAATCTATTAATATGACAACACTAAATTTAGAGGCCGTCTAGCGAAAATTTAATTTACAGGCGTCATGCCTAACATTGAAAGTAAAGTGATACAAATCGAACTATGTTTAATTAAAAGTTCGATCCACTATTTGGAAGACTATTTCAAAATATTTTTTCAATTAGTGGGTGTAAGAAAGTTAGGTTGTCTTACTATGTATTGTACTTAGTTTTGTCTTGTCTTATAGCAAAATTCTCAATGGGGGTTACACAGGATATAAGTGGTCTTTTTTTTAATAGAAATTTTATTAACAGGCATAAGGTCCACCATTCTATTGAAATTATGAAAATATAGCTCGAGATATTAAAATGTAATCGCTAAATATATTACCTTTTTGTAATGGAATATTAATAAAAAAAAGCAAGCCATGTTATATGTATTAATACTTGATTTCATTATTTTAGAAGTATAGACTACGATTCGACGGGGCCAGAAGTTAAAAAATGGTTTATGGAGGACTATATAAGACACGGGGGACTCCGGAGTATCACACCCCTATGACTAGGATTGCTACGTAAGCACACAATTTCGAAAAATAATTTTTTTTATTATAATTTATATATACAGTATTCTGGTAACGCTTTAAATATTTTTTTGGCAACCCCTCCAAAATTATATATTGTTAGTGTAATAACATATCATAATTTTGTATGTGTTGATAATATATAAGTAATATTTAAAAAATTAACATATGCAAGTGCTTATAAAAGACAATTTACATCAACTTATCATTTTGACACGTAACACACATTTTAAAAAAAAAATTAAACAAAAATAATAATTACAATAGTGGTGAGTGCAAACAAAATTTATAAAAGAATTTTTGATGGTTTGTATTTTAATTGAAGTGAATATAGTGAAATTGTGTAATAGATATTTAATTGTTCGTATATATCTATTATTTAATATACGTTTGGTTTTTTCAGATTTTTTTTTATATTTTTTTATTTTCGTGTCTTTATCTTTTTACTTGTTATAATTTGATTTATTAAATTCAACTTTTATATCTTTTGTATTTCAATTTTATTTATTTTTTAATTAATTTTGAAATGCTGAAACTTTTGACACGTGACTGCACGTGACATTATTGTTGTGAGTTTTTTTGGGAGTTTGAAAAGAAAGTCGAAATTGAGACAAAAGAAAAAAAAATAGAAATCAAATACATTTTAATCAAGAAAACAAAGTAAAAAATGAAGAAAAGATGGTAAAAAAGTTTAAACAATCCGATTTTTTCGTGTTTATATTTTGAAAAATATTATGTTTTTTTATTAATTTTGCTAATCGCACACTTTTGGTTCTGCTTCCTCCCTTGTGGAGTATATATATAAGTAAAATAAATATGTGCTTAATTTATCTCAATTAGGCGAAACTGATATTATCAAACTAAATATGTCATGTTTTCACATCATCCGCAAGGATAAGAATATATTAATAGTAATTAAGGTTGGCAAGTAGCATCCGCAATTAGGAGAAGCCCCACAAGCTAAACAAAGTTAAGACAAATGATAACCTTATTCGGAAAAAGGAACTTAAGATTAATTAAAAACATCCTTAATGTGCAAACACAGTTGGATTTTAGGTGGACTAAGTTGGTCAACATCACCCATTAACATCTCTTTAATTGGATTGCAACCACTCCAGTATAATTCCACAGCTCGTGGTATCCACCTCCCTTCCATTATTTTTTTTATTTGTTTTTTTTTAATTGAGGTTTTATAAGTTTGTTACATAATACTACTTACTTTTAACAATTTAGGTATCACATTTCAATTTTTTTAATTTGCTTATCACATTATAAGAACTTTTCAATTTAGCAACCACCGTCTAAATTAATCACGGAATTATGTCACGTGACACCACGTGTTTGACAAACGTTAACGTGATAGTTTAATTTTGTCATTGTACACTAAAATATATCATCATAGAAAAACGTTTACTTTCAATTTCACACATAATATAAATCAGCACATCATCCAAATTTGTGGATAAACTTTGTTCTAATATGATATATTTTGGTTTAAGTTTACCCAGCACGTGCTGTCATGTGATATGATTTCGTGATTGATTTAGATAGTGATACCTATATTTGATAATTTCTTATAATGTGATATTCAAATTGAGAAAGTTGAAAGGTGTGTATTTAAATCGTTAATAATAACATATTTTGATGTATTAAACGTATTTTTTCCTTTTTTAGATCAAATATACAATTCCACACCATACATTTAAAATATGGTTTCGACGTTACAATACTTCTTTAGTAATCCTAATTCCTTTTTGCTTTTCAAAGCAAGTTAGTATATTACCAAAAGCTTAAAAGATTCCAAAAACTATAATGCTACGTTGTGAACGATCGTCCATCATTAAGCAATGATGATCGAGTCTTCATGCGGACTTCTTTTGTCTATATTTCTAGTATTATTAACAACATCGTCACATCATTTAAGAGTATAATAGGGGGGGAAATCCACCGAGTATTTTGGAAAAAAAATGCAAGCCTTTCAATACGGGACTCCCTTTTGTGCAGTCAGTATGTTTGACTACACATTGTACCGTTAATTCGTGAACCGTTTGATTACTTTATATTCGATCTAAAACTCTATTAAAAAAAAGAACTCTTAAATTACTATTCTACCATTAAATCTTACAGTCTAAATCTAAAGTAAATGATACAACGGTCCTCTATTTAACGGTAAATGTAGAACGGTACAAAAGAAAAACCCATTTCAACACCATGATAGAGTAGTAATTACAAAAAAAAGTAGATCTAGCCTTTAGTTCCGCCACTGGTGCAAGGGGACTTCGTCATATACTGATTAAGTCTCACGTTTCACTGGTGATTCCTTTTAACTCCATGAAGAAGTTCATCCACTTTAGAGCTCCAAACTTATATGAGGCAACTACGTACATATTAAAAGAAAACTCTCAAGCTTTATAGTAACTACTGTTCAAATTTCAAGCAACATAAAGGACTAAAAAATTTGGTCTTATAAGTTGTAACCAACAGTGTATGGGAAAGCTTTCACATCTGATGGAAATTGGCCATTGCATTCTTTAGTGAAATGATTGTCGTCAAATATTAGACTCGATATGTGAGTCATAAGTTGAACTCCGACATTATTCATCACGCTACCTACTATCGATCAACGTTTTATTTTATACATCGTATTTACCATTATATGTCAATAACTTAAAATAAGTCCAGATTGAGCTCCACAAAAGAAAAGTATAGGTGATGATTAAAAATCGTCTAACAACACAATTGTTAGGGTCATCCAAAATAAAGGACATGTGAAATCTATGATTTGTTCGTAATTCAAAAAAAAAACCGAGACACGTGGTGAGGAATAAACATTACTAACTTTTTCAACGTCGTGTTGGACAACGATTTTGTCATACGGCTTTATCAATTAATTAATATTATTCTCGTAACAACAAACTTATGTTAGTTTCCAATCTATTAGTAAAATATAAACATATTCAAGAAGACCATTAGTAAAATTTTCATCAAACTACAGAAATGTTTAACCGATGGCAATGGGAACAGTTAATCATGATATCAGCAAACACCCACAAAGTCGATCAAGAATACCAAACAGCATAAACAAAATTTAATAAGCTGGTAAAAAAAAAAAAATTAAAAAGAATGTCAACGATAACAACGATGACTGTAAGGGTATCATGACATCTTGTTAAACGACGAACTCTTTCACTTCGCTACAGCTTCGTCGGTACACGGTCATTTCGTAAAAAAGTTTTACCATTGTGCACGTAAAGGAAAGATGTGATGGACACGCGCCGGTAAAATAGAGTAAAAGACAGGAGTGAGCAAAAGTTACAAAGATAGAGGTAAAAAGAAAAAAGGAAAATAGTAGTCCGTACTATAATTGGGCAATAAATTGAAGAATGATTGGTGAGAAAGTGGGGTCCGACAAGATGTCGGGTAATGATTAGGTGTACCCCACGGGTGCATGCTAGCTGTCCCACGTGTCCCCTCAAATCCCAATAATGGATCTCTCTTCTCACTACTTCACAATTCCTCCCATCATCATCCCCTTTTATATTTAATTCTATATCTCTTTATATATTTGTATGTGGAGGTTGTTCAACTCACATTTTATTTTACAAAACATCACAAATCAAGATCAACTTAATTTAGATGTCCATGGTTTTTGGTTTTCCGATTGAAATACAAATATAAGTCTTATTTTTTTTTCGAAGTGTATAATTTCATGTACTGTAAATTAAGGTAAATTTTAAAATTCAATATATGCAATCAGGGGCGGAACCAGAATGTTTTTCTTCGGGGCCGTGGTGTAAAAAATATGTCGAATAGAAAAAAAATAGGGTTTAATACAAAAAAAAAAATTCTATGTTCAACATAGCATAAAATAAATATGAAATCAAGACAAAGTACATTGGACGGTAAAATAATTTTTTATATAATCTTGTGTTGGGAAAATATAATGGGTATTTAGAAAATTTAGTAATTTTAAAGTAAAAACACATAAAATTTTTAGAAAAAAGAAACTAACATGATTTGAACTTCTAACATTTCACTAACTTATGGTCCAATTTTATCATTACACTAACAACTTTTTTGTATAACTTTGGGGGCATCGATGTATATATTTTAGAATTTTTATAACTATATGTATAAAAAGAAAAAAAAAATTGAAAATCGTTGCCGACGACGGCCACCCCCAGCCCCACTTGGGTCCATCCCTGTATGCAATTATACATATCAGGAAAAAAAGACTCATATTTGTATTTTTACCGTGCATAGATAAATTAATTAGATATTCATTTGAAGTAATTTTCATTAGCGTGTAAAAAAATGTGCCAGTTGAACCGCTCATTTATTTATATACATATATATACACAAATACAAGTATATGTTTATATATATATATATATATCTGTCCGTACAAAGGTTTCACTATCTTCCCCCATGTTAGTGCCACGTGAACAAGGACCGGTTTTGATGGGTGTGTATGTTCCATCCACTTGTTAATTTGGCCCAACAATTATAAACACCCTAGCTTCCTTGATAAGACTTGTTGATAAGACTTGGGTGGTCAATTGTCATGTAGCTAAGACAGTTATTAACACATTTTTGAACCGATTCAAGCATTAGATTTAACCTATAAAATTAATATAATTTAATAGTCTAAATTTATATATAACTTTTTTATATAATTTAAATATAAAACACAAGATATATTAAAATTATTGATTCTTTTATTATTTTTAATTAATAATTAAATTTAGGCTAATATCAAATAAGGTTATATAATTTTATTTGAGTTTTTATTGTATTGTAAAGTTAGTTTTTAATTTACAAAAGTAATTTGTATTTTATATATTAAAATAATATAAAAATAAAATTACAAAACCCACTCACAAATTTAGACCATTTAATTATGTTAATTTCATATGTTAGATTGAACTCTAGAGTATGTGAATGCAATATGAACTCTGAAAAATTTGAATCATTTTTTAATAGACTTGGTGAAATTTTTATTGATTTATCAATGAACTGTACGAGGGGTGTGTCAAAATGTGTTTAATTAAATCATTGCTCCGAGACTTTGCACGAGAAACCAAAAGTAGCTATGATATCGAAAAATTGTACCGGGTTAATGTTATGATTGGAAACGAGTATTGTCTTTATAGTGCGAGTAATGATCGATATGTTTGCTCATTTTATACTTAAGAACACAATCCACATATACGTGTACTTGGATGAGTGAAAGTTTAATAATACCTTGTGCTTGTTTAGGTGTTAATAAGTATGCTTTATTTAGGTTTGATATTTTCTCCATTGGATGAAAAATGACGTGAAATGGAACCCTACGATAAGTCAACTAATGACATATCTTGAAATTAATAGTTAACTTTCCCTATGCAATTCACATCCCACGTCGAATCAATTTGTTTTACCAATTTAATCGTAGCAGTATTAATAAGTTTACCACTACCATATAGAAAAAAATTGTTCTCCACCTTATATAATGGAACCAAAAATCCCCATTATTGATCATCAGAATCGAATTTAATCTTTTTTTAGATTTGATTTTGACACTATTCATTTTACAAATTTCACGACGTACTTCAAATGCTCAAATATTATATTTTGAAGTATAACATGAAGTAGAGATTACGAACGAAACCTAATTTCAATGAAACATTGATAAATGACTCAGTCACGAGAATGATCCTCTTATTTTTTGTTGTATATACTACCTGAAAAGGTTATATTTCCGTATACAAAGATATTTTTATCGGATGTCCCTTACTTCTGTATCCTTAGAATTTCATGCTAGAATTTATTTTAATATTATCCACACATACATGGATCAAATAGAATCAAATAGAGTACGGGTGGGGGATCTTGGGTGGTTGGTTCATGTGTGTATAATGTGACTGGGGCCTAATGAAACAACCTGGTTGGTTATGATGATGAATTGATGATAGACTTATTGAGCTGGATTGGAGAACTTAAAGAAGTCTTTAATCATGAAAATTAGAATCTTAAGCTTTGGATTCTGACCTAATTTGAATTAAGTTAAAACAACTAATTTTTATGAAGCTAGGCAACATATAACGAATCTCAAAAAACAGTTCATGATGAGCTCTGTATTTTAGCAAAATTCTATTCTTTTCCGTAACGCTAAACCATAGATTCTATGATTCATGTAAGTTCATATCGATTTTTTAGGAAATTTGCTCTCCCTGTGACACATTTAGTGATACTATGAAAAAATGAACTAAAAGCAGACATTGCATAATATCAATTAAATTTCTTAACTACGAAGTATAAAATACTTTACGTTGACTAAAATTATGTATAAATTGCTTTCCATTTTCAAGTAAAGAAACAATAACCAATCTGCATGGAGGGAACTTGTATATCTATCTATCTTCCCGTCAGTGTTCATACATAATCAAAAGATCGGAAGTAATGCTTAACTATTTAGCCAATCATCTGAAAATTTGCCTTATAATTAATCACAAAATGTTCAATGAACGATATTTCAATAATAATTTGGTTCATATATAGAAAATGTCAATTCCTAAATAATAATTGAATCATACGCGACCCCACCAATAATCATGTGTTACCGAAATACTCCAAGTTATTGAATCACACACACGTTTACAGATCTAAGCATCATCATTTCTACAACTACCAAGTACCCTATCAAATAATTACTTAATAATGCATTAAAAAATAATTGGTAAGCATGTCATATATTCTCCCTTTCATGGTTGTTTAAATACTGTATTAAACTTAAGACTACCTTTGAAAAAGCCTAAAGGCATAGCATGAGGGCATGCGTTGTTGTCATGGCTTTTCACTACCAAGTGAGCCAACTTTTACTTTTACTTTTCCTTTTCTGTTCAATTTCTCGTTTGTATTTAAAAGTTAAAATATTGTCAAACCCACTTAATTGCCCTCATAACTTTATGACATCTTTTTCTTTTGGAATGACAAAGAGTAGACAACTTGGATAATTTGTACTTGAGATTGTCATATTATATTGTAGGATTGATAATTGTATCAACATATATACATTTTGTAAATGATGAAACAAATTTACAATAGAAAAAAACGGCAATTTCCGTGAACATGCTAATTTGACAACTTGAGTAGTTGAGTGTCGATAATTTCTTACACGCATATATGCGTAATTAATTATTTAATGCATATATTTATTTGGGCTCCATGAGTTATATTAATAATATTACTTGTTATAATTTGTCCCTAAATAACAATATACGTGTCAGTTTATGATTAAAACGTTGGGTTGGCAAATTTGTCACGACATAGCGATTTAACTTTTTTGACAACAATTGTTTCTTACATGCATATATGCATAATTATTTAATGCAAATATTTTTTATTTTTTTAATTTATTTTGTAATGCAAATAATACTTCATGTGCAATCTACGTGGAGCACAACCAGCATTCCACAGGCAAGAACAGCAAAGCACACGTGTAGTCTTATTGTACATGCACGTGCATTTTGGGTCAAATATACGTTTATACTTGTCATCATTGTTTTACAGATCCAGTCAATGGTCAATCCTCAAAACCCTAACTAAAAATCATTTTCCATCATTTGGTGTTCATTATTTTAATTTTACTATGTTCCCTATAGCATTTTCCTTTTTCAGACCTACTACCGTTATAGACGGTGAACCACTACCTAATGTCTACTTGCAATTACACGAAGCACCAAAATACTGATTACAATCCATGCATGTCAACATATATAGTTCAAAATTTTATTGATGAACCAGTTTTCTAACCATTTTTCTCATATTTAAAATAATTAGTATTATTTTTATATTTTTAGCCCAACAGTTTAATTTTGTCTTTTTCAGTTTTTCTATCAAATTTATTATCATAACTAAATATTATTATATTTTAATATACTTCTATCAATTTTTTTCAACCAAAATTAATTTACTAGAGCAACCACATTAAACAACTTACAAGTTTTCGCGTATACAAGTAAAAAGTATATTTTTACAAATTATAAGGAAACGTTTTGGTTTATACAAATTATCAGTTTTTTTATAAATTTCTCTATCACAACTATACACTCATATTTTTGTTATTTTATTAATTTATATGTGAAAAATACAAATAAATGAGAGAGAATAAGAAAAAAAGTAAGAGACATAAATTATTATTTTAATTATAATGGACTATTTTGATCTATTATATTTGAAAGATATTTGAGTTTATGTATATTTAAACTAATAGATAAGGAAACTGATGCGTATACAATTTTAGAATAATCTCCTCATATTTAAGATAAATTGGTGATATAAATGAACTGATACGAATGCTCTGAACTAAATATTTATAGAGCGTCTCTTCCACTCGTTATAATTGTTGATGCGATGTTATTTATGCATCACTTAAAATGTTTTCGGAAAATTGATCTAATAATGTTCGTTTATATAGCTATACCTAACTGAGAATCGCGACGAACTTGTTTAGCTAGCTAAAACAACACCCATCAGGTATAGCATAATAACTAATATGTGCAGTATCTTGTAATGATTAAGATATATAGTAACTAATTAAGATGATTACAAATCACTTATTTTCAATATTTAAGATTTATAATATCCTGAACTAGCTTATGGAGGCAAATTTCATTTTTTTTTTTAAATAACAGCACATCCCACCATATAATAATTTTTTGAGTGGCTACGATTGGAATTTCAATCACAGACATTTGCCTAATTATGACTCAAGTCTCCAACGTATATGAAAATGGATTACACTACGAATAAAATTAACCTAGATAACCGGTCGATAGAATATTTTGTTAAAAAAATCTGAGACTAGCTAATGTCTAATGATGGGTGGGATATGTACACGTGCAATGCGCATGTGATGACGGGTTTTCCCAGAAAGAAATTAGTGGCCGTAATGTGCCAGCTCTAATTTGCATAGTTATTCGTGTGATTATTAATCAAATGGATCACTAATTAATGTGTTTTTGGCCTTGAGACTGGCTTAGCTGGTTACCATGTGATGTAGATATCGATACGTACCGTTGGGATAATCATTGCTTCAAATTAATTAACCAGATTTCATTTATTTTATATGGTTTAAATATAAAGATTAGTTGGGACTACACGTGTGATGTACTCATACGAAATACTGAAATGAGTTGATTTTATGGATTACTTACAATGTACCCTAAAGTTTGATAAGGCCCAAGTTCAATCTCTCAAAAGAGGCCTGAGTTTTTCTTGTTTGTAAACCCATAACGAAGATGTGTGTGTTACTTCATAAATAAACAAAATATCAGCACATGGTAAATGAATACTTGCAATTTGCAAATGACTTCCAATACAGTAACATAAATGGTATAAGAATAGCTAAAAGTGGAGAAACTTCATTTTTTGTCTCGTCTTTGATACGCCAATCAGGCCAAAGAATTACAAATGGTAATTGTAATCCATGGGAAATATATCTCACATGAGTTTGTTTGAGACTTGAAATGATTCTTGTTGTTATCTCACAGGCTTGAAGTCTTTTTATGAGGATATCAGGTCAATAATTTCATTAGACCCGACTAGAGATTAGGGATAATATTGGAGCTACAAGGGGCCGATAGGGACTACAATACCCCTATATTTTAAACTAGCCTACCCGCATTGCATGTTTTACATATACAACTTCTTGAATATATTAGATTAGCAATATGCCAATATCCCAAATATTTTTGTGTGCTTGAAGTCTTTTTATAGGAATTTCCAATAACCCCTAATGCTAGCTCCGCCATTGCCGGAGAGAAGATCTCTCTATACTTCTCAATTTTCCATGCAACTATAAATAGTTTATGATTGTGCAATATGCATGACCATCACGTTTGTTTGTTTTGTTATCAAACATATGTTTGTTGTTGGATAAAAAAATTCGTTCTTGGAACAAAATATATGAAAACTACATAAAAAACAACCGGTTTCCGAAGCGTAATAGTCCAATTACTAGCCCATCTGGTCATTTAATTAGTTCTTCTAAATTTGTGATACTTACACAGACGAAGAAAGTTAAGTTCACTCCTAAATGCAAAGAAAAAAGAAGCCTAGCTATCTAATGGTTATGGCATTTGCTTATCCAACTATGTACAATCTACATAATTAGCCACTACGTTTTATTAAACATGTAAAAAATATTACGGAAAACGGTGAAAAAAGATTGATGTATCTCCACATTATTGTTTAGTTGCCGATATATTAATATTGTGATACTACTTTCGATTCGTGTTTTTTCCGTTTGATAGGTTTTAAATGGGTCATATATATAGCACAAACAAGCATATAGATTCAGAATACAATTTTCAATTTGTGTTCTTTTGTTCAATATTTTAAGAATGGGTATTTGTCTATTGTGTCAAAAAAAAACATATCAAGACAAAGTTCAGTCGACATACCTGAGGGGCGATTTCTTTTTTCGGTGTGTGTTTTTGGAGGGTACGTATAGTATCTAAAATCGATTTATTTATTTTGAGCAAATAAACTTATCTTCCTCTAGTGTTAGTCCATGTTTTCTGCAAATCAAGTAATGGAATAATGTTTTATCAGATCCTGTATTTCCAATGCTTTACTCGTTAATAGCAACCCGTAGTCCACGTTGACAATATTTTTTTCTTGTACATGGGATCTTATTTCCTTTACACGGTTTAATCAACTCGATAATTATAAGTTTTAGGGACTCAGAAAATTACCTGTTGTTTTTTAATGGTATCATTCTTCCATTTACCGGCTTTTGTATACATAGATCAATATAAGAAAATTGGGAACTATGTGAAATAATAAAAATATGAGAGCATCATCATCAAATTAACTAAGCCTTAATCCCAAGAAGCATATTAACTCAAAAATCTGAGAGCAATTATAAGTATATTAAATGAAATAAACATTCTCATGTTTTTCTAAAATATATGAACATGTTTCTCATATCCTTAAAGGACGTCACAGCTCTAATTAGCACCACCATGTTAATTAAATTGTTTATTTTAAATTAAAGCGACATATATATTAATAAAGTGGGACCAAACTCAGATTGCAGAAGGATAATATCAGAGATTAAAACGAGATTACAAGCGAGATTATAAACAAAATTATAGTCGCGATTACAACGGACTTAACTTTTCAGTTAGTAAACTGACCAGCTAGAAACTAATTTAATATACGAGTTCCTATCATGCTTATAAAGAAGATTTGGCGTCCCAGTGTGCGCAAATATTGCATGTAAACGAGAGATTGGTTTTGGCTGCCTTAAAAAATTTAAGACAGACTGTCTTGATTTTTTAAGGCAGCAAAAATATGAAATTTCATCGAAAATCAATAGAAGGTTTGAATTTTTTTTTTATATTGTTTTGACATATGGAAAAACAATTATATAAATTCGATGCACTATTATTTAAATTTTAGTATAAATATTTTTGGGTTCATTAGTATGTTATATTTTTAGTATGTGACACATCCAAAATAATAGTGGACTAGATTCACAATAGTGTTAATCGTTCGGTATTCATTCTAAAATGCACTATTATTTAGAGTGTGTCAACCAATAGTATTTTTTATTTTTAATTTTGAATTAATTTTAGCTTAAATATTTTTGTCTTCATTAGTATGAATTATGTTTTTATTATTTTATAATTTTAATTTTGAACTAATTTTATGATATATATTTTTAATATTATTAATAGGTGTGTGACAGATAGAAGTGGAAGTTTGACTGAGAACATATATAGAACAGGTCTTGTAATGATGATTGTACAAATAAAAACCCAATTCCAAGGATGCAGCGTGAGGCTGCTTCTAGTAGATGGCAAAATATTATTTGTTCACAAAATTGATTTTATGTAGGAATAGTTGGATCAATACACTTGATTATTCGGTCACTATGCCTTCTTCATTGTTTATATAAAATTATAAATTCCTCTCATGTTTCTGCCGACTAACTAGTATTTTTAATTTTATAAATAAATTATATTGTGATATAGGTATACAGGAATTTTTATTTGGGGGCACAATTACAATTACGTTAAACTAATTTAATTTACATAGCTTAGTTTGGACAATAGATGTGACTTCTATAACGTGATCATGTCTATAATTTCAAGCACTAAACTTTCTATGAACTTATTTTATTAAGTATAATATAGAAAACTTATCTCGGACTTGTCTTAGACGCAAGTAAATAGAATAACATAATATGAGAAAATTTGTTAAAAGTTGAAGTGTCACGCCCCGGATTTTGGATAAACCCGGGTCGTGAATGTAAATTAAAATAAAAAGGAAAAAGTTAAAATAACGAAACATGCAGAAAGTCATTCGATAATATGCCAATCAATAGAACCAAATAAATACTTCAGGTCATGCCGATAATCACATTTGATTCACTAAATTGGCCTAAGGGTAGCCAACGGTGTTCAAATGTGACAACACAAACAAGACAATACGTTTTTAGAAAATTTCGGCATGAGCTTCGCGTATCTACTTGTTTCCAATAAATTAGACCTGCCTGAAACAACATATAACAAAATCGCAACGCGATTACCAAATAATCCAAAATCAAATCCAACCCAGCTGACATTCTATAAAATAGCGTAATCTAAAATAAACTTGCATTAAACGCATATTAGGTCCACAAGGCTCAAAAAATGATGTAATACCAAAATGAATAAAAACAAGTCTGACGTGCGCACGATCACGTGTAATATGATAATGAGCCTAATGCAAGCATTCTAAACTTCGCCACAGTCTACAACAACACCTGTACATCGATCATGAACAAAATGTACAGAAAACAAAGAAAGGAGGTAAGAAAACAATCTCACTTTAAAAACGGCGCGTGCTACTAAGCACGCACACACAATCCTAACATGGCAAATATGATATCTTGGCAAATAATGACAAAGGTAATTGCACGAAAAACACATCAACAAATATAACTCGCAACACAAGTAAATGAACATATAATCAAGATCAACTGAATTAATAATAAAACAAAATAAAACAAAACAAAACAAAACAAAATAAAACAAGACTCAACGAAACACAAAGTCGGGATTGCCTCACATGTACCCACTTTTAGAGCCACTCTGCTCTAGGACCCAAAGTGCAATGGTTCCCTCACCCATATTCTGACACTAAAATGTGACCAAAAGATATGGGGCCGGCTTTAAGGGGACTAACCCTATGGTACCGATATACCTAATCCTTGCGCAAGTTTCCGGGATCTCACCGTAAGCTGACACAGCTCCGCCTTAACACTTGGTACTGCAATCCCTAAAATAAATATAAAAGACTCCGAATACCAAACACGAAAACCGTAAACTCCACAATAAAACATAAAACACACTTTATAATATTCGATGTAATTAAATAAACATATCACCACAAAAATATACACGGTATCACCACAAGAGTATACACGATATCACCACTATCACACTTTCACCACTTTCACGTTTTAAAAAAATATTTAATCAAATAACACATTTAAATCACCTTATTATAAAAATAGTAAAATCGTCATACACAATATAATCACCATAAAAATAAAGATGCGAAGCCGTTACACACAAAATACAATAACATGATGCAATACACACTAACCATTTTACATAGCCTAGCATACAACAAACAACACACAAAACCGCCTTTAAAGCGAAACCATATTCTTCCCCCTTACCTACGCAAACGAGAGCTCGTTTGTCAAAAAACTCCAAACTCAAGTCGAAAGCCCAACGAACAGTTAGAAGCAGATCTGGACAGCCCAATAACGGCCCTTAAACAGTCCCTAAACGTAATTAAAACGAGCTACGGATTAATATAAAAACACCTAATTCGGATTATAGCCAATATTCCCAAAAATGGATTTTTATAAAAGTTAAAATCAGATGAAACAGCTTACACGGATAGATAGCTCTCGAAAAATAGGCTAAGAAAACATATTTGATTGTCGAAAACGGACACCCGATGACCTCGTAATCGGCTCCCGAAATCGCTGCCCTAAAACCCTAAACCGCCACCTACCACCGCAGCCTGGCCGGTCATCGGAGTCGGCTGTCAAGTTGCTGACTTCGGTCAGTCTCCCTCCGTCATGTCTTCTCTCTCTACCTCTCCGTTCTATGTATGTATATATGTATTCGATGCATATATGTATATATATATATATATATATATATATGTATATATGTGTGACTGTATGTATGTAGATATATATATATTTAGGTATTAAATAACACTTTAGCCCATATAATTATTAGTATTTACACATATGATCCAACATTATCACTACATATACATTAATACATTATCTATTTCACATATATACAATTACACAATACATTAATATCACTTTAGAAAAATAATACAAATAAATAATAAATACCCAAAATTTCCGAGTCGTTACATTCTCCCCAACTTAAAAAAATTTCGTCCCGAAATTTAGCCCACACTATTGTCACCCAAAAACTAGTTCAACTCATATACATGTTCTCACACCTCAAAACCACTTTGAAGGGTAAAATAAATCATAAAGCCAAAATAATAGAAAAACAAAAGAAAGGTAAAGCAAACTTAAAATTAAGCGAAAGATTGTTAACAATTTCCACCAAAGAATGATCACCCACCGCACATTACTTTACCACACTCAAAAGAAAGATCACAGAATTCATGCTACTGATCAGACAAATTACATTTAAATCCATAAAAGCACATAAACATATATTCACCGACTACCGACCGATGAAAATAAGATAATCACATCATATCACATACATGTACTAGAAGTCCTACTATATCATCCCAGAAATATTTACTCACCAAACAACGCTATTCAAGACAGAAATGACCATTAATGTTTACGAACACTAGTAGGAAAACCAAATAATATATCAAACGGCAGTTCTAAATATGTCACACTGAATGGTTCACCCAGACAAATAATTAAAAACTTATATTCACATGTTGCTAGCTCAACATCAATATAAAACAGACACATCCCAAACGAGTCTCACAATTAAATTGCATTAACAAAGCATGGTCTCAATACATAAACAGTTACATGGCTCAATGATAAACGATTTAAATTAATAAAATGCAAAATGTAGTTGACACATAAGATTTAATCATAAAAAAAAGATATACGAACTTTCCATTTATAAATATGGATGACGACTATGTATAAGTGTGAATTTTCTTTTTCAACCAGAACTAATTATATAAGCATTTAATTAGTATAAATAGATTCCCATACGATAACTAAAATTAAATTAAATACACCAATTTACATTTCATCAACATAGTACAAAAGGACACGCATGTAATAGATGATCACCATCACAACCATTTTCACCCAATTACTATATCTAAATACATATACGTGTTACAAAAACTCATTGCCATATTATTTTGGATATCCCTTGCATCATCATAGACATACATCACATGCACTTAGCCACATACCAGAACCTAAAACCCACCACTATATAACGCTGTAAAATTATTAAAAGAATATTCTCACAACACTTTTTATTTTCTCAAATAAAGTAATAATAAATAAAATTATATCACGTCTGACTAATTCGCAAACGATTTTTATTTTCCAAAACCACTTACAAATATTATAGATCGATATAACGTACCAACAATATTTAGGAGAATTTTTTTATTTTTTATTTTTTATTATTTTTTATTTTTTTATCAACTCAACAGTACAGCTACTAACTCCGCCTCACGCCAAACTTTGGTACACAAATTTTTAATAATTACTAGAAAAATAAATATTAATTACCAGAAAAATAAATATTAAAAGAACTGATTGAGTTACTAGGAATAAATCACTGAGCTACACAAAATAAACTTAAGCATATTTCTTAATCAAGACATACTTGTCTCATGGGTCCATCACAAAAAAAAAAAAATATATATATATATATATATATATATAAAAAGACCACTGCCACTGATAAGAATGAACCAGATGGTTAGTATATGAACTTATAATTTTAATAAATATATTCACATAAACACAAAATATGGTTATTATATTAAACACTCCACCATCTTATTGTAGCTATATTCCCCCAACGCAATATATATAGGTAGAACGTATATTAATCACCATTTTACCATGTCCTCACATAGGCGTCGTGTCTATAAAATCACAAAATCATCTTAACTCCTACACACGGTCTTAAATAGTAGACTCCAGATTACATATTATATATAGCACACTTATCTTGATCTTATTCTGAAAAAGATGTTTAAGAAAATAATGGGCATGGATTATCATATCATCAAACACTAAGGTACATAGCAAAAATTAAACAATCCACCAATACACAATTAAGAAGAACATCAAATATATCTCCAATTAATAACGGCACAAACAAAGGTTCTTTTGTAACAAAATTTCTTTTATAAATAGTTAGATTCAAATCACTGAATTTTAAACCTATTAATACAACTTGAGCACAAAGTGCACAATAAATTGTCATATCACAATTCTATCAGGCTTTTAAAAAAAAAGACACCAAGTGAAATTTACTAAATGGAAGTAAATGTAATACAAGTTTTGCAATAAAATTCGGGGAAATTATATGTAAACACATGAAATTATAAACACTAAAATTATACAATCTTGCACCTCCACATCAATCTATACTGCTAGATTTTACTCAGACAATATTATAACAAAGAAAACAAACACTCTAATGATTCGGAATCTACAACAACAACAACAACAACAAACCTATAATGTCTTGCTCATGTTACCCCATTTTTCACAGAAAACATAAAGATAATCCCAACATAATTGATAATCCGCACAGTAAGCCACTTTGAGTTTTTAGACGTCAATGGAATAAACCTGACACGTTGTCCTACAAAGATGGTGTTTACGAAAAAGGAGATACTTAAAAAGAAAACTATTTTCTCAATGGCACATAATACACGTACAAGTGAAGATAAATAAATAAATAAATAATCTTAAGTATTAGGCGAATCACCCTATTTTGTCTATACTTTGGCCGGATTAACGCAAATAAACAAAGATTAACAAGAATCTCTAATAATAAATTCGTTTGATTCAATAACTATAAAATGATAAACCATTGGGCATACAATCTCAACACGTCTCCTACCGGTTTTTTTTGGCTATTAAATTTATTTAATAGTCACATTGCATCGTCACTAATATTACTTACGAACCGTCACTACTTACACACCAAAACACACGCTATATAATTCCACTGAAACCAGAACAAAAATTGCACACTTGGCATATAGTCACATAGTCGAAACGATAAAAGGAATTACACCAACAATTGGGGTTATAGTTAGAAGTGCTAAAATCAAAATAACAGTCTTTACACTACCGTTCACATCACACCTATCCTAAACATAATATCATGTTTTAGGATATTTTCAAATAGTCTACATACAACAATTACATTTCAATTACTAGTAAACAGTCGCACGACATAAAAGTCAAGCAAGTAATTATTACTAAAACACCATTTATTTTATCATTTCTACCTTGCGTCACACCAAAATAATAAATACTCTTGCGTCACACCGAAATCATAAATAACAGCAATGC
Source organism: Primula veris (assembly GCA_963682055.1). Classification (NCBI taxonomy): domain Eukaryota; kingdom Viridiplantae; phylum Streptophyta; class Magnoliopsida; order Ericales; family Primulaceae; genus Primula; species Primula veris. The sequence goes on along the minus strand of OY821749.1, from coordinate 20,720,856 downwards.
TACACATAACTAAGTTAATCAAAGGCGAAACCATACTCTAAGCTTTAAAGAATACTTGTGACAACACGATTAATATAATGAATTAACCATTTTATTAGTGAAAAAATGTACTCCAGTGAATAAAAATATAACTCGTATAGTGTTGAGGAATAATCCACTGTACGTGCCAAATCAACCGCAAACGCTTCATATGTAAACAAATGTACCTCTCATAACATGTCAAAACACTTCAACCAACAAACTATAAGATCTAAAACTAATGTGATTCAACATAAAAAGTTACCAAACTTAACACCACGCTCAATATGGATAACACTTAAAAAGGATACCATATACACACGGCATATAGAGTACAACGAAAACATGAAACAAACTAAACGTCTACAAATCCTACTTGTCTACACAAATATCAATCCTTCTTAACCCATCGTAATTTAGTTTCAGTCACTAACAATCATAGAAACAATCCGTTGGAAGGCACCACCACAATCCTCGATCAATACATGTAGCACATAAAAGATATTCATATATAATCACACCACGAGTAACACACAACTGGATACAAAACACGTCCATCAACTAAAACCGTTCACATTCAACAAACACGAAACCGTTTAACAAGAACCATATATACACCCATTAAAACGGATCAACTCACAATACAATATAGTCAACCAAACTTGAATGTAAACAAACAACCAAATACACCACATGGATTTTGAAAAATGCAGATTTTCTTAAAATGTCTTGCACCACCAAGTATCACTCATCCCCGTGTGTGCCTATCCTACCCAACAGGCAACCAAGTTAATCGGAACCCGGTTAGCTCTGATACCAAGCTGTCACGCCCCGGATTTTGGATAAACCCGGGTCGTGAATGTAAATTAAAATAAAAAGGAAAAAGTTAAAATAACGAAACATGCAGAAAGTCATTCGATAATATGCCAATCAATAGAACCAAATAAATACTTCAGGCCATGCCGATAATCACATTTGATTCACTAAATTGGCCTAAGGGTAGCCAACGGTGTTCAAATGTGACAACACAAACAAGACAATACGTTTTTAGAAAATTTCGGCATGAGCTTCGCGTATCTACTTGTTTCCAATAAATTAGACCTGCCTGAAACAACATATAACAAAATCGCAACGCGATTACCAAATAATCCAAAATCAAATCCAACCCAGCTGACATTCTATAAAATAGCGTAATCTAAAATAAACTTGCATTAAACGCATATTAGGTCCACAAGGCTCAAAAAATGATGTAATACCAAAATGAATAAAAACAAGTCTGACGTGCGCACGATCACGTGTAATATGATAATGAGCCCAATGCAAGCATTCTAAACTTCGCCACAGTCTACAACAACACCTGTACATCGATCATGAACAAAATGTACAGAAAACAAAGAAAGGAGGTAAGAAAACAATCTCACTTTAAAAACGGCGCGTGCTACTAAGCACGCACACACAATCCTAACATGGCAAATATGATATCTTGGCAAATAATGACAAAGGTAATTGCACGAAAAACACATCAACAAATATAACTCGCAACACAAGTAAATGAACATATAATCAAGATCAACTGAATTAATAATAAAACAAAATAAAATAAAACAAAACAAAACAAAATAAAACAAGACTCAACGAAACACAAAGTCGGGATTGCCTCACATGTACCCACTTTTAGAGCCACTCTGCTCTAGGACCCAAAGTGCAATGGTTCCCTCACCCATATTCTGACACTAAAATGTGACCAAAAGATATGGGGCCGGCTTTAAGGGGACTAACCCTATGGTACCGATATACCTAATCCTTGCGCAAGTTTCCGGGATCTCACCGTAAGCTGACACAGCTCCGCCTTAACACTTGGTACTGCAATCCCTAAAATAAATATAAAAGACTCCGAATACCAAACACGAAAACCGTAAACTCCACAATAAAACATAAAACACACTTTATAATATTCGATGTAATTAAATAAACATATCACCACAAAAATATACACGGTATCACCACAAGAGTATACACGATATCACCACTATCACACTTTCACCACTTTCACGTTTTAAAAAAATATTTAATCAAATAACACATTTAAATCACCTTATTATAAAAATAGTAAAATCGTCATACACAATATAATCACCATAAAAATAAAGATGCGAAGCCGTTACACACAAAATACAATAACATGATGCAATACACACTAACCATTTTACATAGCCTAGCATACAACAAACAACACACAAAACCGCCTTTAAAGCGAAACCATATTCTTCCCCCTTACCTACGCAAACGAGAGCTCGTTTGTCAAAAAACTCCAAACTCAAGTCGAAAGCCCAACGAACAGTTAGAAGCAGATCTGGACAGCCCAATAACGGCCCTTAAACAGTCCCTAAACGTAATTAAAACGAGCTACGGATTAATATAAAAACACCTAATTCGGATTATAGCCAATATTCCCAAAAATGGATTTTTATAAAAGTTAAAATCAGATGAAACAGCTTACACGGATAGATAGCTCTCGAAAAATAGGCTAAGAAAACATATTTGATTGTCGAAAACGGACACCCGATGACCTCGTAATCGGCTCCCGAAATCGCTGCCCTAAAACCCTAAACCGCCACCTACCACCGCAGCCTGGCCGGTCATCGGAGTCGGCTGTCAAGTTGCTGACTTCGGTCAGTCTCCCTCCGTCATGTCTTCTCTCTCTACCTCTCCGTTCTATGTATGTATATATGTATTCGATGCATATATGTATATATATATATATATATATATATATATGTATATATGTGTGACTGTATGTATGTAGATATATATATATTTAGGTATTAAATAACACTTTAGCCCATATAATTATTAGTATTTACACATATGATCCAACATTATCACTACATATACATTAATACATTATCTATTTCACATATATACAATTACACAATACATTAATATCACTTTAGAAAAATAATACAAATAAATAATAAATACCCAAAATTTCCGAGTCGTTACATGAAGTATTTAACTGAAAACATGAATGACAAGTAAACTGTTCATCATTTAGGAGTAATAGAGTATGTTTGTTTTTAATTTCATTTTTCTTTTTAACTTTAAACAAATAATATCAAATTTCAATTGTCTTTTCGTTAGTATCCTAGTTAACTTTCAATTTTGCGGGGTTAAGAAAAACAAATAAGCTAACTATAAATTACAGTAACAAAACCAGATCATCTTTATGTTACCGGAAAAAGAAAAGACCAAAAAGGACACCCGGATCATTACATAATTTTAAGTTTATTTTTGTGAAATCTTATAATGGTAATACCAAACACCCCCACACCAAACTTCTAATTATGAATACTCAGAATTTAAAAGAACCGCAAACAAAAATAAATGAAACATTATATACTCAAATTTAAACAAGCATAATTGAACCTCAATCAACATTAATCTTATCATAAAAATCCAATTCGAACAACCTTTTGAAAAATCTGACAAAAATATAGAAATGGTGAAATAGCCCTAAAATAACCCGAAATGAACAATTAAAACAATTCTAGTAATTTTCAATCGAAAAAGATGATTAAACGTCATGAGATGAAAAGATATGCTATAATATGTGCTGAATTGAGTTGGGCAGATGAGATAGTTGGATTTGGATATGACTTATGGGGTGGTTTTTGGGTAAAACATAAACAAAAGAGAGAGAAAGTTATAAGTAAAGAAGAGGTTATATGAATATCAATTTAGACACTTTTTCGTAAAAACGCTCCAAATCAAGATTTGGTTAATGCAAATCTCCATGGTTTCACGACGGGAACACAAATATGCGTCTTGTTTTTTTTTCCCAAGATGTATAATCACATGTTTTCGAAATTATGGTAAAATTTAAAAATTCAAAACATGTCATTATACATCTCAGAAAAAAAAAAACAAGACGCATATTTGTGTTTCCGTCGTGAAACCGTGAAGATTTGCATTAATCAAATATTGATTTGGAGCGTTTTTACAAAAAAGTGTACATTTGGGTGTTTTTTATACTGACCATATATCATCCCTTATAAGTAAATGAATAAATAAATATTAAATTCAGTTAATATATAGATCAAATGTTGTATTGTAATTAATTAAATGGTACATGGATATATATATTGGTAATTTCACTCGGCAAAAATTTGAGGGGGACGTGTCATCCCATGTCCCAGTGTGAATCCGCCCATGTAGGCATCCACAATGCCATCATATTTATCCCTAGTCTCGTCCTCCATACCCAATTTTACGCAATCCGTCCGAAACCTCGGAAAACATTAAAGATTGACACAATGATTATATCAATCACCGCAGACACCACTAAAATGATTTTATTTAAAGCAAATTATTATATTTTAAAATTATAACAGCACTTAAATTTGATGTTAATCCAACAACAAATTTCCGGGTTCATTTAAATATTACTGTCCAAAAGTAAAATAACACTGAAATGGAATTACATTTTCTTATTGTAAACTATTACCCATCCTTCAAATAACTAAGACCATCTTTAATGGTATTTTTATCTCTATTGTTAACTAAAATAATTAGCTAACAATACATTTTTTTATCTTCATTAGTTACGTTAAAATATGTGTTATCTTTATAGATGTTAAAAAAGTTGTTAAAGTTAATAATGTTTTTAATACTTGTAACTGGTGACATGACAAACATACCCCACAATTAACATTATTATCCCCTATAAATATTCTCATAAGAATAGTGACCAGTAAAATAAAAAAGAAATTGTTAATTAAAAATTGATAACATTATTAATTTGAAACTAATGTGGTTATTAAATTTAAGATGCATATGTATCATTTAACATATTTTTAAACGATAACGTGTCATTATTTAATATTAAAAAATTAACAAAATTAGAATGATGCTTAATATTTATATCATCGGTACTATCCAGAGATATAATATGTGAATAGCTAAAGAAACAAGAGAATAAATTAGGTGTAAAGTCAAAAAAAAATATAAAATCAAATAACCATTTATAGAGTGACACGTCATAGGGAAGCAACGTTTGTCTACTTCCATGGTTGCAGCCAAACTTCACTTCAATTTCAAACCATTCTCAAAACTTGTTCCACAAACACTACTTAATGTGGCCACCAACCAAAATTTAACTAGTGTAACTCATAAACAAAATAATGCCGGTACTAAAAAACGGCTCATCATCTTTCGAATTATTCAAAAAAATTGAGTTAATATAACCCAAAACATTTCGGATAGAAAATAATTATACATAGTAATCCATTCATATTTTCCCCCGATTCTCCCAGGTCAGAGGTGGGGTGTCATTTCACCTCCTCATGACTCGAATTTTGTAATTAAGTTTACAACTCATTTTTTAACTCATGAAAAAGTTTTGCAAATTATTTCTCCAACTATTCAGAAATTCCCGTTTCTATCTGTTCTTTATGTCCAAAAAAAAATCTTTATGTTCTTTTCTTTGTTTCAAAATTAAAAATACAAAAAACCTATCTGTTCTTGTCTGTTTAAAAGTTTAAATACGACTACAAACACACATTTTTATGTTTTTAATTCTAAAATAAAAATAATAATTGATTTCAAAATTTTACATTGATGGACTTCAAATAGTTTTACCCTTTTTATTAGGTTTATATTCCACTAATAATCATCATGCATAAGATATGTTTTCTAATTTGAACTCCAACTTGCACGTGCAAGTAAGCTCGAGATGTTTTCCTCTGTTGGAAAATTTTATTTCTGTAACCTTGGTTCGTAAAATTTTGCCACATAATGACATTGGTTTCCAAAAATAATAATAACTTAGTGACCTCATTTTGCCATATCCGTCTGCCAACTAGCACTTAAAAATGACAACCAATTTATAGGGCTTATAAGTAGAGAGATAAAACCTATACGAATATTTTCTCTAGTCTACAATTGATGCGTACTAAATGATAATTTTGAAAAAATAAACAACTGAGACTCTCACTTGTGTGTCTTCAAATTATATACGAAATTTCACATATGACTAATACTAGGGTTGAACATGTACATATATTTTTTTTACACATCGGTCGACATACACACCTTTATACAAAATATTAAATAAGAATATTATATTACTTGTTTTATTTTATGTGTGAGAGTTCTATATTTTGTGTGTGTGAGACCTATCCAAAAGTGTGTACATAGCTACAAAAGTTTGACATATTTGGACATGAATTTATTATATGTCCATATTGTATGAATTTCCTTCTTAGATATCGAGTCTTGTACTTCACTATACAGTCCACATTTGTATATAGAAGCTCATGTGTCAAGACTGTTGGAAATGCTCTCAAGAACGTTTTCATCCACTTCCGTTTGGCGGAAGAGCACGTCTAGTCATATTTAACCACTTCCGCTAATCGGTCAACAACGTATAAAACCAATCTGGAACACGAAATCAAATTCACGAAATCAAATTATACTACCAATTTGTGATTTTTAAAACTAAAGGGTCTTAATAATAGAAAAACACTCCCGTTTCAAGTAATTCCAATAATACACCGCCACCTGTTCATAATACTTAATTCCGCGATACATATTTATATATAGAGAGAGAGAGAGAGAGGCGGCGAACATCGACCGGAGATCGGAGCTTAATTAGGGTTCCGGCGGTTATCACGGCGGAGATATGGCTTATAGATTCGACTCAAACGGCGTTGCTTTGAGACTACCCAATTACAATCTCCCTCGAGTTCAGGTACCAATTATAATTTATATTCATATATATATATGTGTGTGTGTCTATATATACATACATGATACATATGTGCTGAGAAAGATTTTCCAATTACTTAGCTAAAACCCTATATGTATATATTCACAGTTACATAGTTTGTTAGGTTCTAATTACTGCTATTTTATGGACTTCAAGTTCGGTATCCGCCTTATTTAAGTTAGCATTTTGCAGTTATTAGTAACATGTGTATATATATATATATATATATATATATATATATATATATATATATATCAGGTAGTTATATATAAATGTATGTACTATATCTACGGAAAAAAAAGTTGTTTAGTACCATGTACTATTGCCTTTTAACAATTTAGTACCCAACCTTCAACCTTTAAATTTTACCAATTTGGTTCCCAACCTAACAATTTAGTACATTGGTGTTTAAAAAAATGACGAAATTGGGTGCAATTGCGTCAACATTCATCAAAAATAGATCTCCAAATGTAAGATATAGTGAGTGTAATTTTGTCAATTTATGCTATCGGACTCTTAATTGTACGAAAATTTATAGGTTGGGGCCCAAATTAGTAAAATTTAAAGGTTGGGTACCAAATTGACAAAAGTCAATAGTACATGGTACTAAACAGCTTTTCCCCCCTATATCTACACACATATATGCTCACAGGCATTTTTCCAATTGCTTCGCTAAAAACCTGCATTTGAACTGTATAAATAATTGATATATATATACATAGAGTTAGTTAGGTTCTGATTGTTATTTTTACTGTAGTTTAGTTAGTTTCTGGGTTGATTAATTACCAGTTATCTAATTACAGCTATTTTATGGACTTAAAGTTTGATATCTGACTATTTTAAGTTAGCATTTGGTAGTTATTAGTAATATGTGTATATATATATATATATATCAGGTAGTTATATATATATATGTATGTACTATATCTACACACATATATGCCCACAAGGATTTTCCAATTGCTTCGCTAAAACCCTGTATTTTACTGTATATATATAGATATATATACATAAAGTTAGTTGGGTCCTGGTAGTTATTTAACCGTTGTTTAGTTAGTTTCTGGGTTGGTTAAGCACTAGTTATCTAATTACATCTATTTTGTGGACTTAAAGTTTGATATAGTTAAGTTAGCATTTGGTAGTTATTAGTAATATGTGTATATATATATATATTTATATCAGGTAGTTATACATATATATATATGTACTATATCTACACACACATATGCCCACAAGGATTTTCCAATTGCTTCGCTAAAACCCTGTATATAACTGTATATATATAGATATATATACATAAAGTTAGTTAGGTTCTGGTAGTTATTTAACTGTGGTTTAGTTAGTCTCGGGGTTGGTTAAGCACTAGTTATCTAATTACAGCTATTTTGTGGATTTAAAGTTTGATATCTGACTATTTTAAGTTAGCATTTCATAGTTATTAATAATATGTATGCATATGTATGTATGTACTATATCTACACACATATATATGCTCTCAATCATTTTTTATTGTTTAGCTAAATCCCTGTATTTTAAGTTTTAAACTGTATATACAGATAGTTAGGTTCTGGTAGTTATTTTAATTGTGGTTTAGTTAGTTTCTGGGTTGACTAAGCACTAATTATCTAATTACAGCTATTATGTGGACTTAAAAGTTTGATATCTGACTTTTTTAAGTTAGCATTCGTAGTTATTGGTAATATATTTATAATATGGTTACTTCACTTGCTTAGATCAATTACTTGGCTTAAACCCTAATTGCGAAGTGAAGTTTTTTAACTGCATATATATACATACAGTTAGTTAGGTTTTGGTAGTTATTTTAACTGCAGTTTAGTTAGTTTCTGGGTTAATTAAGCACCAGTTATCCAATTACAGCTATTTTGTGGACTTAAAGTTTGATATCTGATTTTTTTAAGTTATCGTTTCGTAGTTATTAGTAGTATATTTATATGGTAGTTATATATGGTCACATGCTTAGGTCAATTACTTGGCTTAAACCCTAATTGTGAAGTGAAGTTTTTTCTGCCTATTGTTTTAACTTCATTTTAGATATAAACACGGATCTGTGAAGTGGAATTTAGTTGGGTTTGGTTTAATTAAGCAATTATTATCTTATACAGTTCTTTCAGGGACTTAAGTTGAAATATGGCTTGGTAGATTATAATTTCACAATTATATAGTATATGCTAACACGTTTAAGTCGATTGCGTGGCTTAAACCCTAGTCCAGAACTGATTAAAGAACATGTTTGATTGTACCGTTTATCTAAATACAGTAATTTGACTTAAGTTTGAAATATGACCTTTTAACTTATCGTTTTGTTATTGTAGACGATCACATGTTTACGCAGCTTGGTGGGCTTAATCCCTAATTGAGAAGTGAACTTGTTTTGCTTGTACCTTTAACTATATCACAGTTAGAAAGTGTAACTTAGTTAGGTTTGGACCGTTTAATTAAACACCTGTTATCTTATTACAGTTCTTTTAGGGATTTAAGAAATATGGCTTGGTAGATCATAATTTCACTTATGTATGCTAAAATGCTTAAGTCGATTGCTTGAGTTAAACCCTGGTCGATAACTGATTAAAGAACTTGTTTTTATTGTTGCGGGTAGCTACATTTTTCAAAAACAGGAATTTAATAAAGGTTGGTTTGATTAAGTACTGTTTATCTAAATACAGTTATTTTGTGGACTTGAGTTTGAAAACTGACCCTTTAACTTGCCGTTTTGTTATCGTAGATGATCACATGATTACGCATCTTTGTGGGCTTAATACCTAATTGAGAAGTGAACTTGTTTTGCTTGTATCTTTAACTGTATTTTAAACACTGACATACAGTTAGAAAGTGCAACTTAATTAGGTTTGGTTTGATTAAGCAGCAACTATCTAATTACATTTCATTTGGGAATTAAGTTTGAATTATGGCATTATAAATTGTCCAATTATGATTATGAATGCTCCCACACTTGTGTCGATTGCTGGACTTAAACCTCAGTTGCATAGTGTACTTGTTCTTTTGTTTTAGTTTTGTTTTAAACATTGGCATATAGCTACAGAGTATAATTTAGTTAGGTTTGGTTTGGTTGAGCAGATTATCTTGTTTACGGTTTACATGGGGATTTGAGTTTTGAAATCCAGCTTGGTAATTATTTCCTGTAATTATTGTATATGCCCACACGCTTAAGTCGATTGCTTGACTTAAACCCTAGTGGAAAAGTGAACTTGTTTGCTTGGTGCTTTGACTTTATTCTCAACACAGGCATATAGTTGCAAAGTGTAATGTAGTAACATTTGGTTCGGTTAAGCAATAAACACCGAATATCTTATACAGTTCTTTTGGGGACTTGAATTTCAAATCCATCTTGTTAACTTAATATTTCGTAATTATTTATGCTCGCACGTGTATGTAGTTTGCCAGACTTAAACCCTAGTTGAGTGGTGCACTTGTTTGCTTGTTAGTTGTTGCTTTAACTTTACTTCAAACACAGGCATACACCAAGTTTCTTATTACAGTTCTTCTGGAAACTTGAGTTTCGAATCTGGCTTGTGAATTCATTTTTTGATAATTAATATGTTCACATGATTGTTGATAAATGGACTTGTTTGTTTGTAGCTTTACCTATATCTTAAAACACAGTCATACAGCTGCATGCGTAATATGTTTGCTTACATTTGAAGTAATATTGGTATGATTCAGTCTTGCTTTAACTATCTCTTAAACTCTTTTACTTGTGTTATGAAAAGTATAGGTATTGTACAGAAAATTATGGAATTAAAATGTGTTGGTTGTTCTTGTTAATTTTTTCTTATTATGGGAATTTTTTTGGAATAAAGTAGTGGAAAGTATAGAGTTTTAGTATTGGAACTGAGTTTTGTAAACCAAAAAACGTGAAACAGTATCTACGACCTTACCAATGTTATGGGGCCTCTAATTTAGCCATTGAGTGGCAGGACTTGATAGGTTTAACACACGACTACAGGGGAGTTACTTTTCCATTATCGTTGCAATTTTATTTTTTAAGTAGTTTCTTTTTGGGAATTTAGATTGGGAAGCCATTGTGATTGTGAACTCGGAGAGTGGATTGCAGTTTGAGGGTGTTAGGGATCCGGGTAACATAAGACTGATTTATCAGATAATTAAGTAAAGAAGAAAAGAAAAGGAAGACGACAGGGGCAGTACCCGGAGAATGTGGAAATGTGGACTGTTGGATAGAGAGAAAACTTTGAGCGAATTAATTATGATATAGGGAGTAATAGTTCTAGCTCAAACATCTGTACAAAATAGTGAAATTCATAACATGAGGCAGTTACTTCAGTCATACTCTCTCTCTCTCTCTCTTTTTCTTAATCACCAATTAAAAAAAAACTTGTTCTGGCTAATTTACAGAAAATTACAATATCTTTGGCTTCAAAAATATATAACGCAAAAACTGAGGTAAAATATTGTATATAATGCAAGAATAAGATATTGAACGATGTATCTTATGAATGATCTTATTCTTTCTTAATTTAACATTTCGATCCACAAAATTTACCTATATCAATGAGAAAATGGAAATTATAGGGTCTTTAAGATTTGTATTCATTTAAATATAAAATGTGAACTGTTCATCATAATTTTGCCTGATTGACTGCAGACTTTTGATTTGAGAAGTATGGAGGTAATTCCACAATGTTATTGTCTTCTTGATTGCGACCATGTATACATAGATCAATATTCATTTCATCTTTGGATTTAAAGATACCCATCGTCATACATATACATGCTCATTGAATCATTGCCCCAGTTTCCTCTAATCTGAAATTTGTATAAATTTTTTGTCAACTTCAGGAAGCATTATATCACTTGGCATCAATCGATTTAATTGACTTATGCAACGAAGCAAAAGTCGAGCGTTGTCGAGCAACAAGAGACCTCAGAAGCTGTTCTCGTTATGTAGAAAATGTATTAGGCTCGTGTGGGCACGCATCTTTATGTACAGAATGTTGCCAACGATGCGACGTTTGCCCAATTTGTAGAACTTCAATACCGAAAAATGGCAATAGACCACATCTTCGTCTTTATTATGAGTGTATCGAGGCTGGGCTTATTTCAAAGAAATTTGATGATAGATTTCAAGATAAAGAAGATGGTGACTCCCAGATAGCCGCTGATATAGAACGGTTGTATTCGTTCTTCGACGTTTCCGTGGAAAACGGCCTTGTTTCTCTTATTTGCCATTGTATCCTTCAGATATGATTACTTTTGACTAGATTTACATAAATAACTTGAAACAATAATTTTAAAATTTCATCTTAATCTAGGAAAAGATAGCTTTTGTGAACCAAACTAACGACTTTTAGAAATTAGTGTACCAAGCTTTTAAGTTTCACAAGTTAGACACCAATCTATACAAATCGAAGGGGTAGTGCACCGATGCTAAAAAAAATCAACTTAAAAGCAACAGTTATGTACTAATTGTTCGAATACGTTAAGACCCAAATTTGAGAAAAACCTATCAATTACTATTCTTTCAATAGTTAACTTTTAATTTACTGATTGGTCTGTTTTTGTAAGATTGGTGTCAAAAATGTGAATTTTAGCAGGATAGTCTAGATTATGTTCGATATTTGTAGATTGGTGGCAATTTCTAACCGTTAATAGGTAAGGTGACCTTTTTGTTTAGATTGGTGTTAAATTTCTGAATTTTCGTAGGATGGTTTAGTATATGTTTGATAATATGTAGATTGGTGGCAATTTGTGACCTTTAATTGGAAATGGTGTGTCAATTGTTAAAAAGATGATAGGTTGGCGTGCAACCTTTCTTATTTTCCCTTAAAATTAACAACCCTTTTTCCCAGCAAAAATGTTTAAAGACCTTACAATGGAATGAAACAATAAGAGTAGAAGGAGACTATTTGAACAAAGCAGATTTGTAGGTTAATTTTTTAATTCATATTGAAGTAAATGTTGAGCGGAAATTGTTCTTGTTAGCAAATAACTTTCAGTTTCTCCTCAGGTTCATAGTTACTTTTGGGTTCTGCTTTTCACCTTTTCCCTCATTTTTTTGGTAGGTTTTAGACTATATTTTGATTTCTTTAACAGAAGCATAAACAGATGTTACAGATGTTTGTATGGATGAAAGTGCCGTATCCAGTGATCCAGTTACTGCTATCTTATTGGATGAAGTGGTTGTAAAGGACTGGTGCAAGAGTAGGTTCCATAATATACTTAAGGAACTTAAAGAGATATGTATCCTTTGGCTCGTTGTCGACATTCTTATTCATTTTACCCATCAAAAATATCGCGTGGTGTGGATTGCAGATAATCCCCATGTCATAAGGCTGGTTTGCACATAACCCTCCTGTACCATTTAAGTTTTGCAATCTAGGCCTAATTTCAGTTTTAAACTGGAATAACTTTACATATGGTCCATTTCGGATAATTAGGTATTTCCTTTCCTATTTATTGTGTCTAAATATATGCATCGCATGGAACCAAATATAAGTTTACACCAAAATTTTGTTAACTGATCTAATTACTTTTTCTGTTAACCGCTAATTTATATTTGCATTGATATTGTCAAACTGTGTATCAAAAGAAAAATTATTCAAAACGGATTAATAAACAAAAGATTATGTCATTTCAAAATTGAGCATGGGGTTTGATTGGAAAACTTTAGAATGAAAACATGGGGGTTAATTGCGAGTATCAGCAGTACATGTGGGTTTTGGCAAACTATTCATCGTACATTGGGGTTATATGTATTTTACCATTTCTTTTAACAGTGTTTAGTTCTTAACACTTCTACAAGATAATCTCCCTGTGCGAGAAATGCAGACAAACATGAGTTTACTTCTTAAGTTTTCAGTTAAACTGGCTGGTTTGACAAATGTTGTGGATGTATTGGAATCTTCGTTTAAGGGAACTTTCTCAGCACAGCTTCATGATCTGCATTTTCTTCAAGAAAACATACTAAAGACAAAGCAGGTGTGATTATTAAGTGCTTGATATCTAATATATGAATCTTTGTGCTACTTTTGGTTTCTATTTTAATTTTGACATACTGTCCCACAATTTTGTGATGACAATCGCTAAATTTGTATCTTCTTGATAACACTGTTGTCTGTTGGTTGACTAATTGATGGTAATGGACTACCTTTATTTTGCCGTCATGTGTGTGGAAATATTGTCACCATATATATCCTCTTATTTATATGCATATGTTTGCAGGACTCTTGTATTTTATTTATTTATTTACCCAATTTCTAAACTAAAGTTATAAATCTGATATGGTCTACAAACAACTTTGAGGCCTAATGTTTGTTGAAGTCCATTATTTTAATTAGTATGTTTATGTGACGAGGTGATTGTTTTTGCTAATCTAACATTGATAAATTGTCCATGTTCACCAATACATTGACTTATATCATAAACTTGTGATGACATCCATTGTGTCTTTGAATAAAATCTCTTTCAATATAAATCTGTTATTCGCATGTATCAGTTTTCTGCGACTTATGGTTTTTCTTATTAAATTCTAATTTCCAAATCAGAAGTATGAAAGTGGTTTTGTACATTTCTATTGGTTTGTTTGTAAATCTATTTTTTATGATTTCTTTCCCTCCGCTTTCAGCACCTGGAAGTAATGGTATGGTGTACAAGGCACCAGTTTCTCGAGGAAATAAGGGCTCGTTTTCCCGACAGTGATATCACATCATGGCGCGCTTCTATTAGTGAGAGAAAATCAGCCGCAATTAGGCGTTCTTGGCCTGATCCATTAATCTCCAATTCAGAGTCCAGCAGCACACTTTTTATTGAAGATGCGCTTACAAATATCGAAGAAGAAGAGGGATTTAGTGATGAATTTGGTGTGGAAAATGAAATTTCTTGTTTGCAAAATTCTGGGAGTTCGTCTCTAATCAAATCTAGAATTGAAGGGCTGAGGGGATGCTATCCTTTTGAAAATCTTCGAGCTGCTGTTGACATATTATTTCTGCATGGGAGTTCGGATTTAGTGGTCGCAAAGCAAGCAATAGTATCCTTTATTAAGCTGTCTTCTTATAAAGCCACTTTCTTTTTTATTTTGATAAAAATAAGTCTGCAACATTTGGCAACCTGCATTCCTGCTTACCGTCACCGAAAGCTAATGAACTTTCTGTTGACTAGATTAGTAGACCTGAGGCATAGTTATAGGCTTGGTTACGATTTTCTTTTTCCTTCTATCATGATTTTTTAAATTACTACGGCAAATGAACATTTTATGTATTTGTGCTCTAGACTTTCGTTTTTATCCTCATCTGTCACTCTTTTTTACTTTGATGTTTTATGTCAGGATTAATTACAGAAAACACCCAACTAGCATGATTTTGCAGTTTTGTATACCCATCTTGACAGTAAATGTGACCAGAGTGTACTGAAAATTAGAAAACAAAAATAAATAGAAAGACTCTGGGCCACTATATAATTATCATTAGTTGGGTGAACAAAATCGAAAAATCAAGATAGTGAACTGTAGCTAACTAAAAAAGTTTCCAGTGCTTGACTACCTTGCTTTAGTTTTTTTTCCATTTCCCCCTTCTAAATTGGTGTTTTTTCATGGTGGCGTAGTGTTTGGCTAATCTCCCTTATGCCTTCTTTATATGTATTTGGATATTCTTTCTTTCCTTAATTTCCGTATCAGTTTCTATATTACCTGTTTGACCGGCACTGGACAAGGGCAGAAGAGGATTGGAGACACATAATAGATGACTTTGCAGCCTCATTTAACATAACCAGGCATTCGTTACTGGAATCTTTAACGTTTTATCTCCTTGATGATCATACCGATGAAGCTTTGCAGGTAATCAGTTATGCCTATATTGAAATGTAGAATAGAGTTTGTGTATTGTACTTAATTCATGTGCGTGTATGTGTCATTATGCTATCATGTTTTGCTAAGACTTATATTTTTTTTTTGAATCTACCTCACTTTTAAATTCTGTCTTGCAAATTGTTTTTAATTCATCTGCCTATGTTTTCTTGCCTAGGAGTTTGTGCTTTGTGTTATATACTTAAACAGTACTTGGTCAGTTAGTCAGACACTGCAATTTTGATGGTGAATATATTTTTACATGTTGTCTTGTATCTAGGAAAATGTTTTTCTTGTTTTAGCTCTGCAAATGAGTCACATATAGATATCAGGGGAGTTGTCTGTATGCGTTGTAGTGAAGTAATTTTTTCCCATGATTTAGCTCTGGATATGAATTACGTGTAGTTATAATTTTGTTTTATAAGCCTGGTTTCTTTTCTTGTTTACATGACGCTGATAAAACGTATACCTCATTGTCACCAGTTGCATAGTCTTGTATCTTCTTCTGTTGTTTTCACTGGTTTTAGCTATGAACAATGAAACTTGCAAAGGTATTGTTTTCAAGTTATCTATTTTCCTTCAAAAAACTAAATAGTTCACAATTTACAATCATATTCTGGTTTGTAAAACTACAATTTTCAGAAACATTACTCTTTTTTGTTCTTTATCAAATTATGTACATGCTAATGTTTCTACTTTTGTCTTGTATAGGAAGCTGTTGGCCTTCTCCCGGAAATATCAGGCCCAACAACTCATCCTAAGGTTGCGCAAGTTTTACTAGAAAGACAAAATCCAGACGCGGCTCTAATGGTTTTAAGGTGGACCGGACGTGATGGCGGGACTCAGTTAATTTCACTTGGTGAGGCAGTCACCGCAGTTAGAGTGAGAGTGGAATGTGGGCTTTTAACTGAAGCATTTATGTACCAGAGGGGTATTTGCATAAAAATTAAGGAGAAAAAGTCGAAACATGGGTCATCTCAACACCCTAATGATCAAAATGATGAGTCCAAGACATGGTTAGAATGGGTGGAAACATTGGTAGCTGAAATTTGTTTCTTGTGTATCCGAAGAAAATTGGTTGATCGGATGATAGAATTGCCGTGGGACTCGTTTGAAGAGAAATATATACACAAGTGTCTATTGGATTTTTCTATTGATAACCCCTCACATACGGTTGGAAGTCTTCTTGTGGTTTTCTACCTGCAGGTACTTTCTTTTTGTTTTATTCTCAAATGACTTCCTTCTTCAGAAATTAAAATGGGGAAATTACAATTTGTAAACTAAATGCATCATTCGGTTTCAATTTTTTATGACCTGCACAAATTAGCAGTTAGTACACTGATATTACATTTCTGGACGGTTAAGTGCGCTGCTTAGGGAAATAACCATTGATCGGGAACAAAGAGATGACACAATCATAGCTCGGGAGTAAAACAGGAAAAAACTTGATACGAATAGTGTACAAAATATAAAAGATAGAGCAGGATAACATTTTCCGTTCCAGTAACAGTATGCTAGTGTAGTACTTATTGCTAATTTTTGTAGGCTGGTATACAAAATCAAAATCTTGGTGAAGTCACTTTACAAAACCAAAAAACACCTCCAATGATCACTTTAACTCACTTTTAGTGTTACGCTATAGTGGAGGGTAACTTTTTGTAGCTACATTGGATATGCTAACACATGCCATGCCATTCCATGCCATCAAGTTTTAGTGTCATATGTTAAAGTTGTTAAAAGTTAGCAAGAAAGTTGCCAAGCTTTAAGCGGGTCATGGGCAATTCAATTTATCAACTTCTTGTTTTCATTGGTTTCTAAATTTATGTTTGATATCAAAAGTTTTAGCAGGTGCCAATGAATATTTAATTTTTAAAATAAAATAATTTAAATGGGTTGCTAGCAAAAACTAAAGTGTCTATTGTAGAGGTCAAATAGATGTTAAAGTTCAAATATATAGGTGGAGTTTAAATGTTAACTTTTTGCCTACATCGCAACTTAAAACTAAGAAAAGTTAACATGCCCAATGGAGATGTTCGCTAAATAGGTCCCACCCTTTAAGCAAGTTGGCTAAGATGGTTTCACTGACATATTTCTGTGTTACACTTAATAAGTCAGTTTTTTACCACGGGAAGCATTAATTAGTCAGTTTGTTTTTTACTTGTCATATATTTCTTTATGTTGACGTATCGTGATTATATTTATCCATCATTTACCCTACTATTGATTCCATTAACTTGTTTTCTTCAACCTTTAAGCGCCACCGCTACACTGAGGCATACCAAGTTGATCGCAAGCTTCAAGAAGCGGAAAAAATCTTCATTTCAGAGAATGATGTCAGCGAAGGAGTGTTAAATAAGATGCGAACAGCAACTCACTGGAGATCTGGATTGGTTGTAAGTATTATAATTATCATGGGTAGAAACAAATTTATAATTTTAACGAAGGCCTAATCCTCAAGTCAGCTCGTGATAAATACTTCTCTATTACCTTTGCATTTTTTTGTCCGAAACGAGTTCTTTCGGTATTTTACCAAACCAAAGGTTCCCTTTTCAGACCTAAGCTATGCTTTATCATAAAAAATATTAGGAGGAAAATGAGTTGTTATAATAATGGCTTGTTTGGTAAAATTATGGAAGTATACTTTTTTACTTTTAAGTCAAATGTGTGTTTTGCGGATCAGAAATAAGCTACAATCTTTGTAACTGAACCATGTTTCTTTCTTAGAAATTTACTTCTTATCTAGTTTACATTATCAACTGTTTTTCACAAACAATTATTTTTAGGGAAAATTATAGTTTTGTACACCGACCTATTTGCGGTTAAGAAACTGCATACCCACCTTTCAACATTAACAATTTGCATACCCACCTATATGACTTCATCCAATCAACACACCTTACCTAACTCTGTTAATAAACTTCCGTTAAATCTGATCATGTACGATCACATGTTCGTTTTTCAAAGGTAAATCAGTCATTTTGCATATTAAATAAATGTGAACCATTGGATCAGATCTAAAGGTCGACAGTAAAGTTAAAAGTTAAATATTGAATGTTAAATTTGATCCAAAGGTGTTAATTAAATTAAAGAAAAACTAACTTTATATAAATAGATAGTAGTTAGATACATAGATATATGCATACATACATACACATGACTGTATACATATTAAATATTAGATAAAATAGATATATACATACGTACGAATATGTACACTGAACAGGAGAAACCAGATCTCTATCATATCTGAGGCGCCTGATGAGAGAGAGAGAGGGAGAATTCACACGTCCTTGGCCGAGGAGCGAAATAGGGGTGGGAAGGGGCGGCGATGGTGAGAGGGAGTTCTGAGCTCCTGGCCATTGTTACAAAAGAGAGAGAAAGGGAGTATGGAGAAGAAACCATTAATTTCACTAAAACTCCCTATATTTTACCTCAGTTTTCTAATAAGTACCAATAGCTCAATATAGCATATACTCAAAATATATAACCATTGTAATATAATACATTTTTGCTAGCAATAATTTATGTACAAGAAAACATAATTATATTTGCATGCCTATCTTAAATTTAAAGCTTTTGAATGTATTCAAATTTTGATTTTTTGATTTTATTTTAAGTAGTTTTATAATTTTTTAAAAGCTTAAGGACTTTAGTAGCTTAAATTTAAAGTGAAAATACTAATTTAACTTGTTTTTAAAGTGTAGTTACTAAAATATAATTTCTAAAAACTTTGAGTATCAATGTTGTATTTAACTAGTAGGGAAAGTCGAGTGATGACGTGGCGTTGTAAATAAGAATAAAAGTCGGGGGTAAATATGTCATTGATATATTTCTGTTATCTTTTTTAACGGCGGTATGTTGATTGATTGACGTGTATAAGGTGGGTATGCAAATTGTTAATGTTGAAAGGTGGGTATGCATTTTTTTAACCACCAATAGGTTCGTGTACAAAACTATAATTTTCCCTTTTTTTAATTGTCACTAGAAGTATTTTATCAACACACTTACAAGTACCTAACAGTATAATTTTACAACTCCCTATAAAGTAAACATTTCGTAGTAAAAGATACAACCGAACTTGCAATTGTATGTATGTGTTAAAGTTCTTTGAACTTCTAATTCTACTTTTTTTTGGGCAAATACTGAGGTACCACTTCTGTTTCTCTTTAACAGGAAACAAGCTTAGAGCTGCTACCAGAAATACAAAAAGAAGCAGTTAAATCAGGGAAATTACCTGAAACCGCTAAATCCCCTACTGGTGATGTTGAAATGCCAACATCTGAATTTACGAAGGCACAAGAACCAAGTCCAAGCGATTATCCCGTTATTCTTCAAATCAACAGACCTATTGTTTTTTCTTCACCTTTTAATGAAACCCCATCAAAACCCGAAGAATTTGCTAATGCTTCTATTCTTAATAGTAGTTATTCCACCAACGGTACTACAAGAATTGAGAAACCTCAAGTTAATGCTAGCAAATTTAAAGGCCTCAGGGCTTCTGGTATCCGCCAAGTTACTCCATTAAAGTCGACTACTCTTTCGACTCCTCTAAAAGAGTTTAACAGGAGCTTATTGAGAAACCCAAAAGGTAGCGGTTCACGAGATCATCGATTTGAAGAAGTATCGCCTATTAAGGAAGATATTGGATTAAGTCGTGAGCTTCCAAGTCTTGGCCTGTACTCAGTTGGGCCCCCATCAGATGGGCCGTATATGCCTAGGAAGGTGGTCCCATCGGACGATCAAATGGACATTTCCTGGAGGTAAGATTCTTGGTCCTCTTTTTGGGCTTGTTTGGCTGCAGTTTTTAGGCAACTAAGTTGGATGTTTTTGAGTTTGTGAAAAACATTTTGGGTTTATCTAGCTTAAGGCTTCAGTTTATTAGGTCAAAAACCCGAGAACTTCAGCTCTTACACCGGTCAACTAATTACAGTCCTACCTTTTTTGCTGGAAAAAAGAAGCTGTGTTTAAAAGCTGGAACCAAACAAGGCCTTAGTCCTGACCTTTCTCGTTGTACCTCAAGGACATGTTTGGTAGTTTAGTGGGGTGCTCAGGAAATGGTGTTACACTGTTACGTGTTTTGGTTTAGAAAACCTTCTGGCTTAATTACTTTACTAATATAAGAAGAATACTATTTTTTACTTGATCCTGTCATATACCAACAAAATTTCAGAATCTAATAGAATGAATTGATGTGATTTTCCTGCTACTTACCGAAAAGACAGCTAGTTCCGTAGGCAGTAAAGATTAAACACTCGTCTATCTTACCTTGAAAGTTCAATTTCTTTTTGAATTCCAGCTTGATCGTAATAAACGGACTGATTGTAACACAAGCTGTCCAATCTAAGTATGGTTGGCTGTTATATCATTTTTTATTTAAAACCTTTCAGAGTTTTTGCTTACCTTTCATAGGGAGGGCAATTTTGGCTTGATCATGTCTTATACCAACAAAAGTTCAGAATCTAATAGTATGCAATGATGGGAATGTTCTGCCACTTGCTCGATAGGCGGATCTTTCCTTATCCACTAAACAGTTGTCTTCTTGTGTAAAATGTCAGCTTTTTAGTATTTGATAGAATGTAGCAAGATGAATCGAACAAAAAGTGGTAACACAACCCAAGTACAGCTACTTGTTATCCTTTTTATTTAGTGTGTTGGTACTTGTACTGATTTTGTTTCATAACTAATTTCAGTTTTAATATGGTGTGATATTTTTCAGTCATGGGGAAAAGGGTTCTGCTGAAGATGGAAATGTTGGTGGACCGAGATGGAGATCAGATGATACCAGTGAAGACGAAGAATTGCAGAGCCCCAATATATCACGTAGTCGAATAGTTAGAAGAAGCAGGTTATCTACCAGAAGACGATAATAGTCTTGCCTAGAAAAGTAGAAGTAAAAACGTATACTTCCTATTTTTCCTTCTAACGAGATAAGGAATTAATTATTGCTCCCCTGAGAGAAACTAAGTCAAAGATGAGAGATGAAGAGCGGGTGATTGTTAGTTTTTTTCTTCTCTTTTTTGCTTGGTCAAGTAGCTTAATGTTGAAGGGTGATAGTTGAAACTTGAAATCACATTTTTGTTGTTATCTATGTACTCGTCTTGTGTATTATTATTTACTTCTTTCTTTTTGCACTGCAAATATTTAGTTTTGGGAAAAACTCAGAGAGTCAAGTCCCAAAAGAGAGGCCATATTCTTTTTATCTTATACCTGGAGTGACATTAATCTCTTTGTGTAGGCTTCTTGTTATCAAACTCTTGAAGTGATTCTATTTAATTAGTTGCCTTAGCCAATTAGACAAATGGTTTCAATTACTGCAAGACAAGATGGAACAGCATTTGTGCTCATTTTCTTCTAATTTGGCACCTCAAATATTCCCTTAATTCCACTCCCAAATTTGCTTACTCCACACCACATCGGCTCGTACTTTTGACTTGTTTACAAGCAGGAAAACCGCTGAGCTTGATAACTTGCTGCGGGTCATTGTTCTTTGAAGTTCAAGGTTGAGACTGCTGATAGTTTATTTTGCAGATTTGTTTCTCTTGGATTGTGTAGGCTTGGTCTTATACCTGGATTTAGGGAATTGGAGATGAGAAGTAGAAGTGGGGACAGTAGGGAAATCTTTCTAAGATTCTTGAAAAGCAGGCTGTATAAGCGTAAGGCGATTTGGTTTTCGCGTTTCAAAACTAATTTTCTTGAACTAGCGACCAGCCACAAGAAGGAAAGAGTGGCTCCTTTCATGTTAGCAGCTCATCCTTTTTTTTTTGTCTTTTGACCCACCGAAGTGGTATACATTCTAGTCTTTGTTGCCAGTTGATATTCAAGTGCTCAAACCAAACCTAACGTTTTCCTCTGTCTAACCAAGTTGATTACAGCGATAACTTTAAATTATCAAATGTTTCAAGTTATTAGTACGGAAAGATGTTAATAGTTGTTGTTCATATTAGGGGAAGAATATTGCTTCTTAATGCCGTGATAAGTGAGTTTAGGCATGACATATAGGCCTGAAAATGAAACGAAACGAGACGAAAATAGTCAATTTCGTTTTCGTTTCGTTTAGATTTTTCGTTTTCATGACGAAATGAAAAACCTTTTTTCATTTTCGTTTCGTTAACGATATGAAATTTTTGTTTCGTTTCGTCTCATGAACCCATTTTTTCTATAGACTCGGATAATTAGATTAATTTTTATTAAGAAACAAAATTGCATTGCTAATTTAGTACCTTCATTATAAAAAAGAAATGTCTTAATAATAAAATTACAATATGTTAACATAAATCCAACATGTCAGTGATAATGTCATATAATATTTTTACTATAAATTTATTATTTATATATATTTATTTATTTATTATTAGACGAAAATGAAATTTAACGAAACAAAAAGGGCATTGATCATTATCATCTCGTTTACTAAACGAAGTATATATTTTATTTTATTATCATTTCATTTAGTAATGAACAAAAACGATACAAGTTTTTAACGAAACGAACACGAAATTTTTGCTTAATTTGCTGTCATAATGGCATGTCCCCCACAGACGGTTCAATGGATAGATTGAACAGCGGATTTAGAGAGGTGATTCGTTTAAAAGTGTACTCAATCTATTTAAAGTTTGTTATATTTTTGTTAAGAATTTGTGACATGGGTACTGATGCGTTAGAAACTCGATTGGGTGACTAACTTTTGGTAGCTTGTTTTAGAGTCGGTTTCACAACATTAATGCACACGAGTTACCAGACAATTGCTAAGATGCAATTCAAGTTATCAACACTTTATATAATAGCAATGAAGACTTATTCATACCAAAATAAATGTTAGTTTTTCTTGTTTGTCCTTCGATTTAATGGCCATAGACTCATATTTCTGGTTCAGGTCTGCAATATTGTACCTAGTTGGCCAATCCTATTTATCAAACCAATAACTAAAAGTTCGAATACGTACAAGAGCGACTTAAAAGTAAAAAAACAATATAGATGATATGATGAGAGTACTCATAAGAACATCCATAAATCATGATCCAACTTTTTTAAGTAATAGTACTTGTGCTTATCAAAATAAATAAATTAATAGTACTTGTGGTCTTGATACATGAATATCAGCTCTAGCTAATATCAAAAGGGAAATTCAGTTGCTTTACCAACAAAGAAAATTGCAAGCACAAAGTGTGGGCGATTGACAAACAACTTTAGCAGTCTTTGGATATAGATACCCTTCAAGCTTAAGTTGTTTTAAGCAAGAAATCAAACAATCCCTCCGATCGCAAGGCTTCTGGGGAGTGTAAGAAAAAGTGAATTGGCACGTAGGACCTGCCATTGCTACCTCATGCCCTGCACCATTCATCACACATAAGAATAATAGGTCTTAGTCGTACATAAAAACACAGTAAACACAGTAATAATGTCGACTTTCTACGTAATCTATTTCGTAAAAAGAGTAAAAAGGACAATCCGGCAAAGTCTCAAAATCGCAATAGTACTTCATGAATGATTAAACTACTCTTAAAACATCATGTTGTACGTACATTCGTTTGTGTATCACTAACATTCTTATTGTTTTTTTATTTAAATGGTGAAACTATTTTTCCTTTTTATCATTGTCACGTCTTCTGATATACGAGGTTTTACTCTAGAAAGATTAGGTGGTTACAAGTATTTATTTTTGTAGGTGTTTTTAAAGCATTCAATTAATTGGAAATCGGTGGGGCTTTGTTTTGTGATCACAGTAATGGTCGATACTCGAGAGTACTTTGACACAAAAAAAAAATCTGAAATTTAATTGTCTAGGCATGCATCATGCCTAAATATTATAGAGTTTTAAAAAGCGCACAACCTTGTGCAACGTTACGCAAATAGCGCTTAGCGGGGAAAAAAACACACACACACACAATAGCGCTATTTCAGAGGTAAAGCACGAAAAAAGAGTAAGAAAGTGACTTAAAGCGTAAAAAGCGAGGCTTTTTATTAAAAAAAATATTATTATTTTTTATTAATAAGAAATTTATTAAAGAAAAATAGATACATCTACGTTGTTTTGGGTCACAACTTATCTTTTTACATAAGTATACATAAACAAGGGTTATAAGATACTTATTTAGTATTATATACATAAGAAATAGCGCTGATCGGAATTAACTTTCAGTTCCCACTATAATACTTGTATACTATTATATATTTGTGAGATTGTAAAATAACATAGAATTGTGTATTTGCAAAATTATAACGAACTACACATTTTGTTGTTTTTAAATTTTTTAAGTGTGTTAATATAATTAGCATCTGAATTTTATGATTATATAGATAAAAAAAATAAACCATAAAACGTTTTATTGCTACGCTATTTACGTTTTTAACATAGCTCTCGTAAGAACATCATATCAACGACAAAACAACAATTGTCTTTCCTGCTTTAAATGCAGCATAAATCTTTAGAATGTTGATCAATTCTTTATACAAAAGCTGCAGGTTACTTATGAAAAGCATTAAACAACGAAAGCATTATTTTTTGCTGCTCTGAGTGCTGGACGTTACAACTTACATATTAAACGCTACGTACTATTTATTCTTAAGAAGAGAACTACCTGCAAAGACCATGAAAAGCACAAGAATTACAAGCATGGTGGAAGTTGAAATAGTCTTCATTTTGATTTTTATAAGAACCAGGTAGTTGTGACTCTTGTACGTAATAGGATACGAAAAAATATTGTGTCTAAAATCAACAATTTATAGGTTAAGTGAAAGGTGAAATCATCGAACTTGGACGTCAACTCGATACATAATGTGGCATGTAATTAACACCCATGATTGTGTCTTTCTATGTGTACATGAATTGCAACAATGGTTTAATGAATTAAGTATGTGTACATGTATTTTGTTAATTAAGTTCTCAACATACAATGAAAAGAATGCAATAGTTCCTTTTAAAAAAATTCCTCTTGTACCACTATTGATTCCTGTCAATTTATTATGCTTTAAATTTGTTCAGGTTTATATCCCCTTGTATCGGAAATTACATCGGACTTCAAATTGATACAAAATATGGAAAATAACATTGATGGATATGAATACTATACATGCAAAAAGGAACAACATAGTATATGGAAGTATATTTCAAATTCTAAATTGGTTCGACTTTACCCACTTTACAAATGTGAATATAGATCCAATTTTATTACTATATATATTTTTGTATCTTACTGTCACATACGTGTATCGGTGTATACTCAACTTAGTATTGTATCATATATATACTATACTGGTATGTTTGTTAGTATTCCAAGCTATCTTCTTTATTGTAAAATTGTAAAGAATGTTTTGACTAATGTCATTACGCCGACTTGGTTCCATGGAACAACGATCATTTGGATTTCGGTATTGGAATACTAACAACTATATATGTGTGGATTGTCGACCACATGCATGAATGATACCTTTAGCATCGCACTTTTGCAACGAGATAGTACGTATATATAAATATATCGACTCCGGATTACAAATGATATATATTAAGTATGAGCTTTTGCAATACCAATATTTCTCATTGATGTGAGCGGGTGTGAGGGCACTATATTCAAGGAACTAACTATGTATGGACAGTTGGTGATTGTAACTAGGCCATCCACTCATTTTTTTAAAAATTGATGAAAAAATAGATTTTTCAGCCCAGCCCTCCATTCCGTAAAATGACTTCATAGAATGTTTTTTTTAAATAAAAAACCAGTCTCCCATTTCATAATGCTAATTCTGCCACCGACTATATTAGTCCAACCTTGAAATTATATTGTTAACCCAACCATTGTTTTAAACAAATCATCAAAACCCGGACCATATTGTAACTTGTAAGTTGCGGGAGTAATAATCAAGCAATCAAATAAGGTCTAGTTTAGCGTATTTTTATCTTTCTTTTTTTTTCTTCTAAAAATTGAAGATTTTTCGTCCATTTAATTACGGAATGTTCAAAATTATCCAAAAACAGCAATCAAATAAAGTAAGTAAAAAAATGAAAAGATAATTGTAGAAAGAATTACTATATTGAAATAATGAACGATACTAAGGGGTTAAATATACTTTTATACCTCTAAATTTGGTAAAGATTAAAAAAAACTCTTTTTAGGTGGCAAGCTGGTTGACGAAAGAAAAATTTAACGGTGAAGATACCAAAATGAAATGCAGTTCTCTCTACATTGTTGTTGTTATCTATGGACGTACTTGTTATTTGTTTTATTATCAACTTCTTTTTGTACTGCAAATATTTAGTTTTGGGAAAAACTCAAGAGTCAAGTCCTTAAAAAGTGGCCATATTCTTTTTATTTTATACCCGGAATGGCATTAATCTCTTTGCTGTGTAGTCTTCTTGCTATCAAATTCTTAAATTGATTCTTTTCTATTTAACTAATGCTCATTTCCAAATTCGCCAACTCCACATCGGCACGTATTTTTGCCTTGTTTACAAGCCAAAAAGCCACTGAGCTCGATAACTTGCCGCGGGTCATCGATCTTTGAAGTTCAAGCTTGAGACTCCGCTGATAGCTTATTTTACAGATTTGTTTCTCTTGGATTGTGTAGGCTTGGTCTTTAATTTATACCTGGATTTAGCTAGGGAATTGTAGATGGGAAGTAGAAATGAGGGAAATCTTTGTAAGATTCTTGAAAACCAGGATGAATAGGTGTAAGGCAGTTTGGTTTCGCATTTTAAAACTAATTTTATTGAACTAACGCGACCAGTCACAACAAGCAAAGAGAGGCTCCTTTTCATGTTAGCAACCAAGCGGTCCACGTTATAGTGTTTGTTGCCAGCTGATATATATGTGTTCTTGTCCTCAAACCAAACCTCACGTTTTCCTCTTTATCTTACTAATTTGATCACAACGAAAATTTTAAATTATCAAATGTTTTAAGTTTTTAGTACGGAAAGATGTAAATAGTTGTTTTTGTTTTTTTCATATTAGGGGAAGAAAATAGCTTTTTAATGCCAATTGTTAGCATGGCATGTCCCCCACAGCGTCGGTTCAACTGGTACACTCAACAACGGATTTAGAGAGGTCGTTCGTTTAAAAGTGTGCACAATCTATTTAAAGTATGTTATATTTTTGTTAAGAATTTGTGACATGTATACTGTTGTTATGGAACGGGTGACTAACTTTTGATAGCTTGATTTAAGTTTCATAACAACTTTGCACATGAGTTTACCGGAGAATTGCTATGATGCAAGTTAATATTAGTTCAAGTTATCAACACTTTAATCTAATAACAATAAAGATTTATTCATTCCGAAATAAATATAATCTTTTCTTGTTTGTCCTTCGATTTAATGGTAATATTTCTGGTTCAGGTCTGCAATATTATACCTGGTTGGCTGATTCTATTTCTATCTAAAACCAATATAATTAAAATTTCGGATACAGAAAAGGAAAACAAGATATAAATGATATGATGAGAGTGCTCGTAAGAACATCGATAAATCATGATCCAACAAAGGGAAATTCAGTTGCTTTGCCAACAAAGAAAATTGCAAACACATAAAGTGGGCGATTGACAAACAGCTCTAGCAGTCTTTGGATATGGATACTCTTTAAACTTAATTTGATTTAGGCAATTAATCAAACAATCCCTCTGATCGCAAGGCTTCCGGAGAGAGTAAGTAAAATTGAATTGGCACGTCGGAGCTGCCATTGCCACCTCATGACCTACACCATTCGCACATAAGAATAATAAGGCTTAGTCATATGTAATTATGTAAACACTAAATAGTACTATTGCATCTCAAAGTAATTTATTTGGTAGAAAGAGTTAAAAGGAAAATCCGTCAAAGTCCCAAAATTGGAGGCCTACTCTATAAAACTACTCTTAAAAGTCATCATGTGTACATTTGTGTATCACTAGCATTTTTCCTATTTTGGATTTTAATAGTGAAACTAAAGAGTCAATTTTTTCCTATTTTGGATTTAAATGGTAAAACTACTCCTGGTATGTTTGGTAATACATTTTTTTTTTGTTACAAAATTAGATTTTAAAAATATGTTTTAAGAATCCATCGAAAAGTTGTATTTTAAAAATCTGAATTTTTTAGTTTTTCCAGCATAAAAATAAGGTTTTTAGAAGCCGAATAATCTGACTTGGTAAACACTCATAGATTTTTAAAATACAAAATCTAAAAAAAAAAAAAAAATTGTTGTCAAAGGTACCCTAATATACAGGTTGTTACTCTAGAAAGATGGGTGGGTGGTTACAAGTATTTATTTCTGTAGGTGTTTTTAAAGCATTCAATTAATTGGAAATCGATCATTCTGATGATAACATTAACAGTCGATACTGGAGACTACTTTGACACAAATAATTTCGGAAATTTAATTGTCTAGACATGCATTCCTAAATAACAACAACAAAAGATTCCTGCTTTGTGTGTAGCATAAATCTTTAAAATATCGATCAATTATTTATGCAAAAGCTGCAGGTTACTTATGAAAAACATTAAACAATGAAACCATTTATTTTTGGTGTTGAGTGCTGGACGTTACAAATTAAACGCTACGTACTATCAATTACTATGTTTAAGAAGAGAACTACCTGCAAAGACCATGAAAAGCACAAGAATTACAAACATGGTGGAAGTTGAAATAGTCTTCATTTTAATTTTTATAAGAAGTAAAGTAGTTGAAGACAAAAAATTGTGTCTACATCGCAATTTATAGGTTAATTGAAAGGTGAGATTATCGAACTTGGACATCAACTTGATACACAATGTGGCATATGTACTTTCTATTTCTGAAGCATAAGTAAAAGTGGCTTATTGAATTCAGTATGTGTACATGTATTTATTAATTAATTTCTCATCATACAATTAAAAGAATGTGATAGTTCATTTAAAAAACCGGTTTTACGTCCGGACATCGTTTAAACATTGAATACATTTCTATAATCAAATTGATTTTAATACGAATATTAGTTGCATTTATACAATAATTTTATAATATTACCATTTTATGTATTTGATTTAATTAAATAAGTAAATTTTATTAATGTATATTACTATAATAAACAATTTAAAACACATTCCATACCTGACTAACGGATGCATGCATGGGGCACTTATTAGAAAATTTCCTTAAACGAATATCCTCTTGAACCGCTATTTGATTCTTGACAGAGTAAATTTTGTATTTTGTATTGGTACATTATCTACAATTTAATTAAGTATTAACCCACAAAACTAAAACTGATTAATTATTAGTCCATTTTTCCTAACTAACCAATAAAAATATAAAAAACAAGAAAAAATTGAAAAATTCCAGAAAATAAAAATGGAAAAATGAAAAAAAAAATCTAAAAAAAAAACCAAAAAACTTAAAAGAGGCAAAACCCCGAAAAAACACGAATAAAATTTTAAAAATCCCAAAAAATCTAAAATCCCAAAAATCCAAAAACGCAAAAAAAAAAAAAACAGACTGATTCGTCTTTATTCATATTAAAAATAGTTTGAGTCATTTTAAAAAGAGTCTGAGTCGTTTTAAGTCATTTTAAAAAGAGTCTGAGTCGTTTTAAGTCATTTTAAAAAGAGTCCGGGTCGTTTTAAGTCATTTTTAAAACAGTCCAAGTCGTTTTAAGTCATTTTAAAAAAAATCCGGGTCATTTTAAATCATTTTAAAAATAGTTCAAGTCGTTTTAAGTCATTTTAAAAACAGTCTGAGCCGTTTTAAATAATTTTAAAAACAGTCTGAGTCATTTTAAGTCTTTTTAAAAACAGTCTGAGTCATTTTTAAAACAATTTGAGTCATTTTAAATACTTTTAAAAATAGTCTAAGTCGTTTTAAGTCATTTTAAAAATAGTCTGATTCATTTTAAAAAACAATCTGAGTCATTTTAAGTCATTTTTAAAATAGCTAGAGTCGTTTTAAGTCATTTTAAAAACAATCTGAGTAATTTTAAAAACAGATTGACTCGCTTTAAATCATTTTAAAAACAGTCTGAGTCATTTTAAAAATAATCTAAGTCATTTTCAGTCATTTTAAAAACAGTCTGAGTCATTTTTAATTATTTTAAAAACAGTCTGAGTAATTTTAAAAATAGTCTGAGTTATTTTGAATCATTTTAAAAACAGTCTGAGCCATTTTAAGTCATTTTAAAAATAGTCTGAGTGATTTTAAGTAATTTTAAAAATTATCCGAGTCATTTTAAAAATAGTCCGAGTCATATTTAAGTCATTTGAAAAACAATATGAGTTATTTTCGGTAAGTTTAAAAACAGTTTGAGTCATTTTAAAAAACAGTTCAAATAATTTTAAAAACAATCTGAGTCATTTTTAAGTCATTTGAAGTCATTTTGAGTCATTTAAAAATAATTGCAAGTTATTTTAAAGTTTTTAACATTTTTTTGACTTTCCGGCTTTTTTCCGACTTCTTCGAACTTCTTTTCATTTTTTTTTTGTGATTTTGGATTTTTCTTGGGGTTTTTTTTCCTGGGTTTTTACCATTTTTCAGGTTCCTGACTTTTTTGAATATTTTTTCATTGTTTTGTGATTTTGGATTTTTAGATGTTTTTTTTATATATATACTAATTTTGGGTTTTTCGGGTTCCCGATTTTTTTGAACATTTTTTTATTTTTTTTGTGATTTTGCTTTGTTCTTTTACCATTTTTTCAGCTTCCCGACTTTTTTAAAGGTTTTTTTATATATATATATTTTTTTTATCTTTTCTGATTTTTTTTCCATTTTTTTTTGAGTTTGTCCTCTTTTTTTTTCCATTTTATTTTTATTTTTATTGGGTAATTAGGTGGGTGACCAATTTTTAATTAAATTTTATAAAATGACCAATAATTAAATAGTTTTGTTTTCATGTACCACTCATTAATTTACCCATTTATTATGTTTTAAATATGTCATCCCCGTATCGGAAATTACATCAACTTGGACTTGAAAATGATACACAATATGAAAAATAGGAATGGACTTCTTATTCATGGGCCATTGGATGATTTATGTATATAATCAAATGCTAAGATTAAATAGGATATAATTAAAAGAAAAATACACATAAACAATATACAAATAATGCTCAATAGGTACCACTTTTGAAATTATATTACTCATAGTTATCTTCAAAAGTTCATATTCCCTATAGGTACCACTTTTTTAATTATTTACTTTATTTACCAAAACGCTATACACATATTTCATAAAAAATAAAAATAAAACACATAAAATTATATAAAATGCAAAAAAATCACAAAAAATCACAAAAAAATGAAAAATAAAAATAAAAAAAATCACAAAGAAAATTATAAAAAATGAAAAAAATCACAAAATATTATAAAAAATAAAAAAAATTACAAAAAATTAAGAAAATCAAAAAATATTATAAAAAAATAAAAAAAATAAAAAATCACAAAAAATCACAAAAAATCAAAAAAAATCAAAAAAAATTATAAAAAAATTATAAAAATTATAAAAATCGCAAAATACTATAAAAATATTAAAAAAAATGAAAAAATCATAAAAACCACAAAAACATAAAAAATATAAAAAAAATTATAAAAATTATAAAAATTATAAAAAAAAAAAAAAAAAAAAAGAAAAAAAAATCACTTTTATTGAACTTTATGCACTTTCGATTGTACTAGATGCACTTTCGACTGAACCAGATACACTTTTAGCTGAACTATATGCACTTTCAGCCGAACCAGATGCACTTTTAGTTGAACCAGATGCAGGTTTTACAGAACGATATGCATTTTTATTGAACTATATGCACTTTTGTCTGAACCATATGCAGTTTCAGCTGAACTAGATACACTTTTAGCCGAACCATATGCAATTTCAGCCGAACCATATGCACTTTCAGACGAACCATATGCACTTTTAGTCGAACTAGATGCAGGTTTTACAGAACGATATGCACTTTTGTCTGAACCATATGCACTTTTAGCTGAATCAGATACACTTTTAGCCGAACCATATACACTTTCAGCTGAACCATATGCACTTTCAGTTGTACCAGATGCACTTTTAGTTGAATCAGATGCATTTTTAACAGAATTATATGCACTTTCGACTGTACTATATTCATTTTCGACTACACTATATGCACTTTTGACTTAAATATATGTACTTTCCACTAAATTAGATGCACTTTAAACTGAATCATATGTACTTTCAGCTGAACCAGATGCATTTTTAGCTGAACTATATGCATACTCACTTTTATTGAACTATATTTACTTTCGACTGAATTGTATGCACTTTCAACGGAACTATATGTACTTTCAGCTGAATTGAATGCAATTTCGACTCAATTTTATGCATTTTTGACTAACTGTATACACTTTCGACTGAACTATATGCACTTTTATTGAACTATATACGCTTTTGACTGAATTATATGTATTTTTGACTGAACTATATGCACTTTCAGCTCATTCAGATTAAAAAAAGGCACATTTATCATGGAAAAACCATTTTTTTGTATAAAAAAAATCACTTTTCGGTATAAAAAGTGTTATATTGACAAAAAAAAATTATATATTTTTTGTAATTTTTTAAAAAGTTTATGATTTTTTCATTTTTTTTATAAATCTTTTTTTTGTGTGATTTTTTTCATTTTTTATAATTTTTATAATTTTTTGTGATTTTTTGTGATTTTTATATAATTTTTCCGTTTTTTTCATTTTTTTGATTTTTTGATTTTTTTTATAATTTTTTATAATTTTTGTGATTTTTTATAATTTTTTGTCATTTTTCGGTATAAAAAGTGTTATATTGACAAAAAAAATTATATATTTTTTTTGTAATTTTTTAAAAAGTTTGTGATTTTTTTTTCATTTTTTGTGATTTTTTTAAATTTTTAAATTTTTTTATAATGTTTTGTGATTTTTTGTGATTTTTTATATTTTTTATTGATTTTTTTTGTGATTTTTTTCATTTTTTTTTATAATTTTTTGTTTTTTTTGTGTGATTTTTTTCATTTTTATAATTTTTTTTATGTTTTTTTTTTATTTTGTTGTAATTTAAAACTATTTTTTTGGGTTTATAGAAAGATAAAATATGTATATTATATTTTGGTTTGTATGACAATTTAGTAAATAAACTAAATAATTAAAATGTGCTACTTATGAGGAATGTGAAATTATCAAGATATTTAAGAGAAATATAATTTGATATGAGATACTTATAGGGAATTACTCCAACAATATATATATATATATATATATATATATATATATATATATATATTTATTTGTTTATTTATATTATACAACACAATAAAAACTCAAATAAAAATATAAAATCCTAATTTTTACTAGCCTAAACTTAAATAATAATTATATATATATAAGTTTCTATTTATAAGACAATAAAACTCAAATAAAAATATAGAACCCAAGTTTTGACTACCTTAAACTTAAGTAATAATTAAAATAAAAAAAATTATTAATTATAATAACTTTTTAATCAAAACGGGTCATAGTCCCGTTTAATACATCTACAATGCTAAAATGGATAACGAATGATTGAATTTCCCCCCGAAAACCCACCCCAAATTAAAAGAAACAATCAGAATTTTTAAATCCAAAATTTATAAAATTTCACATATTTTTTTAAGAATAAACTGCATAATGGCTGATTTTTAAAAATAATATTGACCGATTTGAATATTAGACATGCATTTTAGTAGATTGTAAGCTTAAACTTTACTTAGGCTCTGTTTGTTTCGTAGTAAAATATTTACGGAGGAAAAATATTTTTCGGGTAAAGTTTTACGGTGCAAACTTTTGTTTGCATTTTATTTACGGGTGTTTGGTGCGTCAAAGATTTCCCATGTGAATTCTATTGAAATTCAAAAATCTATTAGTTATTTAAATTAGACAAATTCGATGCATAAATAAATAAACATTGTTCATACTTTAAACAAAATATTTTAAAATGAAAAACATCAAAAATTAACTAAAAGTCACAAAAATGAACTAAAAGTCACAAAAATTAACTAAAAGTCACAAAAATGAATAAGTTCGTGAAAGTTTAAAAACATTAGTGATTAAAATCACAATTATTTTGACGGGAAAAAAGCTAAAAGTTCGTCTACTTTTCTGAAAGGAACTTCGTCAACATGTATAGGAAACTTAAGTTAAACACGTATTTTATTTCATATACGTCACTTATAATAACTTATAATTTTTCAACATATAAACTCATAAAATTATAAATATATAAGATATTATTGACTTTTTTTAGCTTTTTCAAATTTTCTTGGGTTTTTTAGATTTTTCAGAATTTTTTGTTTTATTTTTTTCATTTTTTTGTTATTTTTTTAGATTTTTTCCTATTTATTTATATTTTTATTGGTTAATTAGATTTTAGCTTTTTCAAATTTTCTTGGGGTTTTTAGATTTTTCGGAAATTTTTGTTTTATTTTTTCCATTTTTTTGTTATTTTTTAGAAATTTTCCTATTTATTTATATATTTATTGGTTAATTAGATTTTAACTTTTTCAAATTTTCTTGGGTTTTTTAGATTTTTCGGAATTTTTTGTTTTATTTTTTCCATTTTTTGTTTTATTTTTTAGATTTTTTCCTATTTATTTATATTTTTATTGGTTAATTAGATTTTAGCTTTTTTAAATTTCCTTGGGTTTTTTAGATTTTTCGGAATTTTTTTTTTTTTTTTTCCATTTTTGTTATTTTTTAGAATTTTTTTTTTTTTTTTTTTATTGGTTAGTAGAAAGAATTTGACTAATTATTAAATAATTTTGAAAGAATAGACCTATAATTAATAATAGTTATAATACTAGTATTAGAAAGAATATAGAGAGAGGTTCCGTAAATCGTTTACAATTTTATTTGCGGGGTAATCGTTTCCCCCAAATTTACTGGATATGTGGGAAAAGTTTTCCCAAAAAAAATGTTTTACGTTAAACTAATCACCTGAAAAATTTATTTTATCCGTAAATATTTATTTACACCAAAAGAAAGAGAGCCTTAGTCATAAAGGAACAACATAGTATGGAAGAATATTTCAAAGTCTAAATTGGTTCGTGTGAGTACTATATTATTGTCACATATATACGTGTGCACTCAACTTAGTATTCACATATTCACAAACTAGTATGTTTTGTTAGTATTCCATGCTATCTTCTCCACTCCTTTTATTGTGAATTATGTTCTGATTAGTGTCATTACGCCAGCTTGGTTGCATGGAACAACCATAATTTCGAATTCTTTATTGGAGTACCAACAATGTTAAAATATTATCAGACGTATTGTTGATAAACTGACGGTATCCATACATTTTCTTATAGTGTCCACTACGGATTACAAATAATGTAAAGTATGAGCATTCGCAATACCAATATTCCCATTGATGTGAGGGACGAGTGCGGGGGCACTATATATTAGTCCAATTTCGAAATTATTATATTGTTAATTAACTTGACCATTATTTTAAAACAAGTCATCAGAGCACTCTCATCCGTATCATGTATAAATATAAGGTTATAGAGCTTTATAAGGCACTTATATAATACAATCCTAAAAGTTGCACATCTGTTTTGTATAAATAAAAAATATAGCAGATTAAAATAACCTTTTTATTTATATTTTCTTTTTCTTTTTTACACCGGCTGATTATCTTCATCCACTTTCCTGAGATAACATCGAGTTATATTATCATCCCAACCAATTCCATAGCTATTTTCGACGATGATAAATATCAATGGATGCTAAACAATAAAAATTAAATTTTTTCTTATGATTTAAAGAACAGAGAATTAGATTCAAGTCAAGATAACATCATCAAAGCCACAAAACGAATTGAATGCTAGATGAAGGTGAAGGGTGCAAGGGTAAAGGAAAGGGATTTTGTGTTGGGGGTTGAATGGGTAATAAATTGAAATAAAAACCTAGATCTATACTGTCTGTGCACTAATATTTTGTGGAAAAAATTAATAAAATGGTGGATGGCGGGATTGATGGATGATTTTGTACTGGTGGTGATGAATGATGATATTAAATGGATAAACACAATTGAGGGAATAATAAAAGATTGAGAGAATATTTAAGAGAGAGAAAGCAAGAATGCACAAATGAAAGGAAATAGGAGAAGAGAATAGTTTTGAGTGATGGGACCCATTTAAAATTGATGTAAAATATTAGTTAATTTCTCTTTACATATAAAGAGTTTTGGTAAAATATTATAGTCTTATATAATTTTGATACTTAAAGTGATATATTTGAGTAATGAAATTTCTGTTTTTGTATGAAGTTATAAATAGAGAGGGTGTTGTTGAGAATGCTCTCATAACCTGAACTATATTTTAAGTCGCGCGAGTAATAATTAAGCAGTCAAACAAGGTATTATAGTCGAGCGTAGTTTTATCTTAATTTTTCTTCTTAAAATTAAAGGTTTTTCGTCCATTTAATTACATAATGTACAAATAATCCAAAAATAGCAATAAGAATATAATTAATAAAAAAATGAAAAGATAATTGTAGGAAAAATAATATATCAAAATAATGAATAGTTGTGTTATTTAGGAGTGAAACGTTCTTTTATACCTCAAAGGCTCAAATTTTGGTGGAGATAAGAGCATTCCCATCCTTCAGGTTTTAAGCATATATATGTTCAAAATTGGTATAGGTTTGGAAAAGTTGTGACCTAACGGTGTCTACTAATGTTAAAAAATATGGACATATACACAATATCTTGACTAAAGTGGACAGATCACAGATATACAACCAGTAATCGTTACTCATGCGTTGTGTGTGCGATACGTAGTGACATATATATGATCCCAATAAATAAACTTAATTTTTTTTAAAAATTTAAATATCAAATGAATAAATATAATTAATTAACAATCGTATATAAAGAGTAACATAATGTTTTACTCTTATAAAAAATACACGACGATTTTGTTTGTAATATAAATGTGTGAAA
Source organism: Primula veris (assembly GCA_963682055.1). Lineage (NCBI taxonomy): Eukaryota > Viridiplantae > Streptophyta > Magnoliopsida > Ericales > Primulaceae > Primula > Primula veris. Next base: position 20,683,316 of record OY821749.1, on the reverse strand, counting down.
AATAACATTTTTTAAATTATTTATGTATTTGAATTGAGTCACGACATTTAAGAGTAATTAACAAAACACTACTCTTTTCTTTTTTTCTCCTCATTTCCCTTCTTGTTCTTTTCCTTTGTTGTTTCTAGTTGCCAGAATATTTATCAAAAGCCTAATTTATTCACTTCCCATTAATCTCAACTTAATCATATCAATTGAGATACATCTATAATTTCAAGGTTTTGGCTCGAATTTGTCTCCACTTTTTTTAAAAAATATTATGTCGATTTATAGTTAGAGGCTCAAGAGATACTTGAAATGATAAACGGGCAGAGTCCGATATAGATATTGAAGGATCTCTGAATAATTTATGGTGAAAAGGGTATGTGTTTGAGGATTTTGGCCCGTAAAGATGAATATGTTTTTTTTTGTATAAAGGAAACATTAAAAAATTACTTTTTAATATTTGATACAAGAAGTAGCATTAGACTCATGTGCAATAATGTTCAATATGCTAATACAAAGCTAATACATTGCTAGTGGATGTACTTTTGGACAGAATTTTAATATAAATTGTTGAGAGTGTTCTAAGTATGTTGAATAGCCATCGAGATATGAATACTCAAATACAATTTAGCTTAATTGAAAAAACTTTATTCACTTGACATGCTGGTTGATGAAAGAAAAATTTGTCTCTAACATTAATGATGAAGCGTCAAAATTCCGAAAAAGATTTTATAATTTGAGTATATAAAAGTTTTTCCAAATTTATTATTTTAATAATTTAAATACGATTTCTTTAAATTGGAACTAAAAAAATTTGCTCCTACCAGGTTGGTAAAGTAAATGATAATCATTTGGAGTGCTTTATCTTATCCACTTATACCAACCAACCGCTTTTCGAGCCGAACCAATCAAGTCGGTATCAAAAATTTGGTATACCGATATTTTGGTACGGTACAACCGAACCGATCTTCGGAGTTTAGATTGGTTTCGATATTCGTTTGGTAAGTTCGGTATACTAACGATCCCAACCGAAATATTAAAAAAAAAAATATATATATATAGAGACAAATAACTTACAATACCTGCATACACTTATTAACATAGTAGTAATATTTATCATTAGAGTTTTGGTTAATTTTTTTTTATAGCAAATACTTATAACATTTACTTGTATTTGTTAGCTTCACGAGTAGTTTTTACTATTTAACGGAATGAAATAAGAAATGTAACAATATAAATAAATATACATTTTTAATCTATTACTTTTAAAATTTTATATTATATTTTTTTTCCATACGTATAATTTGTATTTTCTCACTTCTAAACTCTAAACTTTGGTATAAAAACGAAATCAAACCGAACCAACCAATAGTTTGATATACCGAAACTTCGATATATCGGATTTTTTTTGGTTCGGTAATATCATATACTTTTTGGTTATATCATATACTGTATTCATAAGTTTTAATAGTTTTTAATTTGTATATTTGAATGGAGCAGGTGATAGCCTCAAGAAACAGAGAGAGAGAGAGAGGAATGGAGAAACCAATGAATCTTCCAATAATTGATTTAAGCTCTACTGATTATATCTCTATTGCTAATTCCATACGAAAGGTCTCTTTTTTTTTTTCTTCACATTTTTGTTTTTTTTTCATTTACTTCTTTTGTTCTGTTTTTTCCGTCATTTTTATCTTTTAAAAAAATTACTTTGTTCAATTATGATTTGAGCTTCAAGGGTACCAATAAAAGTCCACTGGGTATGTTTTAAGTGATTTTGTAAAGGGTTCTATGCATAAATATTGTAGTTAATATTATAATATATGTGGTAATGAATAATGAAACATTTTTAGAGATTATATGTGTTATTTTAGTAAATTGAATGACTTTTTCTTAACTTCATTAAGCATAAAATTGGTAATGATACATTTTATATCCAGTTCCATACATAAATACCGTCAATGGCGGAACTAGAGATATTTTTTTTCAATTATCGGTGGTGCTGAAACTGAAAGTTTTTTCCCCTCAAAACATAGTAAAATATCGTTTTTTTGGGTGTTGTACGTAGTCTCTTTTAGGCTACTGCTGGTTCCTAATATCGTATTTAATATACGTGGTAATGATACATTTTAGAGACTATTAGGTGTTCTTTTAGTAAAGTATATGATCTTATATCAAATTGATTAAGCACAAACTTGGTAATGATACACTTATGTCCAATTTTATACATAAATATTAAATACCGTCGATGGCGGAACTAGAGATTTTTTTTTAATAACCGGTGGTGCTGAAACTTGGAAGGGTTTTTTTTCTTTCTCAAAAACTTGGTAAAAGATCGTTTTTTGGGTGTTGTAGTCCCTTTTAGGCTACTGTTAGTTCCTACTACCGTAATTAATATATGTGGTAATGATACATTTTAAACTTGGTAAATGTTCTTTTAGTAAAGTAAATGACTTTTTTTTGTTTTTTCCAACTTGATTAAACACAAAATTGTGTATGAGTGGAATTACTGTGAAGGTATATATGTTAGTACACTAAAACAGATGGGTTTTTCTTAGTTAGATTACTTTAGGTAGGTAATTGTGTATCTGTGGCATTACTGTGGAAGTATATTTGTTTGTACATTTTGTAGAGTTTAGGTGTTCTTTTGGCAGGCATATTGATAGTTTTTAAAAAGTTTGATTTGTACGAAATATATATTGACTTCGGAGTTAATGAAGAAAAGCTTCGGCTCTCAAATTCTATTTTTTGCTTCTTTAGCTTATTTAATCCCCAAACTTCTTTACTTTTTATATAGAAATAAGTCGGTTGTCAAACATATTGAGCTTTTGTCAAGAGAATAGTTCGTAATATGGTTGATTAGATCGTGCTAAACGAATCCGGAGTTACTAAGTCTTAATTTGCCCCTGAGCATAAACAGCGGTAGGATTTATTACTCCAAATTTAGCCTGTTAGCACTAAATCTTAATTTTGCGATGACCTTTTCCGGATCATCGTTCGACACGTATTTTTTCGATACCTAACCAAAACAATAATAATAAATAGCTCAGTAGTAGCTGGATGCATTGTGCAGGCGTGTTTGGACTGTGGTTTCTTTTACCTCATAAATCATGGGGTAGATGACAAGTTAATGAAAAGAACATTCGAAGAAAGCAAAAAGTTCTTTAATCTTCCTCTTGAGGAAAAGATGAAACTGAGTCGCAAGCAAAATAGAGGTTACTCACCCCTTTATGCCGAGAAGCTCAACCCCGAATTGAATTCCAAAGGTTGTATTTTCTACCTACTCATTTGAGTTACTTACAGTTTTGTACAAGGACTATATCAGTTTTTGATTTGATATACCATCCTGCAAAAAACAGCAATTGGTACACTTAACTTCACATTTCTCGGGGATTTAGTGCAAAGTTCATAGGTTGAAGGTACTAAACAAGTAGGAATATATTTATTCACTAATTTATCTTGTTTTTATATTTCGTATGCTAATCTATCACGTTTTTTTTTTCGATTTTACTCTACAGTTTATGCTTTTCTTTTATGTAGTGAACAAAAATATATACACACAAAAATGTTAGATTGGGGTTCTAATTGCTAAATTATGCTGGACGGTGTACAGATGTTGCTAAAATAATTTAAAGTTAGTTTACAAAACTCTAATTACCCTTAGATATTGTTGTTTTGAGGTTACTTAATACCTCAACCATTGTTTTGAAACTAAAGAAAACATTGTTTCTTTGGAATACATTAACCATTGGTCTGAATTGTCTTCTATCGATGACAACAGGTGATAGTAAAGAAACTTTCTATATTGGCTCTTTGGAGAATATTTCAAGTAAATATAGTCTGAATCAATGGCCTTCGGAAGGTATTTCATCTATGTCCTCCATCTGGCAAATTTGATTAAACTGTGATGTTTTTTAATAAATGAGAATCACGTATTGCGTGTTCTGACTATGAATTTCCAGAAGGTCTACCATCTTGGAGGCCGACTATGGAATGTTACTATGAAAGGGTCCTGTAAGTTTTCCCATGATTTTTTATTCGCCTGTGATAGCGTCTAAATATATTAAGTTTGAATGGGTTGACATAAGATCTATCCTCAGAAATTGGTGCCTAGTACTATCATTTCACTAGTTTAAGCATAATTTTTCAGAAGTTCATGTCATGCTTTTAACTGCAATTTTTTGATAAGCATTTGCTTGGTGGTTATAATTTATGACTGCTATGCCTTCTTTATGTCGAGACTGTTGCATGTTTACAGGATGACCATGCATTCACGAAAGTAACTGTAGCAGCATGCAATTTGAATACTCGCTTCTTTTAACTTCTTTTTATATCTTTACAACGGTCATGACTTCTCAATGATGTGAAGAAAAAGATATGTCCTTTCTTGACACTGGTTATGCTGCCCCAGGGATGCTGGAAAAAGGTTGGTCGCTTTGGTTGCTCTGGCTTTAAATTTGGATGAAAATTATTTTGTGAAAGTTGGGGCTTTTAATCCACCAATGCCATTTCTTCGTCTTTTACACTATCCAGGTATGACAACCTCTTGGCATGACTTTGCATTCTCTTATATGTCTATGACCCTTCATTTGTTTTCAGCAGTATATTCAATATTCATAATACGGAATTTGCGAAAAGTGCAAAACATCCGTCTCTTCTTTCTTTATTTTGGTTAAAGGTGGTAATTTTTTCTCCTGAGACTGCGCAATAAAATGGAGAAAGTATGTACTCACTCATACTGAGAAAGTTTTATGTATGCCAACTTGTCAACCTTCAATTTTGTAATGATGGTTTGTTTTACAAAAGAATTTTTGAAACTGTTACAGTATGGAAAAAAAGAAAGACAGTAGAAGAACAACCAAGTCGCAATGAAAATGGAAAGTAAATAACAAAATTATACAAATGTTATAAGTAGGCTAAAACTAATCTCCACTCGAGCGGATCAAGAAATTGAAAACATAATTCTAGATTTCTGACTAACAAAGTCTGTTATGTAGAGAGAGAGAGAGAGAGAGGGGGGGGGGGGGGGGGGGGGGGGGAGGAATCACCAACCACCATATAGAAAAAGATTTGTAATTCATGTACCACCGAGAAGAAAGATATCCCCTAAGTGAATTGTTTAGACATGCACCACTACGCAAGTCGCTCTTTAATAGATCAAATTCAGTTTATCTTTGTCAAGTTACGCAAACTATTGTCGGCATCTTATCAGAAAAGTTAAGTGCGTATTGCATGAGACATATGAGGAATTTAAATTTTAGGCGGAAGGGTGGATTCTACTTATTTTTTTAATAACACTGACTTAGTAAAAAGCTGTATATTTTGCGATTTTAGGTGATGTCAGCTCTTGTGAAGAAGAAATATTTGGATCATCTGCTCATTCGGACTATGGAATGATGACTCTTCTAGCGTCAGATGGCGTTGGTGGACTTCAGGTCTTAATTTGCTAACTAAACTAATCAAAATCTATATTGTTTTTAAACTCTTCCAGTAACGGTATATCTATTTATTTTTCTTCAACATTCTTTGTTAACAGATTTGCAGGGATAAATCCAACTTGCCACTTATTTGGGAAGATGTGCAGCATATAGATGGGTAATTTATGTTTTTTTCTTATTTCTGAAATGAATCTTTCAGTTTCTAGAGATTATCCGAGCTGCTAGATAGCCTAGATTATGCTTAAACTTTTCACTTGTCAGCTGCTAGTTTGTACTTTGAGTTGTTCTCTGTCTGGAGTTTGGGAGTACATTTTTTGATGTGCATTAATCTTCATTATTCACGTGAAGTTTTGTATCTGACTTACATCTAGGTTAAGTAGTTGAACATTAAGTACACTATCTAACTCAACAAACAATATTTTAGTTACCATAATGTGTATGCAAACTGCATGTCAGTCTTAGTAAGTGGTAATGTTAATGTAATAATGTACCATTACAGCTTTCGTATCCATTCCATTTATGTAAGAAACTAAATGAAGGGACATGTCTTGAGGTGTCAACATGTTTTGAGGTGTTAAAATGGCTTAGTGGTTTTTACTATTGCCAGTGGCCTTCTTATTTCCAAGTCTGCTATTTTAGGTGTTCTACGTCTTTATTTACAGAAATTCATATTTGGCCCGGATTGATTTTTCTACAAAATGGCAATGTGTCCTGCAATGGTACAAATTACTGAAAGTAGCTGGTTGTTTGATCGTAACATGGAGACACTCAAGGAATTAATTACAAAACCTACTGTTGAGATCTATTCTTAACAACATATTTGTCTCAAAAACTATTTACTAACTAGCCACTTTGGTTGCAGGGCCTTTGTTGTTAATATCGGAGATATGACAGAGAGGTGGACGAATTGTTTGTTTCGGTAATCCACCATTATTAAAATTTAACTGGCTATTTCTAAATTAATTATTTTCCCAAGAAGATCAGTTGTTCTTTTCTCCTTAAGAGTTCCTTGGTTGAATATGACCTTTTCCAATGTTTTATTTAGTCTTTAAACCCCATATTTTGATTTAACACACTACAAAACTTGCTCTTTGGCATATCGCTATAAATAATTGTATTCCTTACCTTAGTGAAAGGTGCAAAAACAAAACATAAAAAAAGTGGGCTAGAAAGCACAAAAAATTATTTTCTCTGTACTATTTTCGGAAGCCACCAAACATAACAAATGCCGTTTTGGTCTGTTTTCGCTGCCTTCCATTAAAACTGCCGTCCGTCTTATTTCCTTTTTATATGAAATGTGCATTTTAAACATCTCTTCCTTTCCAAACTTTCATTATTTATTTTCTTTTGTAGGTCAACATTGCACAGAGTCATGCCGGTTGGACGAGAACGTTATTCGGTACCTTATACTTTCTTGCCCCTTATTTAAAAACTCTCTATCATGTCTACTCCCCTTTTTTTCTTCCTCCTCACAAAATTTCCATGTAAATTTGTTATTTTATAAGATACATAAAATTTTTGGGGTAAAGTTTCTTGACAGGGAATTTAGTCTTTGTAGCTATAGAATATACATTAATTTGGTATAATCAGCTAAGGAAAAAGATTAAGTCTCCTATTCTAGATTACTAGAGTTAATATTCTAGGCAAGGTGTTCGGGAAGTATAATATGGAACCGTAGATTGTATATTCTTATAAATACATATCTTTTTATAATTTTCAGATGGCTTTCTTCCTAGACCCGAATCCAGACTGTATTGTAGAATGCTTGACGAGTTGCTGCAGTGAGGCGAATCCTCCTAGGTATGTATAGATAAATGATTGTTGGCCTAACTTCGTATCTTTTTCACATAGCAAAAATTTAGTTTATTGTAGTATTACATTTCAGTTTTTTGCTTCTGCTCTACTTCCTTGTTTACGCACCTTTTTCATCATTTGACAAAATATCTCTTAGCTCCTTGCAGTAGCATATCCACCGCAATCTTTTCAAAGTTAGATTTTTTAACTCAAGCTCTGTGTGACTCTCATAAGATGAGAAATAACCTGGCCTATTCTGTTAATAGGCTGTGAATTGTGGATCTTTTTCTTTGGCTGAGAAACGGCGGATTTTTTTTGGATTCATGCAATGTAGACCTAGTGATCCTGGGACATCACAATTTCTTTTAAAAGTTGTAAAATACTAAAGCTAAGCTCAACTGTGATCGCTACTCATAAGTTGGACCAAACTTATATTTGATTGGTTGATTGTCTAAAACTGATTGAAAACAAGTCCCGGTAGTAGACCCTGAATTGTTGTAACGAACTTTTCTAACTTTCTTAATGTATTTCTACATTGTTTTTTTTTCCGTTGGCTGATTAAAACATAAAATTAATTAATATTGGGATGTGGTGTAGGTTTCCACCAGTACGAAGTGGGGATTACCTGGAAGAAAAGTTCAGGCTTACATATAGCTAACAGGTTGCAACTATAGAAATAAATTTGTGATTATTTACACTCGTCTAAGTTTCTCTTTATTTACTCCTGTATATTATTGTCACAATGTTGCAATTTCTGTTTCATTATCAGAACCTGTACCTTGAAAGCTGAATAGTAAATGTTTTGAAAAATAAAATTTGAAATGATTGGCCATCTTATCCGTTCCAGTAATGATTTAGGTGTCTTTGTCATGAGTGGAAACTGAGCAAGGCTGGCAAGATTACCCATATGTGGCTGAGTTTTAAAGTGTGGATAGCATATAGAAGTAGTTCTTTAACATTACTCATTTACCCAATTATGATAATCTGACTTGACAGTTGACAATGAAGTTTCATTAAAATTGTTACCTGTAGGAAGCTTTTCTAAAGCGTTTCTCTTGATATGAGTTATCGTTTGAATCATCGGGTGATTGATATAAGTTGGTTGCTGAAAAACCATAAGCTGTCACATATATGGCCTTGTTTGGTTACAGCTTTAAAGCTCAGCAATTGTCTGCTTAATATGTAAGACTGCAAATGCTGAACTTTTCCGTTTGTTTAGTTCGAATAATCTAGAAACTTTAGCCTGGATGAACACCGATATTTTCTCAGACGAAATAAATCCAGCTCATTTGCTTAAAAGCTGCATCCAGACAGGCAATTGGAGTAGAAAACTTTCATTGATATACTTTCTATTACATGGTTTTATGCAATTCTTTAGCTTTATCCTCTTCTTTTTTAAACAAGAAGATCTTCATGTGTTTGTGGATAATGTAAAGGACAATGTTATAATACTTGGATACTGTCATATGAAATTACTGTTGAATTTGAATCATGATTGCAATAATAGAATCTAGATACTGCCCGAGTGGCTATATTCACACCCCCAAGCAATTTTTTTCCTAATGCAAATAAAATTCTGCAATTCATCTACTGCTACATGAAATTCTGTTTTGGAATGGTGGTTGAGTAATCATAGTTATGGGAAGTTCGTTTCCCCTTTGAAAAGTTGTGTTTCTCATATCCCGCACTGCTTCTCGTTTTCTTTTTCCGTTTCTTTGCCCACTTCCGCTTCCCTTCTTGGCAACTATGCTCGAGTGCCATAAGTACAAAAGATGTGAAAGAACTAGAATGCTAGTTACGACTAAGAATAGTATGTGCTGTTTGGTTAGATTTGGTTAGTGTATGTTTAACTATGAAAATCGATGCTTTAGATCACATCTTTGCAAGTTTGCATAATAACAGGTAATAGTAAATCGCTCTTGGAGGCTTCAATAAGTCAATATTATGACTAAGACATATGACAAATGTATGGCTTCTAATAATTATTTTAAACACATAAAAAAGCAATTCAAAAACGCAATTCAATGCGTTTAAGCATAAAATGAACTCGGTATTAGGCGGTCTGTGGCTAAAAAAGCAGCTTAACTTGCTTGCGCACTGGTAAATCCTGGCACCGGCCTATCAGCAACAAATTTTGTTCGACTTTATTTAAATTCAAGTCCCGTAGGACCTTCAATCATGATATTTGAGTTATTTAAAAAATACAATAATGTATTTTATAATCAAGAGATTACGTTCACTACAAGTCTATAATGAAAGGTGTATGAAACTCCAAAAAGGGATCACGTTTACTTGAAAATTACAGGTAGCCTGAAGAGTGGAGAGATATACCAGTAGCATAGTACTCCCTCCTCCGATCATAATTATTTGTTCACTACAAAACTACGTGCAAATTTGATCGGTCAATAACTTGTATCAAAATTGTCGAAATGAAAATTTTCAAAAGTTAATCATGTAGTTCAAACATTAAATTATATGATTTACTTTTGAATTTTTTTATTTCTGACAATTTTGATATATGTTATAAACCGATCAAAATTGTACGTAATTTCGTAGAATACAATTAATTAGAAACGTAGAGAGTAAATATGCATAATATACAGAGAAAGTGTTCTTGCCTATTTAGTTTCTGCAATTTATTTCCATTCCTACTTATATTTTAGTTTCTGATCATGTTCTTCAATCAAGTTTATGATGGACGAATCCACCCTAGCTTGCTCAAGTACGGTGCAAACTACAAAACCTCGAGCAACTTCGTGTGTTAGTTGACCAAAACTCGTTCTGCTAAACACCAAAAGTCACAAATAATAGAGAGAAAAAACTTAACCTCTTGAAAATATATTAAGGAACGAATGTATCAAATGTGGCTAATCCTACTCGTAAGCATGAGAGAGGGACCAATAAATAATAGTAAAACACCAATAGGCCCTATCTACTTTCAGTCATAACAAATAGAATACTTAAATAAAAATACAACAATTTGGTCTATAAAACAAGAGCCCTAGTCTAGCAAATAATAAATGCATCAAATAACATAATAGGGCCCACTATGACCCGGCCACGTCTCCATCAGTTTACTAAACAAATGTCTCTACGAAAATACGTCCAACTTAAAAAAAATACATAAGTTAATTGGGTTGGTTACGAGGGATTCTTTTTTTACTACCGCCTTAACTCATAAATATAATAAACGTGAGATTGGGAATTTCACGTCTACGTGGCATGCCACGTGGCAACTTTGCCAAAAAAAATTTTCCTTTCGTTTTCTTCTTTGATTTTATGTTTTCGTCTTTTGTTTTTTACCCAAAAAACTTTCCCAATTTTACTCAAAAAAAACTCTAACCATCAAATTACTTCATATATCAAATTAATATATTTTTTTATCAAATCAACGTCCTCAATTTTACCAAAAAAAAAAACCTCTCCAAATTTACCAAAAAAAAAAACTTTTCAAATTTTACCCAAAAAAAACTCTAACCATCATATCAAATTAATATATTTTTTTCTCAAATTAATATCACTCTAACACTATATTTATCCCCAATTTTACCAAAAAAAAAAACCTCTCCCAATTTACCAAAATAAAACTTCTTCAATTTTACAAAAAATAAAGTCTGACCATCAACCAACAAACTACTTCCTATATAAAATTAAAGTATGGATAACAATTATAATATTTGGAGAATGAATCTTAATTTATCTCCTCCGGATAATACTCCCCAAAACGCCAAATTTCCGATCGATTCTAATCAAAATACTTTTTTTCCATCTCAAAATATCAATTTTCCGACTGATTCTTATGGCAATGCTCAGTTTTCTTATGATTCATATTTGAATAATCATCCCAACCCGTATTTTAATGTATTTTGATGTATTTTGTGATCTTGTGTAATTATAATCACCACTTACAAACTGATTATCAAAATACGGGTTGAGATGATTATAAGGATCAGTCAGGAAATTGATATTTTGAGATGAAAAAAATGTATTTTGATTAGAATCGATCGGAAATTGAGTGTTTTTGAGAGTATTATCCGGAGAAGATAAATTAAGATTCATTCCCCAAATACTATAATTGTTATCCATACTTGATAACACTAATGATCTTAATTATATAGGAAGTAGTTTGTTGGTTGATGGTTATAGTTTATTTTTTGTAAAATTGGGTGAGGTTTTATTTTGGTAAATTGGGAGAGATTTTTTTTTTGGGTAAAATTGGTGATAAATGTAGTGGTAGAGTGATGATGATTTGAGAAAAAAATATATTAATTTGATATATAAAGGAGTTTGATGATTAAGGTTTTTTTTTGGTAAAATTGGAAAAAAAAAAATTGGTAAATTGGGAGAGGGTTTTTCTTTGGTAAAATTGGTGATAATTGTAGTGGTAGAGTGATGTTGATTTGATAAAAAAATATATTAATTTGATATATGAAAAGTCTGGTTTGATCTTAGTTTTTTTTTTTGTTTTAAAACTGGAAAGTTTTTTTTTTTTTTTTAAAAACAGAAGAGGAAAACATAAAATCAAATAAAACGAAAACAGAAAATGAAAAATAAAATAAAAATTGGCAAAGTTGTCAGACATGGTAGGAATCCCCCTGGTTACAGAGAGGGAGAGAGAAATGGAGAAAACTATGCAACTTCCAGTAATCGATTTGGCCTCTACTAATCGTATTTCTACTGCTAATTCTATACGCCAGGTCCTTTTCTTTTTTTTCTTCAAGAATATTTTTCATTCACTTAATTTGTTCTGTTTTTTCCTCATTGAGTTTTTACTGTACGACTTAACCTTCTTTACATAATGGTTATGCTAAGGAGGTGAATCATGAAAATTGCTGTCTAATTCTGTACATAAATATGTGATATTGACACTTTTGAGATAGACCTTTATTTTCGAAAAAAGTAGTTCTTTTTCAATTTTGATTATTTTAGATACAAGATTATGTATGAACTGAAAATGTGGAATTAGTAATTACTGTGCAACTATTATACTCCGTATGTGGGGGTACCTAAAGCAGATGAGTTTTTCTACCAATTGCCAACTTAGGGAACAGCCTTCGGGAAATGAGAAAAGCGGACTAAAATATAATGGGGAACAGGAATACAGCTTTCGACTTAAATTTTTAGAATGAAATATATAAGAATTATTTTAAGAACTAGCCTGAACTTTGTGAATTCCACATTAATAATATGGCGAAATACTTAGATTCTTATATTATCTTGAAAAAGTATGATACCCTTTTCATAAGTGCATCTACGAGGAAACGCGTTACCGATCCTATACAGAGCTTCCAGTAACTATGTTTTCTTGACTAGATTCCTTAAGGTAGGTAATTGTGTGTGTGTGACATTCCTGTGGAAGTAAAATCGTTGTGTCAATGGGAAAATACTTCAGTTTCAATCTATCACTCTTTTTACTTTTCAATAGAAAAAGTTGCGCTTTTCTTAAGCAAAATAGTCAAAAATAGGACCGTATCACATGTCCGGGGTTACTACATGCTATCGCTTCACCTTCCGAGCATAAACATCACTAGGATTTATTGCTCCAAGTTTAGCTCATTAGCACTGAATTTTAATTTTCCAATCACATGTTTGGATGATCGTTTAACACAAGTATCTTTTTAATATCTGACCAAAAAAATTAAGAAAGTGTAGCTCAGTAGTAGCTGAATGTGTTGTGCAGGCGTGTTTAGACTGTGGTTTCTTTTACCTAATAAATCATGGGGTAGATGACAACTTGCTAAAAAGAGCATTCGAAGAGAGCAAAAAGTTGTATAATCTCCCCCTTGAAGAAAAGATGAAACTGAGTCGCAAGCAGAATAGAGGTTACTCACCCCTCTATGCTGAGAAGCACAAGCCTGAATTAAATTCCAAAGGTTATACCTTGTTTGTTTTTTGTTCTTTTTTTACCTCTTCCTCTATCATTCTTTTTTGTGAGTCGGGGGTTTGAATTGTCTTCTATGGATGAGTGTAGGTGATAGTAAAGAAAATTTCTATATCGGTCCTTTGGAAAAGTACTCTAGTGATTTTAATCTCAATCAATGGCCTTCCGAAGGTATTTTATTATTTTTCATTGGATTTCACTTGTTTATGATAAAAATTTAACCTGGCATTTGTCCAATATCCCGCAGTTACAATAATTTACTCTGATATAAGGATCATTTATAACCGCTTTGAGAATGAATTTTCAGAAGTTTTGCCAACTTGGAGGCCAACTATGGAGTCTTACTACGAAAGGGTTCTGTAAGTCCCTCCTCAACAATGATATTGGTGTGGCGTGCACTTTAAAAAAATTAAAATTTAGGGGATGTTACATAAGATTGATACTCTAGAAATTTGTTCTTTCGTACTATCATTTATTTCTTTGTGTTGTTACTACATACTTTTTTAGAAGTAAATCCCGATCACTCTCATATTTTAGAAACAGATCTAGTTAAGATTTTCATATCGTCGTTCTCATCTCAAATGCCTTAATATGACTATTTTATCTTTTTATTGATATTATACTTGCTCGGTCCCCAAATAAATGTCCTGCTTATTTCACTTAAAATTCAACAAAGAGTATCAAAAAATCAAAAAATTTAAACAAAAAACTATTTGTTACTTAGAATATGAGATTAAATATGTAAATTTGATATGATTTTACTAAAAAAAAAGGTATTTAAAAAAGAAAAAAAAGAAAATTTATTAAAATATAAAAATGAACACTTATTTTGGAACGTAACAAAATAAAAAACAAGACACTTATTTCGGTAGTCATGAAAGTAGTAATCTTCCGATTAGAAGGGCTCATTGGTGGTAGTAGGGCTGGGTTAGGGTCAGTTCATATTGGTTTTTGACAAAACCGAAATCGAACATAAATTTAGGTTCGTTTTTTTTTGGTTTTCGGTCTTTTCGGTTTATGGACCGAATTGGTTTGTCTCGGTCCGGTTTCGGGTTTTTTCGGGTTTTTTTTTCCAATTTTAATTAAAAAAATACATTTTGTTGGTATATTTTGAAACATGTTCATTATTATGTTTATTTTGATAATCTATTTATTGTGAATCTCCTAATTTAGATATGTAAAAATGGTAAAAAAAAGTTATCAATTTGCTATCTTTTATATTATTTTCAAATTACACGTCCCCTAATTATTAGAAAAATGGGTAAAATGATGTAGTAAAATGATAGAAGATCCTTATATCACTAGACGAGGACGTCGTGTTTTTTATTTTGGAACGTAACAAAATAAAAAACACGACGTCCTCGTCGAGCACGCCGTACTTCCGGTGGGTGGTTCACACATCATCGGCTAGATAGCGGCTCTGATACCAATTGTAACGACCCGGTCATCCGACCAGACCGCCACCATCTGCTTACTACTAACAATACCGTCCGCTTTGTCTCGATTTCGTCATTCGTTCTCGGGCCGCACAGTTTTAAAAGGCATTGGTGATAGTAATGGGGTTTTCTTAGGCTTATATACCATATAGATACTCACATATCTAGGCGATGTGGGACAATACTTTCTCTTTACACTGACATTTTTCTACGAAAATCTGGATTCTTACATTAGCCAAATCTTGATTTGCAAATATGTTTATTGTATGTTTTAGTTTTAATTCTTGTTAGCTTTGCTTATTGCTATCTTGATATCTATTGTCAACAAATTTAAGCGCTACCTTTTACTTTTCATCTAATTAATAAAAGTGTGGTTCTTCAAAAAAAAAAAATTAAGAATTTTTTTTTTGATGTAACAGGTTTTGCACTTAGGGACTTTTTCATGTCAGATTTAGAGAGAGTCACATCTCATCCCAAACTGTAGTCGCCACCTGCCAGTTTTACATTACTCAAATTCAAGGGACCATTGAAGCCGACGACCCCACTCGTAATTTCGAAAATTATGTATTTTTGTAATGTTTATTATGTATTTTCACTAAAATTACGTTAAAAACAATGATTTGACACCGCTTATTTTAATATTCTGAAATTTGACACCTCCATATAATATTTCAGGCTTCACCTCTGCTCAAATTTAGGAATATGGGTTGTACTCAATGAAAAACATATAAAAAGTTAAAATATAAACCACATGCTCACTCCGTCGTCCTTTATAAAAATATGTGGTCAATGTAATGTATTGAAAAGGGTTCGATGGAAATTGTTTTTTTTTAAATCAACGTGATTCATATTATAAATTTATGTTAACTTTACGAGTTAGTAATTTTGAGTTATCGATTTTATCGAACTTATAGATTTAGTATTCCACTTTACAAAGTTATACTATAACGATTTATACAATGGTATGATAAATCGAAAAAGCAATAAATTATACTCTGAAATGACCATTATACGCTTGCTTATATTTTATATTAATAACTTTAATTTCAATTAGCATGTGCTCGATCGTGATAATCTGCTCAAATATCCATGAGGATTTTAATTTTCCTTAGCCTGATTTCTTCTTTATGTTGTGAATTTATTGCATGTTTATAGTATACTTTAGCATTCAAGAAATTTTTTCACAAGCTCATGCAAGTTACATACTTCCTTATAGGTGGAACTTTAGATTTTCACGTTCATGTTTTCCCTGAGAGGTGAAGAAAAAGATAATAGCCATATTTTGACACTGGTTATTCTGCTACAGGGATACTGGGAAAAAGTTGATCTCTTTACTTGCTTTGGCTTTAAACTTGGATGAAGATTTTTTTGTGAAAGTGGGCGCTTTTAATCCACCCATGCCATTTCTTCGTCTTTTACACTATCCAGGTATTTTTACCATTTAGCATGACTGTATTCTTTTAGAGTGTCTTTGTCCCATTTCTAGGCGTAATATGGAACTTTTGAAATGAGCATCACATCCGGCTCTCACATATGGTTGGCAGAACCATTGATATACAATGAGAATACAATACGTCCCCCTGAGTTTCACACTTTCAATCAGCCCCTATATGGTTTTTGTTTTATATATAACCATCAAGAAAAATATATCAAGAGGTGTTGATCCTTCCTTCAGTCACAAATTGGCAAAATTATAGGCATGATAAGACTTTGAGAATGTAGGAGATATATGCAAATGGACAGGACTGTTTTGTTCTGCTCCAGCCTCCAGATAAGATGAAGTAGACCTTAATATGTTATATTCAGCTTATATTCGGAAAGTCACCTTATCTTTCTTCAGAAGTTTATCAAAATTATCAAGTGTATGGGGGCCACATAGGAAAAATTTTAAATAGGGAGAGAAGGGTGGATTTGACTTATGTTATGACTTCGTAGCAAAGATTTGATTAAAAGCTGTGGTTTATTTGGTTTAGGCGATTTGAGCTCTTGTGGAGTAGAAATAATTGGATCATCTGCTCATTCAGACTATGGAATGATGACTCTTCTAGCATCAGATGGTGTTGCTGGACTTCAGGTCCTTTTTGTTAAATAACTAAATCTAAATTATCCTTGAACTCTTCAAGTTCTTTCTTCAATATTGGTTGTTAACAGATTTGCAGAGATAAATCCAAGGTGCCACTTATTTGGGAAGATGTGAAACATATAGATGGGTAATGCACTTCTTCCTTTTTGTCGTATTTTTTAAATAAAATGCACTTTTTTCCAGAATATCCCATATGCTAGACTAATATTAAACTTTCCTTTTTCAGCGGCTACATTATACTTTTTTTCTCTCTATCTTGAATTTGAAACATCTAAAATTTGATGTGCATTACGGTGAATTCTTTATTTGCATAGGGTTCTGAATCTGACTTAAATCGTGTTAAGTAGCCAAGTGGTAAGTACATTTTTTAACTCAACAAAAAGAACTTAGTGACCTTTTTATCTATAGGGAAGCTGAACAGCAGTGTGGTAACATTGCATTGTAGATTTCTAGTCCGTTTTTAAAGAAAATATAGA
The DNA here is from genome assembly GCA_963682055.1 of Primula veris. NCBI lineage: Eukaryota > Viridiplantae > Streptophyta > Magnoliopsida > Ericales > Primulaceae > Primula > Primula veris. The sequence goes on along the minus strand of OY821749.1, from coordinate 20,666,226 downwards.
AAACAGACATGTACCGAGGTGCTAATTATGGTCATGCTTTGTGATTTTTACTAGTTTTGCTTTTGACTTCTTATATACACAGTCTACAATTATATGACGCATGTTCCAGATCCCTTTTTACACAAATTCATCTATAAACCTGAATTCAGTGTCTTATAATAGAGAAAATGTGTCTGTAATCATGCAAAATTTCAGGTACATCTACTTCTTTCATCGTGAAATGGAGACACTCAAAGGAAATAAGAACAGAAAGTCCTTTAAGATCTATGCGTGTCTATATATTTACCTCAGAATGTTTTTCTTATCAGATGCCATGTTGGTTGCAGCGCCTTTGTCGTTAATATTGGGGATATGACGGAGAGGTGGACTAATGGATTATTTCGGTAATTTTTCATTCTCAAAACTTTGTCGTCTACTTTTAGATGTCTACTATTTCTCCGACTATAACAGCTCAGTTTTTCCTAAATAGCATATCATTTCTTTCAAGTTGAACTTTTCTGATATTTTGATAACTCTGTAAACCTCTAATCTGAAACCATGTTTTAAAGAACTATAAGATGCCCTTTTCATTATGGAGTGAAAATAAATTGCTGTCGTCTGATGAGAAGCACACAGGAAAAAAGGACAAAAAAAAAAACTATCCAGGCGCCAAAAACAAAGAAAAAAATAAGCGCTTTCTTTTTCTGAAGCCACCTAAAGATGGTTTTTGACTCGTGTTATACGTCCGCGTGTCTTTGAAATGACGGAATTTTGCCCTTTCCTATTAGAAATACTGGTTAAACATCTTTCGGTTTCCAAAATTTGAAGTTGTCTTTTTCTTTATTAGGTCAACATTGCACAGGGTCATGCCGGTTGGACGAGAACGATACTCGGTACTATAAAGTTTATGTGCCTTTTCTGAAGAAATTTATTTATCATGTTCCCTTCCCTCTTCTTTTTTTCCTCCCATAATTTGAAATTTCCATGCAAATTCTTAAGGGTGAAGTTTGCTTGATCTTGATATATAGCTGTAGAAGGTACAGTAGTTTGGCGTAAAGCCATAAACTGAGGAGAACAAGTTGTTCAGAAAGTACAATTTTAACTCGAGTATCCTTTCTCTGATTTTGTAAGGTGTCAGCTAGGGTTAACTAAAACCAATTTTTCTAAATGAACTTCCATTTAATGGACTTTTATATTTGAACCGAAAATAATAGTCTATTACTGTGAGTCTGTGATTTCGTATAAATATCTTAATTTCCTATTTAATCTTCAGATAGCTTTCTTCCTAGACCCGAACCCAGACTGTATTGTAGAATGCTTGAAGAGTTGTTGCAGTGAATCGAATCCTCCGAGGTATTGATTTGCTTGTCAGCCAAACTCATTTAGATTTTTACTTTTAAGCTTTTTTTATTGTTTATTTGTTCCTTGCAGTTTTTGCCTTTGTGCTACTTCCTTGTTTACTCGTTTTTCTTTCTCCCCATTTTTTATATTAAAAAATATGTTACCTTCTCGTAGTAAGGAATCAGACCGTTTTTGAGAGTAGTTAAAGACAATTTGAGTAAACTGAATACCCTTTCTCAAGGTGGGCAGAGAGATTATGTTCATCACTATATATAAGACAATTATGTACACATGTCTATATACAAGAAGGAAAGTCATGATTCATGGAATATGCTCCGTTAATCTAATATGATATTATTTGATATTAGTGAGAGATTCTGTGGATTGCTTCACATGATTTTGTAGGATTCTTAGTATATTCGGTTTCATCTTCTTCATTGCTGATGCATTTACAAGAGTTTTATTAATTCAAGCTCTGGGTGACTAATTTCATGAAATGAAAACAGCCTGGCCGATTTTGCTGATAGTCTATGTTATGGTCATTTTCTTTTTCTCTGACTGAGAAATAGCGGGCAGTTCTTTGGATCCAGGCAATAATTGAATTTTTTTTATATCCATTTATTTCTTTTAAGTTGTTAAGAAACCTCAACTGTGATACCAATAAAGCGTGATCAGACTAACACTTCATTGATTACCTAAAAAATATTGAGACCAAATCCATATCTTAAAACCCCAAAGATGTTTTGTAATGAACTTTTCTTACTTACTTTGTGTATTTCCATATTCTGATTCATTGCGATGTCGTGTAGGTTTCCACCAATACGAAGTGGAGATTACCTGAACGAGAAAAACAGGCTTGAAGTTGAAGGTTGCAAGTAACTAACTTGATGTAATTTCAAGTTTTTATTTTTGACTATTTCAGGCTTGTATAAGTTTGTCTTTCTTTTGCCCCTCTAGATTATTGTTGCAATGTTGAAATTTCTCTTTTATTATCAGAATTTGTACCTGCAAAGCTGATTAGTAAATTGATTGAAAAATAATTCTTAAATTGCTTCGTCAATAGTATTATAGCCAGACCTTATCCATTGCGACAATTATTTAAATGTATCTGCCTCATGAGTTGCAAGGCAGGCCAGATTACCCAATCTGGGTATGATCCTTGATATGGATATAGTTCTATGACATTACTCGTTTTACGCTTTTATAAAATGAATTGAAAATGAAATTTATTGTGACACATCAGATAAGCTTTTCCAGAGCGTTTAGGTTGATAGAACAATGAGTTGAAGCATAGGGTGTTCGGTAAAATCTGATTGCTGAAAAGTTTTAAGCTGTCAACATAATTTAGTTGTAGAAAAAGTACAATGTTATCTTTTCCTACAAAACATGGCTTATGCATGTGTTTGTTTTTCTTTATCCTCTTCTTTCTTGGTTGAGAATATCTTCATGGGATTGTGAATAATGTTTAATACTTACATACTCATAAATTTAGTGGTTTGAATTCATTATAATTGCAAGTTTAAAATCCAGATAATGGCATTTGAATCCCTAAGTCGTTTATTCAGACCTGGTCAGGTAATGATTTTCTTATGTAAATAAGATTCCGGAAGTCATATAGTGCCATATGAAAATTTGTGTTAAAACAGTAGTTTGATGGTAGACTCGTGTGCCAAGTACAAGATCTGCGATAGAATTGGAATGCCAGTTACGGTAATGTGTGTTGTGATTATAAATTTGACTTGTAATCTTGAATGGAATGTCGCAAGGTCTCTCTATCTGCTTCCAACCCTTGTCGGGCACAATCAGGGAAGAGGTGATCACTACCAAGTTTGGCTCTACTTTCTTAGTGCGTCTTAAAACTATATACAGTATACTATTAGTAATACAATCGTGATATATGGTGCCTTGGTTGTATTGGAACTCATGTTATAAGTACCCAGTTGTTGCCTCTCATGGGAATCCTCGTAGACCACAGTGTTTGTGTTCCAGATCAAAGCAGTTTATCGTCTCGGACTAGCTATTAAAGGTAGGTCGGTGCAAGCTATTCGGCATCCAGGCCATGTAGCATGATATTCTACCGATTAAACAGTAGAGGGGATGGTCTTAAAGGATCGTTATATAATTTGATGCATATTTTGACTGAGCTTTAAAACGACGAGAGGAGCCGAATTGCCATTCTCATCCATCTCGTCTCCATCTGAAGTCTGTCGACAAAAGCTTCTTTTCATTTTTCAAACGGATTCACATTTTAGGCAAATAGCTTCCATATAGCATTTATGGAACTTGGACATCAACTTGATACACAATGTGACATATAATAATTGACATACATGAATGTTACTTTCTATTTCTGAAGCATAAGTAAAAGTGGTTTATTGAATTCATTGTGTACATGTATTTATTAATTAATTTCCCATCATACAATTAAAATAATGTGATAATTCATTTAAAAAATTGGTTTTACGTCCGGACATCGTTTAAACATTGAATACATTTTTATAATCAAATTGTTTTTAATACGAATATTAGTTACATTTATACCATAATATTATAACATTGCCATTTTTATGTATTTGATTTAATTAAATAAGTAAATTTTATTAATATATTATTATAATAAACAATTTAAAACACATTCCATACCTGACTAACCGATGCATGGGGGCACTTATTAGAATATTTCCTTAAATTAATATCCTGTTGAACCACTATTAATTCTTGTCATTTATTATGCTTAAATATGTTCAGGTCATCCCATTTATCGGAAATTACATCAACTTAACTTCAAAATGATACACAATATGAAAAATTGGAATGGGCGCCGGTCCAAATCTTTTATCCCCTATTTTCTACCCCTTTCGTGTCCCTTTGCTTATTTTCACTCAAAATTTAAATTTTCATAACTTATACCGCAACTTTATTAACTTTTATATTATATTGTATTCAAATTTTAAAACATTTGAACATAATATTGTTTTAGACAATATTTTTAATATTCAATGTTTAATTTACACTAATTTATACATATATTCTAAAATAAATTTTGTGTGGATTTTCTTTTAAAAATAATTATTGGAATGTATTGATACATGTATTATAGTAATTGTACAATTTTTTTCAAGTTTTTTAAAACTTTTTTTTGGATAAAATAAGCAAAGGGGCAAGGAAGGAGGTAGAGAAATGAGGTAAAAAATTTGGACTGCTTAGGGAGGGGACTCAGACTCCTTATTTATGGGCCAGGCCATTGGATGATTTCTGTATGAATCAAAAGCTAAAATTAAATAGGGTATAATTAAAAGAAAATTACACATAATCAATATATATATATATATATATTTATATATATTTATATTATATAACATAATAAAAACCCAAATAAAAATATAAAACCCTAATTTTTACTAATCTAAGCTTAAATAGTAAAACAGCCGTGAAATCTATCTACTTTCACTCATAACTAGGCTTTCAGGACAATAAATTCCTCTGAAACAAATAAAATACTTGCATGAAAGTAGTACAACTTGGTTCATAAAACAAGAGTCGTAGTCTAGCAAATATTAAATGCATCAAATAACATAATAGGCCCACTATGACCCGGCCACGTTTCCATCAGTTTTGTTTATCAAATATATGTGAAAACAACAGCAAAAATAGTGTGGTTTCATAGTTTGCTTTCATTCTTTCATTAAACTTACTGTAATATGTTTGTATCAAAAATGAAGTTAATATCTGGCTTGGTTACAGAGAGGGAGAGAGAAATGGAGAAAACTATGCAACTTCCAGTAATCGATTTGGCCTCTACTAATCGTATTTCTACTGCTAATTCTATACGCCAGGTCCTTTTCTTTTTTTTCTTCAAGAATATTTTTCATTCACTTAATTTGTTCTGTTTTTTCCTCATTGAGTTTTTACTGTACGACTTAACCTTCTTTACATAATGGTTATGCTAAGGAGGTGAATCATGAAAATTGCTGTCTAATTCTGTACATAAATATGTGATATTGACACTTTTGAGATAGACCTTTATTTTCGAAAAAAGTAGTTCTTTTTCAATTTTGATTATTTTAGATACAAGATTATGTATGAACTGAAAATGTGGAATTAGTAATTACTGTGCAACTATTATACTCCGTATGTGGGGGTACCTAAAGCAGATGAGTTTTTCTACCAATTGCCAACTTAGGGAACAGCCTTCGGGAAATGAGAAAAGCGGACTAAAATATAATGGGGAACAGGAATACAGCTTTCGACTTAAATTTTTAGAATGAAATATATAAGAATTATTTTAAGAACTAGCCTGAACTTTGTGAATTCCACATTAATAATATGGCGAAATACTTAGATTCTTATATTATCTTGAAAAAGTATGATACCCTTTTCATAAGTGCATCTACGAGGAAACGCGTTACCGATCCTATGCAGAGCTTCCAGTAACTATGTTTTCTTGACTAGATTCCTTAAGGTAGGTAATTGTGTGTGTGTGACATTCCTGTGGAAGTAAAATCGTTGTGTCAATGGGAAAATACTTCAGTTTCAATCTATCACTCTTTTTACTTTTCAATAGAAAAAGTTGCGCTTTTCTTAAGCAAAATAGTCAAAAATAGGACCGTATCACATGTCCGGGGTTACTACATGCTATCGCTTCACCTTCCGAGCATAAACATCACTAGGATTTATTGCTCCAAGTTTAGCTCATTAGCACTGAATTTTAATTTTCCAATCACATGTTTGGATGATCGTTTAACACAAGTATCTTTTTAATATCTGACCAAAAAAATTAAGAAAGTGTAGCTCAGTAGTAGCTGAATGTGTTGTGCAGGCGTGTTTAGACTGTGGTTTCTTTTACCTAATAAATCATGGGGTAGATGACAACTTGCTAAAAAGAGCATTCGAAGAGAGCAAAAAGTTGTATAATCTCCCCCTTGAAGAAAAGATGAAACTGAGTCGCAAGCAGAATAGAGGTTACTCACCCCTCTATGCTGAGAAGCACAAGCCTGAATTAAATTCCAAAGGTTATACCTTGTTTGTTTTTTGTTCTTTTTTTACCTCTTCCTCTATCATTCTTTTTTGTGAGTCGGGGGTTTGAATTGTCTTCTATGGATGAGTGTAGGTGATAGTAAAGAAAATTTCTATATCGGTCCTTTGGAAAAGTACTCTAGTGATTTTAATCTCAATCAATGGCCTTCCGAAGGTATTTTATTATTTTTCATTGGATTTCACTTGTTTATGATAAAAATTTAACCTGGCATTTGTCCAATATCCCGCAGTTACAATAATTTACTCTGATATAAGGATCATTTATAACCGCTTTGAGAATGAATTTTCAGAAGTTTTGCCAACTTGGAGGCCAACTATGGAGTCTTACTACGAAAGGGTTCTGTAAGTCCCTCCTCAACAATGATATTGGTGTGGCGTGCACTTTAAAAAAATTAAAATTTAGGGGATGTTACATAAGATTGATACTCTAGAAATTTGTTCTTTCGTACTATCATTTATTTCTTTGTGTTGTTACTACATACTTTTTTAGAAGTAAATCCCGATCACTCTCATATTTTAGAAACAGATCTAGTTAAGATTTTCATATCGTCGTTCTCATCTCAAATGCCTTAATATGACTATTTTATCTTTTTATGGATATTATACTTGCTCGGTCCCGAAATAAATGTCCTGCTTATTTCACTTAAAATTCAACAAAGAGTATCAAAAAAATCAAAAAATTTAAACAAAAAACTATTTGTTACTTAGAATATGAGATTAAATATGTAAATTTGATATGATTTTACTAAAAAAAAAGGTATTTAAAAAAGAAAAAAAAGAAAATTTATTAAAATATAGAAATGAACACTTATTTTGGAACGTAACAAAATAAAAAACAAGACACTTATTTCGGTTGTCACGCCCCAAAATCCATAGAACACGGATATCGAGGCATGATCTTTTTAAAACAAAAGAAAATAGAACCTGTTGGTACGAAATTAAAAATTTAAAAAGAAAACATTTGCAAGCTAAAGGAACAATTAACGGATAAATAAAAAGTTTGTCAAACGCGGCTACAAGTCAGGATTTATAAAAGGTAAAAATAACGAACGAATGAATTTGCCCGTAGGCTACAACCTCGAAAATGTCTAAGTAAAATGAAAGCAGCATAAAGAAGTCCCGAGCCCATGTGATGCCTTGCTAAAACTCATAACGAAAAGCCTCAACCTATAACGTACCTGAACAACAAAATTGTAACGGTGAGTCCCACACACATAACTAGACGGGACGACACCACAAATACCGTCACTCCATCCCATAGATGCAAGAGCTCACAAATTCTACAACTACTATAATCGACGTATAAAAAGAAATATAATAACATTCTATAACGGGATGAATTAAATAAATTAAATAACGTCAACACAAATCTATAACAAACATGGACCTCTCATGCCACCTACCCCAGTCCGTAAGGTAGGTCATTCCCTATCCCCTCGGCCGTTTTCTGTCCCCGGAATTAGGAAGAGACAGAGACCATTGCTAACATAAAAGTAGATTTAAAGTGCGCACTTGGACCTCTCATGCCACTCGTCCCAGTCCGTAAGACGAGTCATTCCCTATCCCCACGGCCGTCTATTGTCCCCGGAATTAGGAAGAGACAGAAACCATAGCTAACATAAAAATAAATATAGTGCACACTAGGACCTCTCATGCCACTCGCCCCAGTCCGTAAGACGAGTCATTCCCTATCCCCACGGCCGTCTTCTGTCCCCGGAATTAGGAAGAGACAGAGACCATTGCTAATGTATCAATATCAAGGCCTCGGCCAATAATATTATACTATTCATATAACACAATCTCATACGTATAAATATTAAGGCCTCGGCCAATAATATTATACTATTCAAATAACACAATCTCATACGTATAAATATTAAGGCATCGGCCAATAATATTATACTATTCAAATAACACAATCTCATACGTCACGTAACGTAATACAACATAATTCAAAAGCATAAGTGCTAGATTCACAACTAGCCAAACAAGTCTAATCAACATAAAACTCATTCAGACATTTTAACAAACACCTTGTCTACGCAATATAAAATACATCTTTATTCAACAATAATTTACCCAATTTTATCAACAACAATAATAATACATAATCAATGCATATAACACGCAACCCATTAATATTATCATTAATCCGAAATCAAAATACTAAATCCACAACTAATCCAAAATCAAAGAAGCGAATTAAAAATATAACAACTAGCCCCAATTAACAATTTAAGAACATAATTAATATAAAAGGCAAAAACCCCCAATTTATACTAAACGTAAAACATAATCCTAACATACACCATCGCCTAGTCGCAATGGATAACCCCCGTTACCTTAGCGTGTAGAGGAGATGATTCCGGTAATAATCCGCTAACGTGGTTTCTCTTCTTCTTCTTCTTCTTCTCTTTTCTCTCTTTTTCTCTCTTGGCTGATTTTTAGGTTTAAAGAATTGAAAAGTGGGCTGATTTTAGGTTTAGAAAAACTGTTTTTAGATAGTTTGTGAAAGCGAACTATTTGGTCCCCAAAGTTCTAAAAGTTAACTTTTAATCCAAAAATATTAATATACTACTCAATAATAACAAATCTTTAGAAACAAAACTATTGAGTCCTTTTTATTTATAAAATTAGTAACAGGTTTTAAAAATAAAGTTTTTCGGAAGAGTTTCGGTTTTTGGCTAAAAATTTAGTCGAGTGACCGGTTTTTGGTAAAATTTTGAATAAAACGTTTTTGGATAAATTAAATCATAAATAAAAATTACTTATAAAAATACGGGATGTTACAACTAACCCTCCTTAAAAGAATTTCGTTCCGAAATTTCCTTTCTAAACAACTATACCCAGAAATGATAAACTTATATAAACAAAACCGTAAGAATTTAAATGTACAATTCGTGTCATAATTTAAGAAATAAAATACACAGGGTTCACAACCCATAACAACTTCACAATCCATAACTGCAGAAAATGACCAACATGTAAGAACATCAAATCAAGTAACCGTATGTATACAATATCTAATTGAATAAAAGACAATAAAGTAAGCAAAGATGACATGTTTCTACCTCAACAACTCCACAACGTCTACAACACTCAAAATACGGTCCTTCTAGTAAACTAAACTCAAATAAAATAAACTCTCAATCCAGACCCGGGGGTGTCACACGGCTGAATAACATGTGTGGCGGCACGTGCTAAACAAAGCCTAAATGAAATAATTATTAAACACTCGCTAAATAACTCATTAAATAAGCTCAAATTTCTAGTAAAAGCTTCATTAAATAAAATCTCAAAAATTACGTTCATTACAAGAAGTTAATCTCTTACAACTAAAATAAAGATGTAATCGCAATAGTAATAATAAAATCTTTTTCTTTCTTTTTATGGTAAAAGCAAAATGATAACATGTATATCTTAGAGTACCAAGCCCTATTGACTTCCTCAATCTCTTTACCGTCGATCTTTTTCTCAGGTGTATAAACCATACGTGCACTACGTAATTAAGGTCACCACAGCATGACGGCTGAGTCTATTCCTTAAAACGTTCCGGTTAACAAAACTATGTACAATCGCTAAGTTAACCGTTGAGAACTAAACTCTTTCGTTTAGTTGCCAACGTCACCCCACTTTCCTCTTCCCCTTATTCGGGATTCTCCGTTGGACTTATTCTCATGGTCCCAAATACAAATCATAAGCAAATTATAAATTAATAAATTTAGAAACCTTATACAGATACACTTTATATAACCTTTATCTTTATAAGATATAAACTAGTTCTCTTTATACAGATCCATTGTATATAAATCACTTCTTCTTTTTCATTCTTTTCTTTCTTTTATTTACTTTGTTTTCGTAACAATATAAAAACAATGTTTCCATATATAATTAGTACTTGAAAAATAATACCCATGAGCCTGTAAAATATTATCAAAAGTTGCAACAGAATATTTATAATAGCAAGACAAAACCCACTCACCTAATATTAATCTGAAAGAATAGAAACATTTCTACAACGAATAATCTAGTGCTTAGCTTTCCACTAAACCTTTTCCCTTGCTCAACATAGGACTTTAATTCTCTCATCTTTGTATACTTTCGTTACATACATATAATTTTAATACAGTAAAGGAGTATAGAATCTAATCAGGAAAATGCTACCTAGCTTTCTTTCTTTATTTGCACTGGTGTATATATCTATATTAACAAGGAAGAATTCATTACAGGGACGTGTATATGGCATGACAATTGGCTTAGCATTTACAGTACAATTCTATACCAATTTATTACTTCCGTTTCAATTTCTCATGCAAGGTTATCTCCTTAATAAATTACTAGCAACAGAAACTCTTTGAAGACATGTAACATTATTTCTCCTTAAATATTCCACGCATAGTAGTTATAGGAATAAATACAAACCTCTCCTTATAGAAAACTCAAGATAATATTTACTATTCTTAATTGACATTTACTCTTCAGACAAGGCATCGGTTTTATATATGAATACAATCAAATCATGTCATTAATCATCTTAGTGAGGCATTCAAAGACCCATAACTTACACCATTATTCCTAATCATACGTTTATACAATTCAATATTTCTAACCGAAGTAAATTACATAATTACTAGGCCCAATTCTTACCAGCTAATCCCTAAAAGTACTACCACGTATCAATCCATGGTAAATTATTTTACCAATTAAATACCTCTAAATCCTTTAAAACTCTATAGCTTTGATAACGTGTAATCGTAAGTTTCTTAAATCACTTAAACAACTAAACATTAGTATTCTTACTTATGAAAACAAAATAGTCACATGAGTAATTATTTAGAAGAATAAATATTCAAAATAAAATTTTTAAATTAAAATACGTGATTTTACACTCTCCACCACTTAAAGAAGTTTCGTCCCGAAACTTTATTTCTTTAATAACTTGAAAAAAAAAATAATGTTTCTGAATAATATTATATATGCTTTCTTAGACGTGATTAAATCAGCTCACATAATTTCTTTAACACAACCGGTCTCCAAAACAGTTACTTGTGTGTGCATGTAGCATAAACTATATAAAAGAAGTATAATAAAAGTTATCTTGGAAACTCATTTGAGATTAAAATTACTAATAATAATATCATCATTATCCTTGTGAAACTTGAAAACTTATGATGGAAAAATACTAACGTAAATTCCTAAGGTCAAACTTTTACCACTTCCGATCGTTTATTATCTCATTAATTACCAAATTCTATAACTCCCATCAATCATAATTCCAAAACTCTATAACTCCTGTCTACATAATTCTTAGTCCAAATTCTGATTTTAGTCATCATCAATGCTAATAACAAAGTGTACATCATGAAAGCAAAACACATGAGGTAAGCTAATCTTTTAATTGGTAAAAATAAAAAATAAATTTGTTTCTACCATGTTTTTCCTTGAACTGATAATTAACCTCTGGGATGGTTCAAATTCAAACAACTATTATTGATATTTATACCGTAAGATAACCAAACCTATTCCAAAACTTGTTTCCATATCGTTTTCTGAAACATTTATTACTTATATATCTATATCTATTTCATGTGCTTCCGCTGCACGCTCTGATAAATAATAATAATAATGGTGTTAACCGGCCTAACATTGCATTTTGTTTCTAATTTATCAAACAATCCAGTTTTAGCATCTAGACCACCACCCAAAAATAATACCAATCTCCCTTTATACCATGTTCTCTTAAACAAAACAATCTTTAATTAATAAGAAGCGCAAAACCTAATAATTTATATTTAGTCCCAAAATACCACTCCAAATTCACATGTAATACATGCTCTCAATCAAAGTGCAAGACCTGTTGAAACTTTGCAACTAATCCGACCAAAGAGATTTACTCGAAATAACTAGGACAACTATAATGCTAGTTCACTTATTATTTGAACACTTTAAACACAAATTAAATCTCAAGTTTGGATCCTAATTATAGCTTAAACATCTTTTACAGTGGTCAAACGAATTGAAAATAACCTAACGTATCATTTCATTGAAACTCTAAGCAAAAGTCGGCACCGAAAGGTAATCCATGAACAATATTAAATTACAAAAATTAGAAGGAAACTACCATAATGGAGGTTCTCTTATAGCTGTCGAAAACTTCTACTCAAAAAAAAAAAATCCATAAAATAAATAAATATATCCTATCATTGCCCTTTTGTTTGTTAGTTACAATCCGCCGCAATAGTTAACTACATTTTTATTTATATATACCAAACTAGTGACTTCATTAACGTACAATCCATTAATAGAAATAATAAGAAAATGTTTTAAAAACTTTGTCTCACCTATAATAGTTTACAAACGCAAACATTTTAACTTGTACAGGGGCATGCTACACCAGATATATTTCTTAAGTTTTCAATAGTTAATCTTATAAAAATAAAATCTATTAAAATTCCCTTATATCGACCTTGAATTTAGTACATATGAAATTAGGTGTGTGTAATTCCTCTTAAATATGGACACCAAACCAACTCAACTAAATTAAGTCTTACATTATAGTATAGTCTTACATTATACAATATCAAATGAGATTCTTCATGTAGGGACAATTAACTTAAAACCTAAAATATCTAAGTCCCCGGTTATCATTCTATCGAGTGAAGAAAAATAGTTGCTAAATGTGAAACATATATATAAAACACTAGCTTACCATCTAACCAAGAAAAAATTTATATTCAATGTCTAAAAGAGTAGAATGATGTTATAAGGAAGAAATAAGTGCACAAACGACTTATAAAACTAATGAATTTAGGACACGACCTCACAACACGTAATTAAACATTCATGTTTTCCAACTAATAAAATCTAACCAAATCTTTTTTTTTTCATTCTAATACATGTATTTATATATATCTATATATTTTATAACATATTATAATGATTTGCAAAGACATCAAATTCCGCTAATCATACAATACAACATTCCGCACATTACGTGATAATCAACAAAACATGTAAATCATGATAAAAGCTCGTTTTTCATGGTAATCATTTTATCAAGATTTCTAAGTTTTATAATTATAGAGCACTGAAATACGAAGCCAACGCTTCAAGCGGAATCAAATTCGGAGTAAAAACGAAGGAGTTACGAGCGTTTGAAGTTTAGCGAAAAACCGCAAAATTTGCCAGAAAACGACCAATCGTTTTTGACAAAACGACCAGTCGTTTTTTGGTCCAGTAGGGTCTGAAAAATTCGACCGATCGTTTTTAAGAAACGACCGATCGTTTTTTGGTCCAGTAGGGTCTGAAAAATTCGACCGATCGTTTTTAAGAAACGACCGATCGTTTTTTGGTCCAGTAGGGTCTGAAAAATTCGACCGATCGTTTTAAGAAACGACCGATCGTTTTTCTGCAGAAACTTATCGATACAAAAGCGTAAAATTACTCAATACTTGTAAATCCCTTACAAGGAACATAGCACGCAACTACATCATTTTAGTCCACAACATTATTACAATCAACATCCATTCGCATAAAATGCTCATTAACACACAAGTTAATAATATGAAAACGCACTACGTAAAATCATCAACAACACAATTTTCACACTCTAATAGTACGCTACTACACACGTATGCAAACTTATACCTTATACACATCATATAAATCTACACACGCATACAATCAACACAAAAATGCGAGGGATAACCCATCACGATACGTTATCCTAAAGCACCCGAGCGTCCTCGCATACTCTAGAATTCCACATCGCTAAGGTATTCCTTCACACATACCGACGAGAGGTCTACCCACTAGTTTGGCGAGCCGGGATCAACGAGCGTCCTCATTGTCCCCAACTTGCCTCACATGTGGACTTTCCTTTCATCAACTACTACTAAATTATAGCTACATGTCTTAAACTAAATGCAACCCCCCGTTTTAGAAAAAGTTTGAGGTTTTGGAAAAAGTTTTTGAAAAAAGATACGATGGATCTTGGTCCAATGGTTACCCATCTTCCCATCGTCCCAAAGTATACAAGAACCTAGTTAGCTCTGATACCAACTTGTCACGCCCCAAAATCCATAGAACACGGATATCGAGGCATGACCTTTTTAAAACAAAAGAAAATAGAACCTGTTGGTACGAAATTAAAAATTTAAAAAGAAAACATTTGCAAGCTAAAGGAACAATTAACGGATAAATAAAAAGTTTGCCAAACGCGGCTACAAGTCAGGATTTATAAAAGCTAAAAATAACGATCGAATGAATTTGCCCGTAGGCTACAACCTCGAAAATGTCTAAGTAAAATGAAAGCAGCATAAAGAAGTCCCGAGCCCATGTGATGTCTTGCTAAAGCTCCTAACGAAAAGCCTCAACCTATAACGTACCTGAACAACAAAATTGTAACGGTGAGTCCCACGCACATAACTAGACGGGACGGCACCACAAATACCGTCACTCCATCCCATAGATGCAAGAGCTCACAAATTCTACAACTACTATAATCGACGTATAAAAAGAAATATAATAACATTCTATAACGGGATGAATTAAATAAATTAAATAACGTCAACACAAATCTATAACAAACATGGACCTCTCATGCCACCTACCCCAGTCCGTAAGGTAGGTCATTCCCTATCCCCTCTGCCGTCTTCTGTCCCCGGAATTAGGAAGAGACAGAGACCATTGCTAACATAAAAGTAGATTTAAAGTGCGCACTTGGACCTCTCATGCCACTCGTCCCAGTCCGTAAGAGGAGTCATTCCCTATCCCCACGGCCGTCTACTGTCCCCGGAATTAGGAAGAGACAGAGACCATAGCTAACATAAAAATAAATATAGTGCACACTAGGACCTCTCATGCCACTCGCCCCAGTCCGTAAGACGAGTCATTCCCTATCCCCACGGCCGTCTTCTGTCCCCGGAATTAGGAAGAGACAGAGACCATTGCTAATGTATCAATATCAAGGCCTCGGCCAATAATATTATACTATTCATATAACACAATCTCATACGTATAAATATTAAGGCCTCGGCCAATAATATTATACTATTCAAATAACACAATCTCATACGTATAAATATTAAGGCCTCGGCCAATAATATTATACTATTCAAATAACACAATCTCATACGTCACGTAACGTAATACAACATAATCCAAAAGCATAAGTGCTAGATTCACAACTAGCCAAACAAGTCTAATCAACATAAAACTCATTCAGGCATTTTAACAAACACCTTGTATACGCAATATAAAACACATCTTTATTCAACAATAATTTACCCAATTCTATCAACAACAATAATAATACATAATCAATGCATATAACACGCAACCCATTAATATTATCATTAATCCGAAATCAAAATACTAAATCCACAACTAATCCAAAATCAAAGAAGCGAATTAAAAATATAACAACTAACCCCAATTAACAATTTAAGAACATAATTAATATAAAAAGCAAAAACCCCCAATTTATACTAAACGTAAAACCTAATCCTAACATACACCCTCGTCTAGTCGCAATGGATAACCCCCGTTACCTTAGCGTGTAGAGGAGATGATTCCGGTAATGATTCCGGTCCATACGGTATGTTACATCGGTAGTCATGAAAGTAGTAATCTTCCGATTAGAAGGGCTCATTGGTGGTAGTAGGGCTGGGTTAGGGTCAGTTCATATTGGTTTTTGACAAAACCGAAATCGAACATAAATTTAGGTTCGTTTTTTTTTGGTTTTCGGTCTTTTCGGTTTATGGACCGAATTGGTTTGTCTCGGTCCGGTTTCGGGTTTTTTCGGGGTTTTTTTTTCCAATTTTAATTAAAAAAATACATTTTGTTGGTATATTTTGAAACATGTTCATTATTATGTTTATTTTGATAATCTATTTATTGTGAATCTCCTAATTTAGATATGTAAAAATGGTAAAAAAAAGTTATCAATTTGCTATCTTTTATATTATTTTCAAATTACACGTCCCCTAATTATTAGAAAAATGGGTAAAATGATGTAGTAAAATGATAGAAGATCCTTATATCACTAGACGAGGACGTCGTGTTTTTTATTTTGGAACGTAACAAAATAAAAAACACGACGTCCTCGTCGAGCACGCCGTACTTCCGGTGGGTGGTTCACACACCATCGGCTAGATAGCGGCTCTGATACCAATTGTAACGACCCGGTCATCCGACCAGACCGCCACCATCTGCTTACTACTAACAATACCGTCCGCTTTGTCTCGATTTCGTCATTCGTTCTCGGGCCGCACAGTTTTAAAAGGCATTGGTGATAGTAATGGGGTTTTCTTAGGCTTATATACCATATAGATACTCACATATCTAGGCGATGTGGGACAATACTTTCTCTTTACACTGACATTTTTCTACGAAAATCTGGATTCTTACATTAGCCAAATCTTGATTTGCAAATATGTTTATTGTATGTTTTAGTTTTAATTCTTGTTAGCTTTGCTTATTGCTATCTTGATATCTATTGTCAACAAATTTAAGCGCTACCTTTTACTTTTCATCTAATTAATAAAAGTGTGGTTCTTCAAAAAAAAAATTAAGAAAAATAAATTTGATGTAACAGGTTTTGCACTTAGGGACTTTTTCATGTCAGATTTAGAGAGAGTCACATCTCATCCCAAACTGTAGTCGCCACCTGCCAGTTTTACATTACTCAAATTCAAGGGACCATCGAAGCCGACGACCCCACTCGTAATTTCGAAAATTATGTATTTTTGTAATGTTTATTATGTATTTTCACTAAAATTACGTTAAAAACAATGATTTGACACCGCTTATTTTAATATTCTGAAATTTGACACCTCCATATAATATTTCAGGCTTCACCTCTGCTCAAATTTAGGAATATGGGTTGTACTCAATGAAAAACATATAAAAAGTTAAAATATAAACCACATGCTCACTCCGTCGTCCTTTATAAAAATATGTGGTCAATGTAATGTATTGAAAAGGGTTCGATGGAAATTGTTTTTTTTTTAAATCAACGTGATTCATATTATAAATTTATGTTAACTTTACGAGTTAGTAATTTTGAGTTATCGATTTTATCGAACTTATAGATTTAGTATTCCACTTTACAAAGTTATACTATAACGATTTATACAATGGTATGATAAATCGAAAAAGCAATAAATTATACTCTGAAATGACCATTATACGCTTGCTTATATTTTATATTAATAACTTTAATTTCAATTAGCATGTGCTCGATCGTGATAATCTGCTCAAATATCCATGAGGATTTTAATTTTCCTTAGCCTGATTTCTTCTTTATGTTGTGAATTTATTGCATGTTTATAGTATACTTTAGCATTCAAGAAATTTTTTCACAAGCTCATGCAAGTTACATACTTCCTTATAGGTGGAACTTTAGATTTTCACGTTCATGTTTTCCCTGAGAGGTGAAGAAAAAGATAATAGCCATATTTTGACACTGGTTATTCTGCTACAGGGATACTGGGAAAAAGTTGATCTCTTTACTTGCTTTGGCTTTAAACTTGGATTAAGATTTTTTTGTGAAAGTGGGCGCTTTTAATCCACCCATGCCATTTCTTCGTCTTTTACACTATCCAGGTATTTTTACCATTTAGCATGACTGTATTCTTTTAGAGTGTCTTTGTCCCATTTCTAGGCGTAATATGGAACTTTTGAAATGAGCATCACATCCGGCTCTCACATATGGTTGGCAGAACCATTGATATACAATGAGAATACAATACGTCCCCCTGAGTTTCACACTTTCAATCAGCCCCTATATGGTTTTTGTTTTATATATAACCATCAAGAAAAATATATCAAGAGGTGTTGATCCTTCCTTCAGTCACAAATTGGCAAAATTATAGGCATGATAAGACTTTGAGAATGTAGGAGATATATGCAAATGGACAGGACTGTTTTGTTCTGCTCCAGCCTCCAGATAAGATGAAGTAGACCTTAATATGTTATATTCAGCTTATATTCGGAAAGTCACCTTATCTTTCTTCAGAAGTTTATCAAAATTATCAAGTGTATGGGGGCCACATAGGAAAAATTTTAAATAGGGAGAGAAGGGTGGATTTGACTTATGTTATGACTTCGTAGCAAAGATTTGATTAAAAGCTGTGGTTTATTTGGTTTAGGCGATTTGAGCTCTTGTGGAGTAGAAATAATTGGATCATCTGCTCATTCAGACTATGGAATGATGACTCTTCTAGCATCAGATGGTGTTGCTGGACTTCAGGTCCTTTTTGTTAAATAACTAAATCTAAATTATCCTTGAACTCTTCAAGTTCTTTCTTCAATATTGGTTGTTAACAGATTTGCAGAGATAAATCCAAGGTGCCACTTATTTGGGAAGATGTGAAACATATAGATGGGTAATGCACTTCTTCCTTTTTGTCGTATTTTTTAAATAAAATGCACTTTTTTCCAGAATATCCCATATGCTAGACTAATATTAAACTTTCCTTTTTCAGCGGCTACATTATACTTTTTTTCTCTCTATCTTGAATTTGAAACATCTAAAATTTGATGTGCATTACGGTGAATTCTTTATTTGCATAGGGTTCTGAATCTGACTTAAATCGTGTTAAGTAGCCAAGTGGTAAGTACATTTTTTAACTCAACAAAAAGAACTTAGTGACCTTTTTATCTATAGGGAAGCTGAACAGCAGTGTGGTAACATTGCATTGTAGATTTCTAGTCCGTTTTTAAAGAAAATATAGAAAACAGACATGTACCGAGGTGCTAATTATGGTCATGCTTTGTGATTTTTACTAGTTTTGCTTTTGACTTCTTATATACACAGTCTACAATTATATGACGCATGTTCCAGATCCCTTTTTACACAAATTCATCTATAAACCTGAATTCAGTGTCTTATAATAGAGAAAATGTGTCTGTAATCATGTAAAATTTCAGGTACATCTACTTCTTTCATCGTGAAATGGAGACACTCAAAGGAAATAAGAACAGAAAGTCCTTTAAGATCTATGCGTGTCTATATATTTACCTCAGAATGTTTTTCTTATCAGATGCCATGTTGGTTGCAGCGCCTTTGTCGTTAATATTGGGGATATGACGGAGAGGTGGACTAATGGATTATTTCGGTAATTTTTCATTCTCAAAACTTTGTCGTCTACTTTTAGATGTCTACTATTTCTCCGACTATAACAGCTCAGTTTTTCCTAAATAGCATATTATTTCTTTCAAGTTGAACTTTTCTGATATTTTGATAACTCTGTAAACCTCTAATCTGAAACCATGTTTTAAAGAACTATAAGATGCCCTTTTCATTATGGAGTGAAAATAAATTGCTGTCGTCTGATGAGAAGCACACAGGAAAAAAGGACAAAAAAAAACACTATCCAGGCGCCAAAAACAAAGAAAAAAATAAGCGCTTTCTTTTTCTGAAGCCACCTAAAGATGGTTTTTGACTCGTGTTATACGTCCGCGTGTCTTTGAAATGACGGAATTTTGCCCTTTCCTATTAGAAATACTGGTTAAACATCTTTCGGTTTCCAAAATTTGAAGTTGTCTTTTTCTTTATTAGGTCAACATTGCACAGGGTCATGCCGGTTGGACGAGAACGATACTCGGTACTATAAAGTTTATGTGCCTTTTCTGAAGAAATTTATTTATCATGTTCCCTTCCCTCTTCTTTTTTTCCTCCCATAATTTGAAATTTCCATGCAAATTCTTAAGGGTGAAGTTTGCTTGATCTTGATATATAGCTGTAGAAGGTACAGTAGTTTGGCGTAAAGCCATAAACTGAGGAGAACAAGTTGTTCAGAAAGTACAATTTTAACTCGAGTATCCTTTCTCTGATTTTGTAAGGTGTCAGCTAGGGTTAACTAAAACCAATTTTTCTAAATGAACTTCCATTTAATGGACTTTTATATTTGAACCGAAAATAATAGTCTATTACTGTGAGTCTGTGATTTCGTATAAATATCTTAATTTCCTATTTAATCTTCAGATAGCTTTCTTCCTAGACCCGAACCCAGACTGTATTGTAGAATGCTTGAAGAGTTGTTGCAGTGAATCGAATCCTCCGAGGTATTGATTTGCTTGTCAGCCAAACTCATTTAGATTTTTACTTTTAAGCTTTTTTTATTGTTTATTTGTTCCTTGCAGTTTTTGCCTTTGTGCTACTTCCTTGTTTACTCGTTTTTCTTTCTCCCCATTTTTTATATTAAAAAATATGTTACCTTCTCGTAGTAAGGAATCAGACCGTTTTTGAGAGTAGTTAAAGACAATTTGAGTAAACTGAATACCCTTTCTCAAGGTGGGCAGAGAGATTATGTTCATCACTATATATAAGACAATTATGTACACATGTCTATATACAAGAAGGAAAGTCATGATTCATGGAATATGCTCCGTTAATCTAATATGATATTATTTGATATTAGTGAGAGATTCTGTGGATTGCTTCACATGATTTTGTAGGATTCTTAGTATATTCGGTTTCATCTTCTTCATTGCTGATGCATTTACAAGAGTTTTATTAATTCAAGCTCTGGGTGACTAATTTCATGAAATGAAAACAGCCTGGCCGATTTTGCTGATAGTCTATGTTATGGTCATTTTCTTTTTCTCTGACTGAGAAATAGCGGGCAGTTCTTTGGATCCAGGCAATAATTGAATTTTTTTTATATCCATTTATTTCTTTTAAGTTGTTAAGAAACCTCAACTGTGATACCAATAAAGCGTGATCAGACTAACACTTCATTGATTACCTAAAAAATATTGAGACCAAATCCATATCTTAAAACCCCAAAGATGTTTTGTAATGAACTTTTCTTACTTACTTTGTGTATTTCCATATTCTGATTCATTGCGATGTCGTGTAGGTTTCCACCAATACGAAGTGGAGATTACCTGAACGAGAAAAACAGGCTTGAAGTTGAAGGTTGCAAGTAACTAACTTGATGTAATTTCAAGTTTTTATTTTTGACTATTTCAGGCTTGTATAAGTTTGTCTTTCTTTTGCCCCTCTAGATTATTGTTGCAATGTTGAAATTTCTCTTTTATTATCAGAATTTGTACCTGCAAAGCTGATTAGTAAATTGATTGAAAAATAATTCTTAAATTGCTTCGTCAATAGTATTATAGCCAGACCTTATCCATTGCGACAATTATTTAAATGTATCTGCCTCATGAGTTGCAAGGCAGGCCAGATTACCCAATCTGGGTATGATCCTTGATATGGATATAGTTCTATGACATTACTCGTTTTACGCTTTTATAAAATGAATTGAAAATGAAATTTATTGTGACACATCAGATAAGCTTTTCCAGAGCGTTTAGGTTGATAGAACAATGAGTTGAAGCATAGGGTGTTCGGTAAAATCTGATTGCTGAAAAGTTTTAAGCTGTCAACATAATTTAGTTGTAGAAAAAGTACAATGTTATCTTTTCCTACAAAACATGGCTTATGCATGTGTTTGTTTTTCTTTATCCTCTTCTTTCTTGGTTGAGAATATCTTCATGGGATTGTGAATAATGTTTAATACTTACATACTCATAAATTTAGTGGTTTGAATTCATTATAATTGCAAGTTTAAAATCCAGATAATGGCATTTGAATCCCTAAGTCGTTTATTCAGACCTGGTCAGGTAATGATTTTCTTATGTAAATAAGATTCCGGAAGTCATATAGTGCCATATGAAAATTTGTGTTAAAACAGTAGTTTGATGGTAGACTCGTGTGCCAAGTACAAGATCTGCGATAGAATTGGAATGCCAGTTACGGTAATGTGTGTTGTGATTATAAATTTGACTTGTAATCTTGAATGGAATGTCGCAAGGTCTCTCTATCTGCTTCCAACCCTTGTCGGGCACAATCAGGGAAGAGGTGATCACTACCAAGTTTGGCTCTACTTTCTTAGTGCGTCTTAAAACTATATACAGTATACTATTAGTAATACAATCGTGATATATGGTGCCTTGGTTGTATTGGAACTCATGTTATAAGTACCCAGTTGTTGCCTCTCATGGGAATCCTCGTAGACCACAGTGTTTGTGTTCCAGATCAAAGCAGTTTATCGTCTCGGACTAGCTATTAAAGGTAGGTCGGTGCAAGCTATTCGGCATCCAGGCCATGTAGCATGATATTCTACCGATTAAACAGTAGAGGGGATGGTCTTAAAGGATCGTTATATAATTTGATGCATATTTTGACTGAGCTTTAAAACGACGAGAGGAGCCGAATTGCCATTCTCATCCATCTCGTCTCCATCTGAAGTCTGTCGACAAAAGCTTCTTTTCATTTTTCAAACGGATTCACATTTTAGGCAAATAGCTTCCATATAGCATTTATGGAACTTGGACATCAACTTGATACACAATGTGACATATAATAATTGACATACATGAATGTTACTTTCTATTTCTGAAGCATAAGTAAAAGTGGTTTATTGAATTCATTGTGTACATGTATTTATTAATTAATTTCCCATCATACAATTAAAATAATGTGATAATTCATTTAAAAAATTGGTTTTACGTCCGGACATCGTTTAAACATTGAATACATTTTTATAATCAAATTGTTTTTAATACGAATATTAGTTACATTTATACCATAATATTATAACATTGCCATTTTTATGTATTTGATTTAATTAAATAAGTAAATTTTATTAATATATTATTATAATAAACAATTTAAAACACATTCCATACCTGACTAACCGATGCATGGGGGCACTTATTAGAATATTTCCTTAAATTAATATCCTGTTGAACCACTATTAATTCTTGTCATTTATTATGCTTAAATATGTTCAGGTCATCCCATTTATCGGAAATTACATCAACTTAACTTCAAAATGATACACAATATGAAAAATTGGAATGGGCGCCCGTCCAAATCTTCTATCCCCTATTCTCTACCCCTTTCGTGTCCCTTTGCTTATTTTCACTCAAAATTTAAATTTTCATAACTTATACCGCAACTTTATTAACTTTTATATTATATTGTATTCAAATTTTAAAACATTTGAACATAATATTGTTTTAGACAATATTTTTAATATTCAATGTTTAATTTACACTAATTTATACATTTATTCTAAAATAAATTTTGTGTGGATTTTCTTTTAAAAATAATTATTGGAATGTATTGATACATGTATTATAGTAATTGTACAATTTTTTTCAAGTTTTTTAGAACTTTTTTTGAATAAAATAAGCAAATGGGCACGGAAGGAGGTAGAGAAATGAGGTAGAAGATTTGGACTGCTTAGGGAGGGGACTCATACTCCTTATTTATGGGCCAGGCCATTGGATGATTTCTGTATGAATCAAAAGCTAAAATTAAATAGGGTATAATTAAAAGAAAATTACACATAATCAATATATATATATATATATATATATATTTATATATATTTATATTATATAACATAATAAAAACCCAAATAAAAATATAAAACCCTAATTTTTACTAACCTAAGCTTAAATAATAATTAATTAAATAAATAAATAAATATATATATATATATATAAATATATATATATATATATATATATATATATATATATATATATAAGTTTCTATTTATAAGACAATAAAAGCCACATAAAAATATAGAACCAAAGTTTTGACTACCCTAAACTTAAGTAATAATTAAAATAAAAAAATTATTAATTATAATAACTTTTTAATCAAAACGGGTCATAGTCCCGTTTAACACCTCTACAATGCTAAAATGGATAACGAATTATTGAATTTTCCCTTGAAACCCCCCAAATTAAAAGAAACAATCAGAATTTTTAAATCCAAAATTTATAAAATTTTACATATTTTTTTAGAATAAACTGCATAATGGTTGATTTTTAAAATAATATTGAGTAATAAACTAAAAGGGTCCTACGAGATGGAGTACTGTATTGTGAGAATATGAATAATATATAGAAAGAGTGTTCTTGCCTATTTAGTTTATGCAATTTATTTTCATTTGTATTTATATTTTAATTTCTCATCCTGTTCTTCAATCAAGTTTTTTGATGGACTAATCCACCATAGCTTGCTCAAGTACGGTGCAAATTACAAAATCTCGGACAACTTCTTAAGTTAGTCGACTAAAACTCGTTCTCCTAATTAGCATCAAGAAGCACAAATAATAGAGAGATAAAACTTAAACTATTGAAAATATATTAATGAATGAATGTATCAAATGTAGGTTAACTATACTCATAAGTAGCAAGTAGCATACCAATAATTAAATAGTAAAACAGCCGTGAAATCTATCTACTTTCAGTCATAACAACTGAATAGACTAAAATTATTACATATGCTTCCAGGACAATAAATTCCTCTGAAACAAATAAAATACTTGCATGAAAGTAGTACAACTTGGTTCATAAAACAAGAGTCGTAGTCTAGCAAATATTAAATGCATCAAATAACATAATAGGCCCACTATGACCCGGCCACGTTTCCATCAGTTTTGTTTATCAAATATATGAGAAAACAACAGCAAAAATAGTGTGGTTTCATAGTTTGCTTTCATTCTTTCATTAAACTTACTGTAATATGTTTGTATCAAAAATGAAGTTAATATCTGGCTTGGTTACAGAGAGGAAGAGAGAAATGGAGAAAACTATGCAACTTCCAGTAATCGATTTGGCCTCTACTAATCGTATTTCTACTGCTAATTCTATACGCCAGGTCCTTTTCTTTTTTTTCTTCAAGAATATTTTTCATTCACTTAATTTGTTCTGTTTTTTCCTCATTGAGTTTTTACTGTACGACTTAACCTTCTTTACATAATGGTTATGCTAAGGAGGTGAATCATGAAAATTGCTGTCTAATTCTGTACATAAATATGTGATATTGACACTTTTGAGATAGACCTTTATTTTCGAAAAAAGTAGTTCTTTTTCAATTTTGATTATTTTAGATACAAGATTATGTATGAACTGAAAATGTGGAATTAGTAATTACTGTGCAACTATTATACTCCGTATGTGGGGGTACCTAAAGCAGATGAGTTTTTCTACCAATTGCCAACTTAGGGAACAGCCTTCGGGAAATGAGAAAAGCGGACTAAAATATAATGGGGAACAGGAATACAGCTTTCGACTTAAATTTTTAGAATGAAATATATAAGAATTATTTTAAGAACTAGCCTGAACTTTGTGAATTCCACATTAATAATATGGCGAAATACTTAGATTCTTATATTATCTTGAAAAAGTATGATACCCTTTTCATAAGTGCATCTACGAGGAAACGCGTTACCGATCCTATGCAGAGCTTCCAGTAACTATGTTTTCTTGACTAGATTCCTTAAGGTAGGTAATTGTGTGTGTGTGACATTCCTGTGGAAGTAAAATCGTTGTGTCAATGGGAAAATACTTCAGTTTCAATCTATCACTCTTTTTACTTTTCAATAGAAAAAGTTGCGCTTTTCTTAAGCAAAATAGTCAAAAATAGGACCGTATCACATGTCCGGGGTTACTACATGCTATCGCTTCACCTTCCGAGCATAAACATCACTAGGATTTATTGCTCCAAGTTTAGCTCATTAGCACTGAATTTTAATTTTCCAATCACATGTTTGGATGATCGTTTAACACAAGTATCTTTTTAATATCTGACCAAAAAAATTAAGAAAGTGTAGCTCAGTAGTAGCTGAATGTGTTGTGCAGGCGTGTTTAGACTGTGGTTTCTTTTACCTAATAAATCATGGGGTAGATGACAACTTGCTAAAAAGAGCATTCGAAGAGAGCAAAAAGTTGTATAATCTCCCCCTTGAAGAAAAGATGAAACTGAGTCGCAAGCAGAATAGAGGTTACTCACCCCTCTATGCTGAGAAGCACAAGCCTGAATTAAATTCCAAAGGTTATACCTTGTTTGTTTTTTGTTCTTTTTTTACCTCTTCCTCTATCATTCTTTTTTGTGAGTCGGGGGTTTGAATTGTCTTCTATGGATGAGTGTAGGTGATAGTAAAGAAAATTTCTATATCGGTCCTTTGGAAAAGTACTCTAGTGATTTTAATCTCAATCAATGGCCTTCCGAAGGTATTTTATTATTTTTCATTGGATTTCACTTGTTTATGATAAAAATTTAACCTGGCATTTGTCCAACATCCCACAGTTACAATAATTTACTCTGATATAAGGATCATTTATAACCGCTTTGAGAATGAATTTTCAGAAGTTTTGCCAACTTGGAGGCCAACTATGGAGTCTTACTACGAAAGGGTTCTGTAAGTCCCTCCTCAACAATGATATTGGTGTGGCGTGCACTTTAAAAAAATTAAAATTTAGGGGATGTTACATAAGATTGATACTCTAGAAATTTGTTCTTTCGTACTATCATTTATTTCTTTGTGTTGTTACTACATACTTTTTTAGAAGTATATTTTATATTAATAACTTTAATTTCAATTAGCATGTGCTCGATCGTGATAATCTGCTCAAATATCCATGAGGATTTTAATTTTCCTTAGCCTGATTTCTTCTTTATGTTGTGAATTTATTGCATGTTTATAGTATGCTTTAGCATTCAAGAAATTTTTTCACAAGCTCATGCAAGTTACATACTTCCTTATAGGTGGAACTTTAGATTTTCACGTTCATGTTTTCCCTCTGAGGTGAAGAAAAAGATAATAGCCATATTTTGACACTGGTTATTCTGCTACAGGGATACTGGGAAAAAGTTGATCTCTTTACTTGCTTTGGCTTTAAACTTGGATGAAGATTTTTTTGTGAAAGTGGGCGCTTTTAATCCACCCATGCCATTTCTTCGTCTTTTACACTATCCAGGTATTTTTACCATTTAGCATGACTGTATTCTTTTAGAGTGTCTTTGTCCCATTTCTAGGCGTAATATGGAACTTTTGAAATGAGCATCACATCCGGCTCTCACATATGGTTGGCAGAACCATTGATATACAATGAGAATACAATACGTCCCCCTGAGTTTCACACTTTCAATCAGCCCCTATATGGTTTTTGTTTTATATATAACCATCAAGAAAAATATATCAAGAGGTGTTGATCCTTCCTTCAGTCACAAATTGGCAAAATTATAGGCATGATAAGACTTTGAGAATGTAGGAGATATATGCAAATGGACAGGACTGTTTTGTTCTGCTCCAGCCTCCAGATAAGATGAAGTAGACCTTAATATGTTATATTCAGCTTATATTCGGAAAGTCACCTTATCTTTCTTCAGAAGTTTATCAAAATTATCAAGTGTATGGGGGCCACATAGGAAAAATTTTAAATAGGGAGAGAAGGGTGGATTTGACTTATGTTATGACTTCGTAGCAAAGATTTGATTAAAAGCTGTGGTTTATTTGGTTTAGGCGATTTGAGCTCTTGTGGAGTAGAAATAATTGGATCATCTGCTCATTCAGACTATGGAATGATGACTCTTCTAGCATCAGATGGTGTTGCTGGACTTCAGGTCCTTTTTGTTAAATAACTAAATCTAAATTATCCTTGAACTCTTCAAGTTCTTTCTTCAATATTGGTTGTTAACAGATTTGCAGAGATAAATCCAAGGTGCCACTTATTTGGGAAGATGTGAAACATATAGATGGGTAATGCACTTCTTCCTTTTTGTCGTATTTTTTAAATAAAATGCACTTTTTTCCAGAATATCCCATATGCTAGACTAATATTAAACTTTCCTTTTTCAGCGGCTACATTATACTTTTTTTCTCTCTATCTTGAATTTGAAACATCTAAAATTTGATGTGCATTACGGTGAATTCTTTATTTGCATAGGGTTCTGAATCTGACTTAAATCGTGTTAAGTAGCCAAGTGGTAAGTACATTTTTTAACTCAACAAAAAGAACTTAGTGACCTTTTTATCTATAGGGAAGCTGAACAGCAGTGTGGTAACATTGCATTGTAGATTTCTAGTCCGTTTTTAAAGAAAATATAGAAAACAGACATGTACCGAGGTGCTAATTATGGTCATGCTTTGTGATTTTTACTAGTTTTGCTTTTGACTTCTTATATACACAGTCTACAATTATATGACGCATGTTCCAGATCCCTTTTTACACAAATTCATCTATAAACCTGAATTCAGTGTCTTATAATAGAGATAATGTGTCTGTAATCATGCAAAATTTCAAGTACATTTACTTCTTTCATCGTGAAATGGAGACACTCAAAGGAAATAAGAACAGAATGTCCTTTAAGATCTATGCGTGTCAATATATTTGGCTCAGAATGTTTTTCTTATTAGATGCCATTTTGGTTGCAGGGCCTTTGTCGTTAATATTGGGGATATGACGGAGAGGTGGACTAATGAATTATTTCGGTAATTTTTCATTCTCAAAACTTGGTCGTCTACTTTTAGATATCTACTATTTCTCCGACTATAACAGCTGTCAGTTTTTCCTTAATAGCATATCATTTCTTTCAAGTTGAACTTTTCTGATATTTTGATAACTCTGTAAACCTCTAATCTGAAACCATGTTTTAAAGAACTATAAGATGCCCTTTTCATTATGGAGTGAAAATAAATTGCTCTCGTCTGATGAGAAGCACACAGAAAAAAAGGACCAAAAAAAAAAACTATCTAGGCGCCAAAAACAAAGAAAAAAATAAACGCTTTCTTTTTCTGAAGCCACCTAAAGACGGTTTTTGACTCGTGTTATGCGTCTGCGTGTCTTTGAAATGACGGAATTTTGCCCTTTCCTATTAGAAATACTGGTTAAACATCTTTCGATTTCCAAAGTTTCAAGTTGTCTTTTTCTTTATTAGGTCAACATTGCACAGGGTCATGCCGGTTGGACGAGAACGATACTCGGTACTAGAAAATTTATGCGCCTTTTCTGAAGAAATCTATTTATCATGTTCCCTCCCCTCTTCTTTTTGTCCTCCTTCCATAATTTGAAATTTCCATGCAAATTTTTAAGGGTGAAGTTTGCTTGATCTTGATATATAGCTGTAGAAGGTACAGTAGTTTGGCATAAAGCCATAAACTGAGGAGAACAAGTTGTTCAGAAAGTACAATTTTAACTCGAGTATCCTTTCTCTGATTTTGTAAGGTGTCAGCTAGGGTTAACTAAAACCAATTTTTCTAAACGAACTTCCATTTAATGCACTTTTATATTTGAACCGGAAATGATAGTCTATTACTGTGAGTCTGTGATTCGTATAAATATCTTAATTTCCTATTTGATCTTCAGATAGCTTTCTTCCTAAACCCGAACTCAGACTGTATTGTAGAATGCTTGAAGAGTTGTTGCAGTGAATCGAATCCTCCGAGGTATTGGTTTGCTTGTCAGCCAAACTCTTTTAGATTTTTACTTTTAGCTTTTTTTTAGTGTATTTGTTCCTTGCAGTTTTTGCCTTTGTGCTACTTCCTTGTTTACTCGTTTTTCTTTCTCCCCGTTTTTTATATTAAAAAATATGTTACCTTCTCGTAGCAAGGAACCAAACCGTTTTGGAGAGTAAGAGTTAAAGACAACTTGAGTAAACTGAATACCCTTTCTCAAGGTGGGCAGAGAGATTATGTTCATCACTATATACTAGACAATTATGTACACATGTCTATATATATACAAGAAGGAAAGTCATGATTCATGGAATATGCTCCCTTAATCTAATATGATATTATTTGATATTGAGTATTATTGAGAGATTCTGTGGATTGCTTCACATGATTTTGTAGGATTCTTAGTATATTCGGTTTCATCTTCTTCATTGCTGATGCATTTACAAGAGTTTTATTAATTCAAGCTCTGGGTGACTAATTTCATGAAATGAAAACAGCCTTGCCGATTTTGCTGATAGTGTGTCATATCATGTTATGGTCATTTTCTTTTTCTCTTACTGAGAAATAGCGGCAGTTCTTTGGATCCAGGCAATAATTGATTTTGTTTGATATCCATTTATTTCTTTTAAGTTGTAAAGAAACCTCAACTGTGATACCAATAAAGCTTGATCGGACTAACACTTGGTTGATTACCTAAAAAATATTGAGACCAAATCCATGTCTTAAAACCCCGAAGATGTTTTGTAATGAACTTTTCTAACTTTCTTTGTGTATTTCCATATTCTGATTCATTGCGGTGTTGTGTAGGTTTCCACCAATACGAAGTGGAGATTACCTGAACGAGAAACACAGGCTTGAAGTTGAGGGTTACAAGTAACTAACTTAATGTAATTTCAAGTTTTTATTTTTGACTATTTCAGGCTTGTATAAGTTTGTCTTTCTTTTGCCCCTCTAGATTATTGTTGCAATGTTAAAATTTCTCTTTTATTATCAGAATTTGTACCTGCAAAGCTGATTAGTAAATTGATTGAAAAATAATTCTTAAATTGCTTCGTCAATAGTATTATAGCCGGACCTTATCCATTGCGACAATTATTTAAATGTACGTATCTGCCTCATGAGTTGCAAGGCAGGCCAGATTACCCAATCTGGGTATGATCCTTGATATGGATATAGTTCTATGACATTACTCGTTTTACGCTTTTATAAAATGAATTGAAAATGAAATTTATTGTGACACGTCAGATAAGCTTTTCCAGAGCGTTTAGCTTGATAGAACAATGAGTTGAAGCATAGGGTGTTCGGTAAAATCTGATTGCTGAAAAGTTTTAAGCTGTCAACATAATTTAGTTGTAGAAAAAGTACAATGTTATCTTTCCTACAAAACACGGCTTAGGCATGTGTTTGTTTTTCTTTATCCTCTTCTTTCTTGGTTGAGAATATTGTTGAGTTGTGGAGCCAAATGAGATTTGGCCATATTTTCTAATTATCCCACATCGCCTAGAATTGTAATATGACCCACTAAGGGTTCTATTTATATACCCCAATATCTTGTATTGTAATTGCACATACACAAACACCTCTATATTATAAAGAGAGAGTTCTATTTGCGAGAGAACCATAGCTTTGTGTTTAGCTAGATTACGTTTGTAATCCTCTATATATATATTAAGTGCCACGTGTAGCGGCCCGGAGACGTAGCCAATTTGGGTGAACTCCGTTATCAAAGTGCGTGTGTGTGCTCGGTTTTAATACTTCTATCTTTCTTTGTGCTCGACTGATTTCCTAACAAGTGGTATCAGAGCCCGAGGTTCGCAGAACTAAGGCCGAAGACCGAGAGGAAGATCGATGGCGAAAGAAGACAGGACCGCACACGGGATCGAGAAGTTCGACGGGAAGGACTTCGCATTCTGAAGAATGCAAATAGAGGACTACCTTTATGGGAGGAAGATGCATCAGCCACTTCTCCTTGAGGAAAGGCCGACCACAACCACCGAGGAGGCGTGGAAACTCTTAGACCGACAAGTGTTGGGAGTGATCCGCCTAACACTATCTAGGAGTGTAGCACATAACGTCGCAAGAGAGACGACGACGATGGGGATGATGAAGATCCTCACCGACATGTATGAGAAACCATCCGCGAACAAAAAGGTACATCTCATGCGTAAGTTGTTCAACCTACGCATGGATGAGGGGACACCTGTCGCGAGTCACGTGAACAAGTTCATCGACACCGTAAATCAGTTGGATGCGGTGGAGATAACTTTTGAAGACGAAGTGAGAGCCCTTATACTGCTAGCATCTCTACCGAACAGTTGGGAATTCATGCGAGCTGCTATTAGCAACTCAATTGGAAAGGAGAAACTGACTTACAACGGCATCCGAGATCAAATACTCGCTGAGGAACTCAGGAGATTAGATATGGGTGAATGCTCAAATGATGGAGCAGCCTTGAACATGGGTTCAAGAGACGGGATAAAGCCAGGGTATGGGACGGTAGAGGACGTTCACAATCCCGAGGTAGAAGAGGGCTAAGCCGAGGAGGCAAAGATAGCGACCGAAGTAAGAAGAATCTTCGGTGCTATAACTGCCAGGGTATGGGGCACTTCAGTCATGAGTGCAAGCAGCCGAAGAAGAGTACCGGCCGTGATCACGGGGCTAATATTGCAAGCGACGAGGATTCGGGTGACTGTCTAATGCTTGCCGTGCAGAGAGATATAGATTCGTGGATTCTAGACTCTGGGGCATCATTTCACACGACCGCTCAGAAGGATTTACTCGAAAATTACATTGCGGATAATTTCGGTAAAGTGTATCTAGCCGACGGAGAAGCGTTGGATGTTGTTGGAATGGGCGATGTGAAAATTCGCATTCCAAACGGGTCGGTATGGAAGCTAACGAACGTGAGGCATGTTCCGAGATTGACCAAGAATCTGATCTCAGTAGGTCAACTTGATGCCGAAAGGCACTCCATTTCGTTTAGCTGTGGAGCTTGGAAAGTTTCACGAGGAGCTATGGTGATAGCCCGAGGGAGCAAGGTCGGTACGCTGTACATGACGATCGATGAGGAGTGTACAGTGGCGGCAGCTGTGTCGCAAGACTGCTCGGAACTGTGGCATCGACGGTTGGGTCACATGAGTAAGAAGGGGATGAAGGTGTTAGCGAAGGACAGCAAACTTCCAGGCTTGAAGTCTGTCAACCTCGATATGTGTGAAGGTTGCATCTTCGGGAAGCAGAAGAAAGTGAGCTTCCGGAAAGGTGGAAAAGCTCCCAAGGAGGAGAAGCTAGCACTGGTCCACTCAAACATATGGGGACCATCTCCAGTAACCTCACTGGGAGGAGCTCAGTACTATGTGACCTTCATCGATGATTCGACGAGGAAAACATGGGTCTACTTGTTGAAACACAAGTCTGAGGTGTTTAAGAAATTCCAAGAATGGAAGGCCATGGTTGAACTAGAGACCGGGAATAAACTCAAGTGTTTGAGGTCCGACAACGGCGGAGAGTACATTGATGCGAAGTTCGTAGAGTTCTGTGCTCAGAAATGCATTCGAATGGAGAAGACCATCCGAAGAACGCCACAGCAGAATGGCGTGGCCGAGCGAATGAACCGAACAATCAATGAGCGTGCTAGGAGTATGAGACTGCAAAGTGGGTTGCCCAAAGCCTTGTGGGCACATGCAGTAAGCACGGCGGTTTACCTTATTAACCGCGGACCCTCGGTGCCAATGGAAAAGAGAATTCCCGAGGAAGTCTGGATAGGAAAGCCTATCTCGTATGAACACTTACGAGTGCTCGGTTGTCTGTCATATATCCATGTCGACATAAATGATCGTACTAAGCTTGACTCGAAATCCAAAGTGTGTTACTTTGTGGGGTACGGTGGAGATGAGTTTGGATATCGCTTCTGGGATGGTCAAACAAAGAAGATCATTCGCAGTAAGGATGTCATCTTCAACGAAGGCATTTTGTACAAAGATCGACAAAATGCAGGGGTGGAAGAAGATGCGCTCCCGTCCGAGGAAAGTGGTATGATCGACATGAATGTGTTTCCAAGAGAGTTGGAAAATGACACTGAAGATGAGCCAGTGGTGCTCTACAACCCTCCAGCAGATGCTGAAGAGGACCAGGAGCTGCCCCAAACTCCCCGACCTGAATTGGGCCGAGGTCATCGCGAGAGGAGACCTCCTGCCCGGTACTCTCCTTCCCTGCATTACATATTGCTCAGTGATGCAGGCGAGCCCGAAAGTAGAGAGGAAGCTCTGGAGCTGAAAGACTCGAGCAAGTGGGAGCTCGCGATGAAGGATGAGATGAAGTCACTTGAGAAGAATGTGACTTGGCAGTTAGCTGAACTGCCCAAGGGGAAAAGGGCACTGAGCAACAAATGGGTGTTCCGTCTAAAGGAGGAACAAGATGGCTCGAAACGGTATAAGGCACGATTAGTAGTCAAAGGATTTCAGCAAAAGGCAGGAATTGACTACACCGAGATCTTTTCACCAGTCGTAAAGATGACGACTATTCGGCTATTGTTGAGCATTGTTGTAAATGCGAATCTTCATCTTGAGCAGTTAGATGTGAAAACTGCCTTTCTCCATGGAGATCTAGAAGAAGAAATTTACATGCTCCAACCTGAAGGGTTTGCCGAAAAGGGAAAAGAGAAACTGGTCTGCAAACTGAGGAAGAGCTTGTACGGGTTAAAACAAGCACCACGACAGTGGTATAAGAAGTTTAACAGTTTCATGGTAGATACCGGGTTCGAAAGAAGTGATAGTGATCACTGCTGTTTCGTGAAGAGATTTGTGAACTCTTCGTACGTCATACTACTTTTGTATGTAGATGACATGTTGCTCGCCGGGTCGAGTCTTGTTGAGATTAACAAGGTGAAGCAACAGTTGGCGAAACAGTTCGAGATGAAAGATTTGGGTGCCGCAAATCAAATCCTCGGTATGAGGATTTCCCGAGGAAGGGATGGGTCTTTGTTTCTGTCGCAAGCCGAGTATGTGAAGAAAGTGTTGGCACGGTTTAGCATGAGTGATGCCAAGGCTGTAGGCTCACCACTAGCCGCACACTTTAGCTTGTTGAAGAAACAATCACCCTCAGACGAGGAAGGAAAGGATCGTATGTCGAACATACCCTACGCTTCAGCAATTGGTAGCTTGATGTACGCTATGGTGTGTACAAGACCGGACATTGCCCATGCAGTGGGAGTTGTCAGTCGTTACATGAGTAACCCAGGAAAACACCATTGGGAAGCTGTGAAGTGGATATTGAGATATCTCTCGGGTACCGTGAGTTTGGCATTATGTTTCCGAAAGACCTCGGAAGGCCTGCACGGCTATGTGGATGCTAACATGGCCGGTAATCTGGACAGCCGAAAGAGCACAACGGGATGTGTTTGTACCTACGGTGGTACTGCTGTGAGTTGGACATCTAAGTTGCAAAAGATTGTTGCATTGTCGACCACAGAGGCTGAGTACGTCGCGGTGACGGAAGCAAGCAAAGAGATGATTTGGTTGCAAGGTTTCTTAAAGGAGCTCGGTCAGAAAACCGACAAGGGAGTTCTGCACTGTGATAGTCAAAGTGCAGTTCAGCTAGCTAAGAATCCTGTATTCCATTCATGCACAAAGCACATACAGATTCGTTACCACTTTATCCGGGCTGTTCTAGAAGATGGAATCTTCGCGCTAGAAAAGATTGAGGGCGCTAAGAACCCCGCCGATATGCTAACGAAGACTGTTACAATCGACAAACTGAGGCTGTGTGCAACCTCAGTAGGGCTCTGAGCTTGAGGCTCAGTGTAATGACCCGGCCCCACGGGCCGAACCGCCACGCCCGTATCAACAATATTGTCCGCTTTGGCACAACTTCCCAGGGGGTCACCCATCCTGGTACTACTCCAAGTTAAGCACGCTTAACTATGGAGTTCCGTCCTCGCTGTTGTGCCGCACGGCTTTAAAAGGCCTTGTTGATAGGAAATAGATCTTTAAGCTCATATACCACACGGGTACTCTCATATCTGGGCGATGTGGGACTGACGCACAACACCGCACCACAGAATTTCCTTCCTGGAAATCTGGGTCGTCACACTCAGGGTCGCCACTACACTGGAAGAATTGAGTAACTCGCCGATGACGGCAGAGTATCAAATACTATACAAGGATACCGATGGGAGCTTTCTGCTCGGTGGAGCACAGTGAGTTCGGTGGTCGGGGATAATTGGAGTTCTTTTGAAACACTCGACATTTGACTCCAAGTGGGAGATTGTTGAGTTGTGGAGCCAAATGAGATTTGGCCATGTTTTCTAATTATCCCACATCGCTTAGAATTGTAATATGACCCACTAAGGGTTCTATTTATATACCCCAATATCTTATATTTTAATTACACCTACACAAACACCTCTATATTATAAAGAGAGAGTTCTATTTGCGAGAGAACCATAGCTTTGTGTTTAGCTAGATTACGTTTGTAATCCTCTATATATATATTAAGTGCCACGTGTAGAGGCCCGGAGACGTAGCCAATTTGGGTGAACTCCGTTATCAAAGTGCGTGTGTGTGCTCGGTTTTAATACTTCTGTCTTTCTTTGTGCTCGACTGATTTCCTAACAAATATCTTCATGGAATTGTGAATAATGTTTAATACTTACATACTCATAAATTTAGTGGTTTGAATTCATTATAATTGCAAGTTTAAAATCCAGATAATGGCATTTGAATCCCTA
This sequence comes from Primula veris, assembly GCA_963682055.1. Taxonomy (NCBI): domain Eukaryota; kingdom Viridiplantae; phylum Streptophyta; class Magnoliopsida; order Ericales; family Primulaceae; genus Primula; species Primula veris. The sequence goes on along the minus strand of OY821749.1, from coordinate 20,629,875 downwards.
AGTCGTTTATTCAGACCTGGTCAGGTAATGATTTTCTTATGTAAATAAGATTCCGAAAGTCATATAGTGCCATATGAAAATTTGTGTTAAAACAGTAGTTTGATGGTAGACTCGTGTGCCAAGTACAAGATCTGCGATAGAATTGGAATGCCAGTTACGGTAATGTGTGTTGTGATTATAAATTTGACTTGTAATCTTGAATGGAATGTCGCAAGGTCTCTCTATCTGCTTCCAACCCTTGTCGGGCACAATCAGGGAAGAGGTGATCACTACCAAGTTTGGCTCTACTTTCTTAGTGCGTCTTAAAACTATATACAATATACTATTAGTAATACAATCGTGATATATGGTGCCTTGGTTGTATTGGAACTCATGTTAAAAGTGCAAAATAGGAATAAGGAAAATAGAATAGACAGACAAGATGATTATTTCATTGGTGATACACATATAAATACAAGAGTATTCCTCAATTAATGGAAGAGAAAATAAGGTAATAATCAATCACAATCTTTCTTTGTAACTAATTGATATATATCTATACAAAATCAAACAACTTCCTAACACTCCCCCTCAAGTTGGAGGAGAGTGAACGTCTCGAATTCCCAACTTGCCAATCATGGAAGTGAAAATATTTTTGCTCAATGCCTTAGTTAGAATGTCTGCTAGTTGATTCGAAGAAACAACATGTTTGGTGATAATCGAACCATCTTGAATTTTGTCTCGTATAAAATGGCAGTCCATCTCGATATGTCTTGTTCTCTCATGAAAAACAGGGTTAGCGGCAATGTGTAATGCCGCCTTGTTATCACAATGAAGTATAGCTGGGTTGGAGTGCATCACACCAAGATCCATAAGAAGGTTTCATAACCAAGTCAGCTCACAACAAACATTAGTCATAGCTCTGTACTCTGCTTCGGTCGAAGAAAGTGACACCGTTTTCTGTCGCTTCGATCTCCAAGAAATTAATGAGGACCCAAGGAAAACACAATATCCGGTGGTAGATCTTCGGGTCAGCCCAATCAGAATCGATATAGGCACGTAACTGAAAGTCACTTGATGAAGAAAAAAACAAACCCTTTCCAGGGGCATTTTTAAGATAACGAACAACTCGTAATGCAGCATCCATGCGAGATTTACGTGGTTCATGCATAAACCTACTTAATACGTGAACAGAATACATAATATCCGGCCTCGAAATAGTCAGATATATAAGTCGCCCGACTAGTTTTCGATAACGTGCAGGATCATTAAGCAGGTCCCCTTTATCACACAATTTGAGGCCATTCTCCATTGGATGGTCGACAGGAGTTGCGCCTAATAGTCCAGCATCTTTGATAATTTCAAGTGCATATTTTCGTTGAGAAATAAAAATCCCATTGCCTGACCGAGAGACCTCTATACCAAGAAAATATTTTAGATCACCAAGCTCTTTTATGTGAAAACAATTATGAAGGAATTTCTTAAGAGATTGTATTGCAGGAAGATCATTCCCAGTGATTAATATGTCATCAACATAAATTAATAAAACAGTGAATGATTTTCCTTGTCGTCTCGTGAATAACGAATAATCTGATTTGGATTGAATAAATCCCACAGATTGAATAGCTATAGAGAACATAGCGAACCACTGGCGAGATGCTTGTTTAAGACCGTATAAAGATTTATGGAGACGACACACCAAATTCTCCCCCTGTCGTCGAAGTCCACGAGGAGACAACATATAAATTTCTTCATCTAAGTCACCATGCAAAAAAGCGTTGTGGACGTCCAGCTGGTGAATAGACCATTCTTTTGCTGCAGAAAGAGCTAGCAAGCAACGAACAGTGACAATTTTAGCCATAGGAGAAAAAGTGTCCTGATAATCAACACCTTCAACTTGTGTAAAACCTTTGGCAACCAATCTTGCCTTATATCGTTCAACAGTACCATCGGACCGGTGTTTTATTTTATATACCCAACGACATCCAATCGGCTTTTTACCAGCAGATAAAGAGGTAAGTGACCAAGTTCGATTTTCTTCAAGAGCTTTAAGTTCGATTTCCATGGCTTGTTGCCATTTGGGCTATGTAACTGCTTCATCATATGTTTGTGGTTCAATTTCCTGATCCACATGAGCTACGAAATTTTTATTAGAAGGAGTAAATCGATGATAAGAGACATAATTACTCAACGGATACCTGGTGCTTGTGCTTGAACCTGGAGACGATAAAGACGATGGTTCAGAAGAGAGCTTCGTGACGGGTTTCCAAGAATAATCTTGTAACTTAATTGGTGGGACAGATTGGCGTTGAGACCGTCGAGGAGGAATTGGAGAAGCATCGATGTGAGGCAGATTTGTAGGAGTAAGAGATGGCGCTTGTTGTGGCTCGGAAAGTATGTCAGATTAACTGTTGAAGTCTTCAACAGTTGTTGTCTCGACTGAAGTTATAAAATGTTCGTGTTCCTGATCATGTGGCGCGGGGCTGGTTTGTGGTTCGCTTGAAGCTGTGACAGATGGATGACAATTGGGTGTGTCGTAAGTAAGATGAGATTTTATTGAGGATGTAGAATGTCCCGTAGGTAGGGCAGTGGACATAGATTGGCCCAAACGAATTACAGGGGCAGGTTGCTCAGTGTCAAAAGTTGTGTGGTATGGGAAGATTGTTTCATGGAAAGTAACATCGCGACTTGTAAATATTTTATGCGTGGTTAGGTCATATAGCTTATATGCTTTTCGGCCAACCGGGTATCCAACAAAAACGCATTTTATGGCACGAGGAGAAAATTTATTTGTAACACGATTATTTTTGGCAAATGCTAAGCAACCAAACACACGGAGATGATGAAAAGTTGGGATTTTTGAATATAACCGTTCAAACGGTGTTTTGAAAGAAAGTATCGGTGTAGGTAAACGATTAATGATATGTACCGCTGTTAAGACACACTCGCCCCAAAATTTTATATGCAAGTTTGATTGGAAACGAATTGCTCTTGCAACTTCGAGGATATGGCGATGCTTGAGTTCTACTACCCCGTTTTGTTGGGGAGTGTCAACGCATGATGTTTGAAAAAGAATTCCGTTTTCATTGAAAAACTTTTGAAGAGAAAGAAATTCTCCACCGTTATCATTACGCACAGTTTTAACAGACGAATTGAATTGATTAGAAACATGTGAGAAGAACTGTTTTAATAACGATTGTGTCTCATGTTTATGTCTCATTAAAAATATCCAAGTAAACTGAGAAAAGTCATCAACAATAGTAAGAAAGTAATGAGCACCAACAGTAGAGGGATGGCGATAACGGCCCCAAATATCACAATGCACAAGATCAAATATTTTTGAAGATGAAATAATACTTGAACCAAAAGGGCGACGAGTTTGTTTCGCTAATGGGCAAACATTGCAAACCTTATTCAAAACAAAAGGAATATCAAGAAAATGTTTAGCTATGAAACCTAAACGAGATGAAGAAACATGACCCAAACGGTGGTGCCAAATATCAGTGGTGGAAGCTACTGTGTTACAACAAGAAGGCTTTGGAGTTGCTTCGGTTGTAAGTTCCACCAAGTAGTAGAGCCCGTCACGTTCTCTACCCAAACCAATCATCTTCCTCGTATCCAGATCCTGCAAAACACAAAAAGAAGGATAAAAGGTCACTAAACAATTCAATTGATACGTCAATTTGCTAACTGACATCAAATCAACTTTAAAATCAGGAACGCATAACACATCTTGCAGTTTGTGAGTAGAACTCAATGGCAATGATCCTACTGAATTAATTGGTGCTCTTTCACCATTTGGCAATAAAACAGGTGATAATGATCATAATTTATCGTTGTTACAAACTAACAATTTTGACGAAGAGATTATATGGTCTGTCGCACCGCTGTCGATAATCCAACAACGACACGAAAATTTAGACAAACCTGGAGTACTAATGACATTTGCTTGAGGTGATGTACCCAAACTACCTTTACTATTTAATATAGCAAGAATCTGTTGCATTTGAGTTTCCGAAAGAGCTGAGATGGGGTTGGGTGCATCTCCCCTTACCTCACTGACTTGGTTTACTGCAGTCACATTACCTGCTCCTCTAAATTTTGTTATTTTAGTTCTCGAATTTCCAGAAAGGAACCCATGAAGTTGATAACAAGAGTCGACGTAGTGTCCGGGTTTGTCACAATGAGTACAGTGAGGCCTTCTATTGTTTGAAGATCGCTTATGGTTTGGATCTCCTTTGTTAAAGTCAGTTTGGTAGTCATTCACTCGACTTGGCTAGTTGTTTCGATCAAGTGGTCGAGCCATTGGTTTACGAACAGCCATCGCTGCTGCAACTACTTCCATTGGTTGTTGAAAATTAGTTTGGGTGAGGTTTCTTTGTCTTTCCTCGCCGGAGATTGAAGAGTAAGCTTGACGTATGGAAGGAAGCGGGTTCATCAATAAAACTTGTCCACAAATAGCGTTGTATGAATCATTGAGACCTATCAAAAACTGCATCAATTTCTGTCGGTCTTATTGTGCTCCACAGTGACATAACTCGGAATAAGAGGCGAGTTCATCCCAAAGAGATTTAAGTTTTGAATAATATGCTGCTACTGACAATTGGTCTTGCCTAAAATATGAAATCTCTCGTTGTATCTCGTAAATACGAGGAGCATTGCTTTGAGAAAAACGTTCACGCAGGTCTTTCCAAATTTCACGCGCCGTTGAATAATAGATGACGCTGTCCGTGATATCGGCAGCAAGAGAATTAGAGTGGACCATATCATTGCATCGCGACCAGGACGCATAACCATCAGGATCATTCGAAGAGGAAGGGATAACAATAGTCATGTCGACGAATCCGAGTTTATTTTTGGCGTTAAGAGACTTTAACATAGCCCTATGCCAAGATGAATAGTTCTCTCCAATCAATGGTTTGGTGACGAGAACTAGACCAGGATTATCAGAATGATGAAGAAAAAAAGATTCGGGGCATTAGCCTGGTTTGATTCAACCAAAACTGATTCAGACATGATGAAGGCTTGGAGATTGATGTTTCGATTCAGAGAAAGAAAAAAAATCAGAGTTTGAGATCGTGCTCTGCTCTTGATACCATGTAAAATAGGAATAAGGAAAATAGAATAGACAGACAAGATGATTATTTCATTGGTGATACACATATAAATACAAGAGTATTCCTCAATTAGTGGAAGAGAAAATAAGGTAATAATCAATCAGAATCTTTCTTTGTAACTAATTGATATATATCTATACAAAATCAAACAACTTCCTAACAAAAAGTACCCATTTGTTGCCTCTCATGGGAGTCTTCGTAGACCACAGTGTTCGTGTTTCAGATCAAAGCGGTTTATCGTATCGGACTTGCTATTAAAGGTACCTCGGTGCAAGCTATTCGGCATCCAGGCCATGTAGCATGATATTCTACCAATTAATTAAACAGTAGAGGGGCTGGTCTTAAAGGATCGTTGTATAATTTGATGCATATTTTGATTGAGCTTTAAAATGACGAGAGGAGCCGAATTACCATTCTCATCCATCTCGTCTCCATCTGAAGTCTGTCGACAAAAGCTTCTTTTCATTTTTCAAACGGATTAAATTTGTAGGCAAGTAGCTTCGATATAGCATTGGCGGAACAACATTCTGAGAAGAGAAGAAGCTAAATCTCCTATTGAATGTTTTTTTTTCATTTATCAGGGGACAGAAAGCCTATAATTAGTAAAAGTTTGATCATATCAAAATTTTTGGTCAATTCCCTCTACAACTAAGACTTGGCTAAAGAAAAAAAAATCACTCTGTTACCATTACCATAATTAAAACAGTCTATTATTTTTTTCACTTTATGAAAATGTGATGTCAAGTGTGATATGACCCTGGCTTGAGTTGTTGTTTACGAAAATACATCCCAGATTGTTACCCTAATATTCTAAGTACTTTATACGAATGATACTCACCACTTTCCAAATTGTTTGTCTATTACGAACCTACTACAAGTTTAACCATAAAAAAATTCATAGGAGTATGTAAATTGTCGAAACGAAAATTTTTAAAAGTTAATCATCAAATTTAATTGTTAAACCACAATTAATTTTTTTAAAAGAAATTATTTTAACAATTTCGAGAAATGTTTTCCGTTTGACGTCCAAACAATTTGGAAAGCATGGACCAGCCGACTAGTGATTAAAACGATCACTAAATGCATATAATTGGTTGGCCAACAAAAATCTAGCATTAAAAAAAGACAAATCTTACAAAGTAAAGCAAGTCAAAGTGGACATGTGTAAAACCAATGTAGGACCAAAAAAAGCAACAACCATCCAATTGTCGTGGACTTATCACGTGCCTTGCTCTAAAATACTAGACAAAATCACCTACACATGACCGTACCGTACCACACTTCCTAAGAAAATCTTGACCTTTGATTTTACTCCCCTCCTTATAATCCTGCGTCTATGGTGGATCTACTTTTTGACCATTTTATTGGTTTTGGATTAAAGCTTTTTGTTTGGATAAAGATCATGATAAGGTTTGTGTTCAGTGTTCCATACTAGTCGTCTCCTTTGTTTACGAGACTAACAATATTACGGTATAATAAATAAATGTGGTATTAATAATACATACATGAAATATCAATGAAGTATTCGTTTACTTTTTATTGGGATTGGACTATTTTACAAATTTACATTTATATCTATAATAAATAAACTTGCAAAATACATATACATATGATTTTAATATATATATACAACACCTCATTTACTCCAAATACCTCTATTTCCCAATATCACCACCTATTATTCTAAATATCCAAATTTCTCATCATTTCTAATCTCATGTTACTAATAGTACCGCCTCCACTTTTCGTACCAAACACGATATTTATGTGTCCGACGTAATTTATAATAGATAGTGGCTTAATTACATCATAATCTATCATACCAAAGCGATAGTGTCTGCTTAGTTAGTACGATTGTACATTTATTAAGTTTCTGTAAGAAATTAAACTTTGGAATATGCTTTTTTATTAACGTATGTGCTTATGCCACGTTGGTTTTTCTTTTTGTTTAATAGTCCTACCGACCGTTTTTTATATGTTTTAATAGTATGTGATACTGATTTTTGTTTCGTTCCTATGTTATTTACTACTATTAGGTAAGGAAAATGATTGGGGTCGATAAAAGCTTCTTACAAAATAATGATGATTATATATCTTTCATAGTATCATGAGATAGCGAGATTTTGACTTGTATTAGGAGTATTTCGTTATGTAATTGCAACTTTTTCCTAATAATGTTTATTTATTTACCAAAAAAAATACTTCATCCGTGCTAGATAAAAAAGACACGAAAACACATGTAAAACTACCTTTGCCGAAGACAACAAATTATAATTCAAAATGATCGAATGAAATAATGTTATGCTATTTCAATATAAGCTTTTCATTCTTGGACGTTCTTATTGGAAATGGTTGTGCATAAATAGCAGTTGTGGTAAAGTTTATGATTTTTGAATAATGATCAAGTCATCCCCAAAGTAGGATATTTGCAGCTCCTGCTTGCATGTGAAAAAGGTGAGAAGATGAAGATATAAATGTGACTCACCGAGAGGGATAATAATGTTATACAGACAATAAATTAACTTTAGGTACAGTATCAACACTAAAGTAAATGTTATCAACACTAAAGTAAATGTTCATACTCTATTAATAGTAGTAGTATAACAGTCATCCAACCGGATAGAGGGACAAGCATATGACTAATTTATAAAGGTGTGTGCATCCATATTGTTACATCACCTGCAAATACCCACTATTGCCGACAGTGCCGTACCTAACATTTTGGAGAATCAAATCGGATCTAAATAAGGGGTATTTGTATTTGTATACAAAAAAATCTGAAAAAATAGGATTTTCAGTGACGCATTTGCAAATAAATTAAAAATTAATCTTATTTAAACAGTTAACCATAAATTTTACTCAAACTACCGTCGGACGGGTTTTGTATTTTGCGACCGAGAACCGTCATAAAAATAGGACTTTTTTTTGCTTATGACGATTTTTTTTGCAATATAATTTAACCAAACTACCGTCGGACACTGAATAACCCAAGTAAAAAGCAAGTTTACCTTTTAAGGAAAAAAATTGTAATTTTTTTCAAAATTGAGTGATAAATATTAGTAGTAATATGTATTGTTTTGACAAAATATAATTTTTTTCTTATGGGTGATGAACTTCTATAAAATAAAATTGCATCCAATAGACAAGTTCTTTACATGTACTTATATAGTTTACCTTTTATATAGTTTACCTTCCTTTAATTAAGAATTTAAGTGTAAGTGAACGGGCAAGCATTTTGTATCATTTTTAGATAATTGATAACTATTATTATTTCTTTTAAAACTAAAAGGATCAAAAAGATAAGTTGTTGGACTTTAGAGGATCACAATATAACTTGAACAAAATTAATAAAAAGAGGTCCATTACAAATTCTATCTTACCTTTTTAATTCATGTTTCACTCTGGCTTATAAATACAGTGATCAATATACAATATATATATATATATATATATATATATATATATATATATACTAGTAATTATGTGTCATGCATTGCATGTGCGGCGCGTAATGCAATAAAAATATAAAAAATATGTATAGTTATGATACAATTAAATATGTGGATAATAAAAAAAAACATAGTTTAAGATTTAAAAGAAATTTTGTTAGTTAAAGAGTGATAAATAGTTTTATTAGTTTTTACTTTTTATATTTTTATGGGAGAATGATATTATTGTAATTAATATAAAGGTTTAAGGATATTTTAAAAAAAAAATGGCTAAATTGGACAGACTCATTTGATTTATTATAATGGAATGATATATATATATATATTATATAAATATATAAAAAAGTGACCCCCACCAGAATATGAGGCCCAAAGCCCCTGCTGCTTAAATTTGGTGCTGAAGCCGGAACTGATTGCCTACTAATTATTTTCAACAAGTTTATTTCATTATGAGAAATCTTTAGCTTGGGATATGAGTTTTTTCAAAATGAGCAACAAGTTTATTTCGTTATGAGTTTATTTCATTATGAGTTTACTTTCAACAAGTTTATTTCATTATGAGTTTACTTTCAACAAGTTTATTTCATTATGAGTTTTTTCAAAATTTGGTGCTGAAGCCGGAACTGAATGATAAGGCAGTTAGCACTACCCTATAATTCAACTAATTCTTCCATGCTTCTTATTTCTTATTCACAAAAATTGGTATATCAAACAAAATTTAGACTAAAAAAAATATATGTTTAGAGCATTCATAACTTTGATAAAAAACATATACTATTCTAGTTAGTAAAAAAAAATGAAAAAAACTCACTCAATAGTTTATCCTACAAGTAATACAAGGTAAGACGGCCCATAAGCACAAGTTTGGACATATATGAAAATTATGTCCACATGTGGACAATTTTATAGATATGTCAATAAATTTTTTAATGAATTAAATATTCAACAAAACTCGCTAGTCATTCATTTTCATCCACTTGTTACTATTCTCATTTCTTTCTAAAATGATAGTATTATTTTAATTATTAGTATCAAAATCTAGATAGATTGTTGTGCAAACTTGACAATTTAGCTGCGTCTAACTTTTATATTTGCTAAGACAATGAATTTTGAACAGAATTTTTATAACAACGGATGGGAATGCTCTTAAGTGGTTACCAAATCGGTACTAGTCAACGTTGTAAAAGGCGCAAAACGTTTTATAAATGAAAATAGGTCGTCCAACGGCTCATACCATCTGAATCATTTAAATTCTGTTCAATCCGTTTAATCCCGCCTAATCTACCAGACGTAGGTTTAGACTCCGCCTATATACATTTGCTTTCACAATAATAGATTCGATACTCCTGCATTTTCAGCCATACTCCACATCATCAATCATACGTGAGATATACCAAAATATAATTAAGTTTAGTTAGAATTTAGATAAATTTAATTAGTTTATATTTAGTTTAAGTACGTTAAAGTTGGTCCTATAAAGATTCAGTTTTTCATTAGATTTTATTGCTTGGTGCACGGCGTAACAGTTTTCAGTGCATCGAGTTTTTAATAATAGTTGAAACCTTATGGAGCACTCAATAAAATTAATACTGTATGTCCTAAGAGTGTCGTGTATTAAATATTAAAAAATGATCGCTTCGTTAAGGGTGGTAGGGCTGAGTGAAAATCCGAAAAAACCGAACCGAATCGAAAAAGACCGAAATTGAAAAAACGAAACTTTTTCGGGTCGATTTATAATAAAACCGAACTGGAAAAAAACCGAAAAAGACCAAAAATAAAACCAAAAAAACCCCGAAATCGAACCGAAACAAACTGGTTCGGTTCGGTCTAACAAATAAAAAGACCGAAACCGAAAAAAACCGAATCGAAAAATCTGCTCGGTTTCGGTTTTGCCAAAAACCAAACCGAAGCAGACCGAACCCAGCCCTAAAGGGTGGAACCCACCCAACAACATACCAATCTTTTAGTTAGACGTCCACAGACCGACAATTTCTTTCATACACTTTTACGATGACAAAAACAAGTAACGAAACTTTCCCGCGTATGCGACCTTAAAATCCCAAAACTGTATTATTTATACGTGTTATGGATCTTGTCGTGTCAGATACACGTATCACATAAGTAGTACTTTATCCATTCCTATTTAATTGTGCACTACGAAACTACGTGCAATTTTGACCGGCTAATAACTTGTATCAAAATTGTCGGAATGAAAATTTTCAAAAGTTGATCATATAATTCAAATGTTAAATTTTATGATTAGATTTAAAAAAAGATCATATCGACAATTTTGATATAAGTTATAAGCCGGTTAAAATCGCACGTAGTTTCGTAATATAAAATTAAATGGGAACGATGAAATTACTAATTTAAATATTAATATCACACAACATGTAACATATATACCTCACCACACCAAATCCCACCCCTAAGCTCCCCCACACTTTGTTTTTAACCTAGTAAAGTAGTAAAAACCCAATCCATGTAGTGATCCATAATCCTCCAAGTCCCCTCCACCCTCTTTCTCTCTCTACACATACACACACATATACTTATATATACACACACACATATATATATATATATACATATATACATATGCAAGATGACTAGGAGGTGTTCTCATTGCAGCCAGAACGGTCATAACTCCCGGACATGCCCGAACAGAGGCGGAGGCGGAGTTAGGCTGTTCGGTGTGCGGATAAATAGTTTAGATGGAGTTGGTGGTGGTGGTGGATCGGGTATTCGTAAGAGTGTTAGTATGGGGAATTTGTCTCATTATAGCGGTGGTGGATCGGGTTTAGCTGGGAATCAGTTTGGTTGTACTAATGATTCTCCTGGTGGTTTGGATCATGGTGCTGATGGTTATGCTTCTGAGGATTTTGTAGCTGGGTCTTCTTCGAGCAGGGAAAGGAAAAAAGGTTTCCTTTTTTATTTATTTTTTTATTTTGTTTTTATGTTTTTGTTATTTGATGGGTTTTGGAGATAATTTGGGAAATTAAATTGTCTTGTGAATTTGTATAATTCTGTGGTGATTTGGAGAGGAAACAAGGTTTGATTTTTTGTTTGTTGTTTTCTGTTATTGATGGGTTCTGTGTGATGGGTTTTAGAGATAATTGGAATAGGATTTGGGATTGATGTGGCTCATGATTTTTTTTCAATTCTGTGCTAATTTTGGATCAGAAAAAAGGTTTTATTTTGTGATTATGTGTTTTGTGTTCTGTTTTTGTTGGGTTGTGTGATGGTTTTGGAGATAATTGGGAGATTGATTTGTCTCTTGGATCAATTCGTAAGAAGAAAGGTTTCATATTGAAGATTGATTTGTCTCATGGATCAATTCGTAAGGAGAAAGTTTCATATTGAAGATTGATTTGTTTCATTAGTTTGTTTTTTAACTGACTAGGGAAAGGGGGAAAAAGTTCTCTTTTTTGTTATTGTGTTTTTATCATTTGCTTGTGTGAAAGGGTTTTGGAGATCATTGGGAGATTGATTTGGGTCATAATTTAGTCCAATTCTGTGCTGATTTGGAAAGGAAACAAAGGGTTTATTTTTTTGTTTTTCTTCTGTATATTTGTTATTGATGTCTCTGTTGTCACTTCTGTGTGATGGGTTTTGGAGATAATTGTGATATCGATTTCTTTCATGAATCAGTTTGTTAGGTAAAAGGTTTTAATTTTGTTATTTGATTTATTGTTCTGTTTCTTTTTGTCACTGTTTTTGATGGATTTTGGAGATAATTGGGCTATTAGTTAGTTTTGTAACTGGCTAGGGAAAGGACTAAAAGGTTTTATTTTTCATGATTATGATCTGGATTTTGTGTGGGGTTTTGGAGATAATTGGGATAGGTTTGAGATTGATTTGCTTTATGAATAAATTTTGTAATGTTTTGAAAACCTGCACTACAGCGTATGTTGATTCAGTTTTATTAATTAGGATTTTGTTGCAGGGTCTTCTTCATGGGAAAGGAAAAAAGGTTTACCTTTTATAGTAATATGTTGTTTTGTTTATGCTATTGTTTTTAGTGGTTTTTCTGTGACGGATTTTAGAGATTATTGGACCAAGTTTCAGATTGATTCGTGAATCGAATTTTTTATCAATCTATTTTTATAATTGGGGGGATTTTGTTGCTCGGTCTTCTTTACGGGAAATTGAAAAAGGTTTACTTTGATTATAATTTATTGGTTTGTCGTCTTTGTTATTTTTTTGTTGGTTTTGTGTGATGGGTTTGGGGGAAATTTGGGATAGAATTTGACATTGATTTGCCAATCTAGTTTTAGTTTTTTCGTATGAGTCATTTTCGCTATTTTTGTTGATGTGTTTTCATTCGGAAAAGGTTTTAATTCGATTAATTTAGTTGTTCTGATTTGTTATTGTTATTGTTATTGCTGCTTGGTGTGTGATGGGTTTTGGAGATAATTGAGGTAGATTTTTACATAGATTTGCCTCGTAAATTAATTTAGTTTAGAGCTAATGGGTTTGGGGCGAGTTGGTTTGGGTTTTAGATTGATTTCTCATAGATTCTCAAGTTTGTCTGGAAACAGGAAAAAGTTTTAATTTGCTTTGTTTTTGCTGTCGTTTTTTCTTTGTTTGAGATTGATTTATCTCATGAATTATTTTGTAACAGTTTGGAATGGTACACTTGATTGAGTGATGATTCTTTCTTATTATACTTTGTAATGGTTTGAAAGTCTGCAATTGATTTGATCATTAGTTTTGTTGTTTTTGATGGGTTCATAGCGGTGGCTTGCCTTGTAAGGTTGTTTTCTTATGAATCAATTCTTTAACAGATTGGAAAGCTGCAATAAGTTTTTTGTTAATTAATGTGTATTGTGATCTGTTTCAGTCATTTCTGTTGTTTTTGAATGGGTTAGGGGCGAATTGGTTTGGATTTTACTACTTTAGGCTATTTGCTTTGAAACTTAAGTTTGTGTGAATTAAGGTACTATTTTTGTACATAATGGCTGTTTTTTGATGGGTTTAATGTGGTTAGGTTTTGTGCTTATTAATAGGCTGTGAGTCTGTGATTGTGTTTGTTACTTTCTGTATGTGTCATTGACTCATTTGTATTACTTGTTTCTGCTAATTGAATTTTGGGCTAACACATCAGCTTTTACTTCGATTTATCTTTTAAAGTAGTTATGTTATGTACTGGCAGGCTGTCATTCCTTTGATTTTATTTTTGTGCCGTAGAATATATTGTTGTATGTAATAAAATTGATATGATCTGGTTTCGGATTAGACTGGTTTAGCTTTTAAGATTCATTTATCTTGGAATAAATTTTGTAGTTCTATTCCCACTATTTTATTTATTATTCTTTATATTTGTTAGTTCTGTTTGTGATGGGTTTGGTTAGATTGAGTTTTGAGGGTTAAATTGTCCAGCTTGATTCCTTATAGATAAATCTCTAGTCTAGTATCTTTTATGCCATTTATGTGTAATCGGGTTGATTTGATTGAGTCTGGGGGCTAATTGGTTCAGCATTAAGATTGGTTTTGTTTGTTGGAAAAATGTTAGTTTCTTCAGTTTGATAAATTAGTAGGAAGGTTTAACATGGGAATTTTGACCAGTAGAGGGAAAATGTTGGCGTAGAAGAAGCAATAAACTAATTCTGTTCCTGTGTTTGGATTGAAAGATTAATAAGTTCCTCATATACAGTTTTCTGAAACAGTTTTTAACGTTAATATTAGTTGTAGTGAAGGATAAGAAATTCAGATTTATTGGAGAGACTGGTGATCGATATAGTGATAAGTTGGTTCTCCAATGTAAATATTTTGGTTTTCTTATCGCTTCATGTTTTAGAAGCTTGTAATCTATTTAAAACTGGATCAATCAAGCATCATCATGTAACCAACTTTTTGTATTCAATAGGCAGTTGTTTTGCTTATTGTCATTGGCAGTTGTTGCTTATTGTCATAGGCATTTTAATATTCTCTCCCTTGTCATTCTATTTTTGTGAAAGTTTTAACTTTTACTTTCTTGATTGGTCTTTAATCAAAGTGACTTTAAAACCTAGATTGGTGTTTAATCGAAGTGACTTTAAAGCGTATATAGAACTCCATTTTGTTTGTATGATGAATATGATCGTTCTAAGGAGATCAAGAAGATAGCTGAGATTCTCTTTTACTAAATTACAGGCGAATCTAGTGAATCTGGACTCTCATTATTCAGATTGTGAAATTTTTGAGAGTTGCACTTGTTTAAATCATATATACATATCAGTATTAAAGTCGTGTTGTTTGATTTGCAGGTACTCCATGGACCGAAGAGGAACACCGTATGTTTTTACTTGGTTTACAAAAGCTCGGGAAAGGTGATTGGCGTGGAATATCACGCAATTATGTAATGTCAAGAACTCCTACACAGGTTGCTAGCCATGCTCAAAAATATTTTATCCGACAATGCAACTCCTCAAGAAGAAAGAGACGCTCCAGCTTATTTGACATCGTAGCAGATGAAGTGAGTTTTTCTCTCTACTCCCTCCCTCTTCCCCTCTCTTTTCTTATGAAGTTCGTGCCATGCACAAAGTGTATTTGATTCCCTTTTTAGCCTATCTCATTGTATATGCTTAAGTTAAGGGTGTTCATTACTTGATTCGAGAAAATGGCAATCTTGTTTTCTTGATTTTTGGAGAAAACAAAGGAACTAAGTGCAGAAATGGGACTAAATTCTAAAAGTATAAATTGGACCTGAGTACGAAATGACAAGTCCTGTTATTTTGTTTTAAATGGAGGAATAGTGACAGAAGCGATTTTATGGGTGTCTCGAGTTTATTAAATATTCAGGTATTGAAAGGAGGTTACTTTTATTAAGTACATAGTAGTAATTCTATATTGATTATTTGAAAGTTCAGGGACTGAGTTGCGCCAAGCTGTGGATAATGTAGTGTTCCCTTGTACAAGTGATTATTTATTGTTATCTAAATATATCTATGCTAAGACCTCCATCTGTGTGTTAATATGATTCTAAATTTATCCTGCTGAGACCTGTATCTGTGTGTGGTCCCTTCAATCCATATTGAAGTTTACTAATTACTATGCATATGGATAATGTTATCTGATAGCATAGTTATAAATAGGACCTTACTTTAATGAATAGGTACAGGCCAATCTAGATTCATTGTTTTTAGATTCATGCAATGATCATCATTTTTAAATAAAAGCACCTGTAGTTTGATTATAAAATGAGGTTTCTATACTATATAGTCATATTGCACACGTATTAAGAGTTTACCTCTATTATCCTTATAGGTATAAAACTATGGGTACAGTTGTTTTGCTTAGTAATGGCCTCTACCAATGTGACTTTGTCAAAAGCCTTGAGTGATTTTATAGTGAAAATTGATAACATCTTAAAATAACTAAAATAATGCTAATGATTGTTTATAGAGAAAACTAGAAACACTTCAAATTAACTACTATAGTAATTGATATGACGTGTGCTTGTTAGGTTCACTTCCCTGAAGTAATTTCTTATCCTGGTGTTTCATAAACATATCCATTCACATATATTAATATATATATATACACACACACACACACATTATACACGAGTTGTCTAAAATCTCGCCTGTTGTTAATATCTGAACCAAGGGTGTTGTTTATTTCTGGAGTCCAAATTAAGGTGAGAATGAAAAACCCTCAACCACCTCACTGTTTGATACAAAAGTTGTTAACAAGCATTGAACTTGTGTGAGTGAGCATATCAATAAAAATGTGTACATGTATCTTGCCCCTTTGTTACCGCAGGCACAGGCTATTCTTTTTCGTTGTTACCGCAGGCACAGGCTATTCTTTTTCGCTAAAGGCCCACAGTTTATCTGCCCAAAAAGTTATTTATGTAACAGTTTTGTCACATTTATATATACGACTTCTAAGTTTTTCCCTAATTACAAGTGCTGAGCATTGTAGTTTCCTCTTTAAATCCATGATTCCGTGTCTCTAATATCTTAAAACTCTGTGTGTTCTCACAGTCAGCCGAAGCTCCTATGGAATCACACGATTTCTTTGCCATCGACACATTACAAGCTGACCCACTACCGAATGCGCCCTTACCGCTGCCTCCTCTCCCTCTAGACGAAGAATGCGAATCAATGGACTCGACCACAAACTCCACTGAACCACCCTTGGTCCCATCACCGAACATTGAACCCTCACCACAATGCGTATTCCCAGTCATATTCCCCGCTTATATACCTCAATACGTACCTTACCCTGTCCCGTTCTGGCACGAACAGGTCGCCCAACACGTTATAACAGAGACTCATGAGGTGCTTAAACCAACAGCGGTTCATTCAAAGAGTCCTATCAACGTAGATGAGCTCGTTGGGATGTCAAAACTCAGCTTAGGGGATTCGCTTGGAGACAGTGGGCCTTCGTCTCTCTCTCTAAAGTTGCTTGATGGGGCAAATAGGCACTCAGCCTTTCATACTAAGCCCGAGACTGGCGTGCTAGGGTGAATTCTAGTGGGAGCCCATTCATGCTCTTTAGAGGGTTACGATTGTGGTGGTTTCTTTAAAAGCTCGAAGGAAAAATGACTTTCTATTCCCCTCTACATCAGCCACTACCTCGCACACTATGTATGAAAGAGAATTTGAGTAAAATGTATAATATTGGTATATTCTTATTTCACAATGTAGTGAGCGGATAAGTGGCTGATGTGTGAAAATTATTTTCCGGATGGGGAATGAAATATGATGTGAATAGTAGGGGGTAATAATGTGCCAACTTTGGTATGGAAGCAAAGTTTTTCGAAATTCAGCTTTGGTTAAGCTATGAAGTTCATTTGTTGGATAATTTAGATTTAGGTATTTGATTACCTATATAGTTAGTGTTTTCTATGCAGGGTGTAGTAACCTTATGTTTTACAGAATGGTGTTAGTTTTATTGATTTTTGCATCAGCTTATATGAATTTAATGAATGACTGTGGTTCTTGACTGAAGTTTTTTTTTTTTGAATCGAATCGAGAGCGTGTTTACTATAAAATATCTGATTGTGGTTTTGCTCAGAAAAGTCGGCTACCTTTTACGAGAGATTTCTCGGCTGGTGAACATTCTACGTCACCCTGAAAAAACTATACTATGATGCGAATAAAGAATAAACATCCTAATATTTTTTTTAAACAAACATATTGAGCACTTTATCAATAAGCGCTATATTGCCAAAGGAGAAACGTGCTATATTATACTTTCGTGTTGTATAGTTTAAGATAACTACCTTTCTTTCTAATATAAAATGTATTTTTTCAAGCTTCTTGACAAAGCCATAACTTTGGTCGGTTGCGTTAGGCTTTTCAACAATGATATATAAATGGATCGACAATAAACGATGAACACTTCTTGATATTTATTCTTATTCGGCAATTGTTATTGTTCGGACTACAATTCTATCACTATATTTATGCTCGGATTCACTATTTGATCCGGAACGTGATCTTTCTCTTCTCTTCGGTGCTCGACTCTCTGCCCTGCTCGGTTAGGCTATTGATGTGATACGTTATGACTAGTTTTTATCTTTTCTCTCATTCTCTCTATATTTTTTAGGTATGATTTCTGGTCCTTTTCTTAGGGGAGATACTTGACTATTTATAGGCAATTAGGCCTCCTAGGATGCTGCCAAATGTCTCCATCTCATGAGATTTTTCAGACATGGGTCCCTAATTAATTGGGCTTGGGCTTTTAGTATTATCTATTCTTATTCTCAAAGAAAAGCATGCAATAACCCATTTAAGCATTGGATACCCCTCTATGATGGGTGGGTCGATTCGTACCCGAATAGATACATTCGGGTCCAATTTTTAGGTTCTATCAAGTGCTCCCTGACTTCCTCGGCGTGGTTTCCACGTCGAGGGAGTCATGCTCGGTCTGTCGAGGAAGCTAATTCTGTCTTGCTGTTCCCAATGCTTCATCGAAAAATGTCTCTATTTAAGACTGCTACCTGGGACCCATTTAATGTCTTGGATTTGCGAACCTGCTACCCAACTTCGATGCGACCCTTGGTATTCCCCTATTTGCCTATAAAACGGGATTGTTCCCTCATAAATGTTCCATTGCTTATCATTACTAAGAACGTCATGGCTTCTCCCAACGGTGCTACTAGTGACAATTCTCCCGAATACATTGCTCATTTAGAAAATGAGGTCAAGAGAGCTCGTGCTGTGAAAAGGAAGCTGGCTGTAATGGCGAAGAAATTGTCCAATATGGACGCGGCTCACCATGTGACGATGGCTGATCGGGATTGGGCCTTTGAGCGCATAAAGAGGCTTGAGGCTTCTCTCGCTAAGCAAAGGGCGGCAAAAAGAGCCTATAAGCTTGCCTTCAAGGAGCTGCATAATCGGTCCAAACCAGGGGCGGATGGCGTTGAAGCAAGTTCTTCCTCGGAATAAATTAGTTTTTGTAATTTCTTTTGTATGGGGTATCACTCCCCAGTTGTAATCCCATTATCCGAAATTAATAAAATATTTCTCATTATCAATCTTGTCTGTTTAATTTCTTGATACCTCATTGGATGACTGAATTAGATTGAACTGTGGTTAGTTGGACTTAAATGTCATTGGGAAGTTTAAAAGGGTTTGTCTTTTTCCGAGATGACCTTTGATCTTCCCCATTATTTCTTCCTATAAAAGGGGGATGTACCTGTCTTCTTGTATAACTTTTCCTTTTTTAACGAATCGAATGGCTTCTCCTCAAGAAAATAGCGGTGACAACCTTCCCGAATACATTGCTCATCTAGAGGAGGAGGTGAGGAAGGCTCATATTCTCGAAAGGAGGGTCGCCTCTCTGACAATGGAGGCTCGCCGAGCAGCTGAGATGGACGAGCATTTGGACGCCATGGAGAGTGAATATCAGAGGTCTCTGATCGACAATATTTGGGCGCGTGCTCGGATCAAAGAGCTCGAGGCCTCTAGAGAGAGGCATATTGCTTCTAAGAGGGCTTATAAATTGGCCCTCAAAGAAGTGTATGCTCGGTCAAAGAGGGAGCCGAAGGATGAAGCAGACTTATCTACGAAATGATTCTTTTTTCCCTTTCTTTATTGTATTTCCTTTACGTTGACTGCCTCCTCTGTAATGAAGTTTCAATCAATCAAAAAAGACTTCTTTTTCTTGTTTTTATCTGAATTATTCTCCCAATGCATTTAATTTTGACTGCGCATGCTTGTGGCTTCATTAGTGATTTTTCTTGGGTCTTGTGCTTGACCTTATCCACTGAATCTTCCGAATCTTTGTATCTGGAAACTAGTGGGATTTCTTGAGCCCTGTGCCCAAATCTTATCCTTTATCTCTTAGCACTGCTGCACTTTCCTAATGAGACACGTGTAGAAGCTTTTTGGGAATTTACTCTCTTTAAATATTGGCATGAATCCAGACGTTTCTTCTTAATAGACGCATCTTTTAATAACGAACGGTTCCAATTTCCCACTACTAATTTCTTCTCAACAGGCGCGTCTTTTAATCACCCATGTTTTCCAGAGCCTTTTGACGAACGGTTGCAATTCCCCATTTTTAATTTCATCCTTAATTGTTCTATAAATACCCTCTTAAGATATGGGTTTATTCATAATCTCTCCTTTACCTCTCCTTACCATATATAGAATTTTATCCCATAACTCCATTAAAATGGCTGGTTCTTTCACCAAATCTCCACTGGTTTTGCAAGTGGAAGCTTTCGAAGCCTCCTATGGCAATGTACTAAAGCTGTTGAAGGACGCTGAGGAGGAGTTAAAGGTGATGCGTTTTCACCATACCGAGATGGTTCGGGAATTATCTTGGCTAAGGTCCGAGCTGGATTATTGCCGACGTGCTCGTCTGGCTCTAGTCGAAGAGAATGAGGTGTTGAGGGGGAACCCGACACTCCGAGACATTCATGTCCCTGTCGGGCCCTCTCATCGATATCGGTCGACTTCCCCCTAGCGTCGCCCTTTTTTCTTTCTTTTTATTTTTTTCAGTTTCCTTCATTTCTTTATCTTCTCTCATTTCTTCTTCTTTTTCCTCTGCTCTTCCCCTTTCTTTTTCTTCATCTTCTTTTTTCACCACTATGATGTAACAATCAACCCTCGGGTTTTTTGTTACTTCTAGGGTTTTTGTCATTTTCCTTTTTCTTCTTATATTCTGTTCTCTCTATTTTTTTCCTTTTTCCTTCTTCGTTCTCTTGCACTCTTCTTCTTCTTCTTCTGTTCTCTCCACTTTCTTTTTTATGTTTCTTTCCTTCTTCTTTTTCACTTCTTCTTTATGTTCCTCTTCATCTTTTTCTTCTTTCTTTTTACTTTTCCTTTTTGGCGCTTCCTGCTCACTTGGCCTGCTGATATAGTCGATCTTCTTTGCCTGATCTTCTGTACTAGCTTTTCTCGGATGTAATAGATCTTTATCTCGGATGTAATAGATTTTCTTTTCGGATGTAATTGATTTTCTTTTCGATGTAATAGATTTTTTCTTTTTAATGTAATAGATTTTTTCTTTTTGATGTCCTCTGATGTAAAAGTTCTTCATTTTGATGTTGTCCTCTGATGTAATGAACAGTGATGTATCCCATCTTTATTAATGAAAATTATATTTGCCCTTCTATTTTTGCACATTTATCTTGTACTTCTTCTTATGTTGCACTTGTGGTTTGTCTGGAATGTGGACCTTTGAATATCTTGTTGTACTGTAGCCGTGTGACTTCTGAGGCATGGCAGGTTTGGTCAAAGATGCATGTTCCCAATCATTGTCAGATAATATGCATGTTCCCAAGTATTTGTCAGATAACAACACACTATCTTTGCTCTATAAATACTCAACCTTTCCTTGGGAGATTATCCTTATCATAAACTTGTGTTGGCTTCTCCCTCATTCCTCTTCTCATGTACCATAACAACTTTTCATAATGTCTGAGCCCGTGGTTAGATATCATGCTCAGATGAAGGACTTAGATGCTAAGGTATCTTGGGTCCATCATAGAATGGCCTGTCTTGAGAAAGAATATGGTGTTTTGGCTTTGAGTTTATTCGACTCTCATCCCGAGGAGACAATGAAGTGGATCGAGATTTCGGCCTTGAGTCGCCAACTTGATAATTTGTTGTTGCACAGAAATCACTTGGCCAACTCTTGGTACAAGGCCGAGGAGATTTGGGATCGTGCTTAGGACAAGTTCGACAACTCCCCTCGAGGCCTAGCTAGTATGACGGTTAGGAATGCTCGGCTTGAGGAGCGCATCAGGGTCCTTACTAGGACAAATGCCGAGCTCTCCAGGGAGAATGAGTGCTTGGTAGTCATGAATGACTCCTACCAAGCTCGATTTGAATGCTCTGCTCGGGTAGCCTTCTCTCGGTCTGGTAGTTCAGTTTTTCCGCCCATTGATCCTTAGTTAGATTGGGCTAGTTTTCTGATGTGCTTCCCGTTTTGTAATTTGTATTTTCTTTTCTGTTTTTGGTAAGTTGTACCATGTTGTATTTCGTGTCTCTCTGTATATTGAACCGTTTGCAACGCCTCGTTCTTGGCGCTTTTTCGTATTTTGTGCCCTTTGATTCCTTATAAATGCTCCCTATTGTTTTGTACTTTAGTATCCATTCTCCTTTTCTCTCTCTTGTTTCTCCTAACTTGCGAGATGGCTCCCCTTACTAGATCTGCCTCCCCAAAAAAAGCCCTTCTGGAAGAGGAGCCTACCTTCTTGCTACCCCGTCCCCCTGGTTTTGGGGAAGAGGATTTAACTCCTCTTCAGTTAAAAGAAATTGAGATGTCGTGGCTGAAGCACGATCTTAAGTGTGCTCAGATCGAAATGAGGCGGTTCAAACAGTATTGGCAGGAAGAGAGCGCTGCTCGTTTTGAAGCCGATCAGAAGTGCAAGTCTCAATCTTATTCTCTTAAACAAGTGGAGATTGGCATTTCTCATTTGATTAGGGAAAAAGAGCGTCTGGAGGAGCTCTTGGCGAAGAAGGATGCCGATATGGGGGGTAGTTCGAAGAAGTAGGATGGGTGTTATATTTTATTGTAAACTTTTCTTTTCCTGTTGTATCGTTTGTTTGTATCCCCCTTTGTGGATGAATAAAACTTATGCTTTGCAACTCGATCCTGTCTATTTTATTTTGTATCTGCTTTGCCTTTATGTTGATATCATTCGATGCCTCTCCGTATCGGACACCGAGCAAGGTACACCGTGGTTATCCCCCCGGAGAGCGTTGTTAGACTTGATGCTGAAATGCCGTCGAGCTAGGAACGGTCTCCGTCCACTTTGTTCGGTGTGCTATTCGGGTAAGGTACGGTTTGGCGTCGAGGAACTTAATCGGAGGACAACCTCGGTGTGGTAATATTGGTAGCGTATGCTGGAAGCTTTTTGTGGTAGGGTCCACTGACCGTTTATTTAGGTGTAATGATGTGAACTGCCTTGGGTAGTAGGATGCATTATCTGACGTGGCTAGATCTGGAGCGTTGATTTGTTGAAAATAGCAGCAGTTGGGGATTTTCTCTGTGGGTGGGAAAAAGGTAAACCTCTGGCACACGAAAGGACAGTTATTATTGTATTCTTTCTGTGGCTTCACCCCTTGTAACTATGCCAAGTAATCCCACTTGTTCTTATCTCATAATATTCTGAAACAAAATCTCTCTTATTCTCTCTCTAGGGTTCGTTCTTCCCGCCAAAAAAATATTCTGCCTCTCTCTCTAGGGTTTCTTCTGACTGTTGGGAGATTTGCTGCTGCTTGCCCTTTCGTGCTCACCAATATGACTGTAAGTGTTGTCTAAATATCTGTATTTGATTTGTTGTTGTGGTCATGTATGTGGCGTTGATATATGGTCGTGGTTGCCTATATATATGTTGATTTAGGAGGTGGATTGGTAGTTTGTCTTCATGTATAGGATTTTTGTTGCATCGGAAAACTTTTGGGTTTCTGGTAATTGAGGAGGGGGGGCTTTCGTCGTGTCATGTGTTTTTGGTTAATATAGTGATGGAGTTTTGGATGATGTTTGAATAGGAAATTCTGGCCCAATGCCTGTCCCAAGTTGGCCCATTTGTGGAAGAGGACTTCAAGAAGCTCGCCGGGATACCTGCTGACATACACATTCGGCTACCTGTCTCAGATGAGGAGGTCATGGGATTTGTTCCAGCCGGTGAGGTAGCCGTTCGTTCTTCGGCGTTCTTCACTGGGGGTCTTAGACTTCCCTTTACTGATTGGGTGGCATCGTTCTTTGAGGCCGTCCAGATTGCTCCGGCTCAGCTAGCCCTGAATGGTTACCACACACTGAACGGTATTCTAAGGCTGTCGGAGTTGTCCGGGATACCTATCGAACTGAAAGACATATTCGGGGTCTATAGTTTGAGTTTCGAGCGTCGCAGCTCTTATTTGAAGACTTTGCGCTCCTTCTCTCGGCTTGTGATCGGTCTGCCGGATACCAACAAGGAGCGTAACCTTGGTGTTGTGATTTCTTCCGGAGAGTGGGATTGTGCTGGACACCAGATTCCTGGACCTGCGGCAACGGCTCCCGATATTCCAGACCTCGGTGCTCCCAATGTTGAAGCTCTCTTGGCCCTCTGGAACTGGTGGGGGACTGGTCCGACGAAGGATCCGGTAAGCCGTACTGCCCCCATGCTGCTAGGTTATCCCGCGGGGCCAGTGACAAGGGGTAATCCTGAGCCCGAGATCCCCACAGAGACTGAGGAGGACTTCCTCAAAATTGTCAAGGCCAGAAGTGCCTCTCGTGGAGGGAAAAAGCCTGTTCGTCCGAAGCGTCGAGCATCGGACCCTGTTGTTGGGACCCCAAAGAGGGCTAGAGGGTCCGTGACATCGGCGAACGAGGAGGCTGCCGAGGTTGGCACTGGTGCGGCGTTGGTTGCTTCTTCCCAGGGTGATACCGCCGAAGGGGCTTCTTCTCATGTCGACATACGTGTATAATATTTTTTGTCTTGTGAATTGTTGTCTTTTAATTCCCTTGTTCTTTGCTTTATTTGTCATCCTGTTTCAGCTATTGACTTCTTCATTGGTTACCCTTGCTCTTGCCCGGTCTATGGGTATTATTGTGTTTCAGGGGTCGTTCGATAATGTATTCGGGCATATCAACCTCTTGGTGAACATGGGCGAGGATACGATGACCCTGCCTATCATCTTGCCTATCCGTGCCGAGGACATGATGGACCTGCCTGTTATCTCGCCCACCCGTACTGAGGATGTGAGCGAGCACAGGGCCCCTGAGACTGGTCCTTCGGAGGAGGAGGTGAGGGAGGAGGTGGAAGACGGCAAAGAGACTGCCGTGGATGTTGTGATGGGTGGTGACGAGGTTCCCGAGGGACCTGAAGAGGGGTTGGTGGACGGGGTCGCGATGACCCGTTACATTGATCGGTGTAAGGGGAAATTGCTGGAGCAGCCCCGAGCTTTAAGGATGGCGTACACTGCTCTTAAGCCCCTTCTTTTCAAGGATGCAGAGGAGATGGCTGCTCGGCCTACAGTGTCGCTCATTGAGCAAGCCAACAATGACGCGCTTCAGGTATGTTTCGCATGTCTTGTCATACAATGTGCTATGCCCTTAGTTGGCCGGTATCTAATGTTTTTGATTACAGGTTTTCGTGGGCACCGGGGTGCTAAAGGATCAGCTGGCAGCGCTAGAAGCTGAGAAAGAGAAGCTGATTGCTGAGAATAAGGCCATAGTCGAGGAGAACGCTCGGAAGATAAGGGATCAGCTATCAGTGTTCGAGGCTGATTGCGGATAATAAAGCCATGGCAGAGGAGAAAGTTCGGATGGCAGGTGATAACCTGCGACTGACCGAGGAGGTGAAGAAGATGGAAGCCGATAAAGAGCTTATGGTCGAGAAATACGACCTATTAGAGGCTGATAATCTGCTCATGGCGGAGGACGTGGAGGCCGAAAGATCCGAGGTTGCTGCTCTGAAGGTGGCGCAAGCAGAGGAGCGGAACAAGCTTGCAATGATGGCCAACTTTTCCGTCTTTTGCGCTCATGTTCGTGCTCTCAATTTCGCGAAGGTTCCTTTGTCGGATCGGGCGTGGACGGAATTGGTGTACCCCTGTCCTCATGGTGCACCGCCGAAACCCCTAGACTGGGAGAATCTTCGGGACGAGGAGCTCCCCCGGCTTCCAGGGCATACGACTTCGACAGCGCTCCGTCCTCATTCTGTGTCGGTCCCCTCCACACCTTGGCCTGTTCCTACTGCTACTCCCCCATCCGCATCTCCTCAGGTGGAGCCTTGACCATTAACTTGCAGTATTTTCTATGTAGATTATTGTAAAGTTTTTTGGTACCCTAAGTGAGAGTTTCTTTTGTATCTAGAAACATATTCTTTTGGGAAGTGATAATACAGGTTTTCTTTTTTCTTTCTGTTTGGTTTCCCTGGTTAATTTCCTTGTTTGCGGTTCGTCGACTGTTGAAGGATGTAAAAACAAAATCTTGTCAGGTACCTGTAAACCCCCTTGCCATGGTGGTCTGGACCTCGCCTAGTCGTAGTGTAGGCGACGTTATAGATGGTCTTGAAAGATCTAAGGCGTCCCTACTTCTTGAACTGAATTCTGCTCGTCGTGAAATCGAGGGTCTGAATATTCATATTTCAAACTTGTCGATCCGATTACGTGACTTGGGAGAGAAGTTCAGCAAGAAGACAGCCCATTATACGGCCAATAAGGGAAAGGCTAAAGAGCTTCTTGGTGCGCTTCGACACTCTCGCGATGAAGCCCGAGGACGGGTGACGAGCTTGAACTTGGTTCTAGGGGCCGTTTTCGAGGACGCGGACCTGTTGCTATCATTCACCAAAGCGTATTGGGCCAGAAGTCACGCATTAGAGGTGCTCGAGCATGTAAAAAGGATGAGTGGTGTTGTCCGGGCAGAGCGCATGGTTGATGCTATGGCCGGGGTAACTGAAACCACGGCTGCTTTGGACCGAGTGGATGCAGTCGTGCAGGAACGTTTGGGGACGCAAATTGCCTCGTTGCGAGAGATTCATTTTGCTGATAACATAGAGACTGCAGTGTCTGTTGATGGGTTGTCGGATTAATGATTGAGTAGCTTGTTTTGTCATTTTACTTGTAGCTTGTATAAAAATCTTTGTTCTTCTATTTCCCAGTCTTTTCTTTATTTGCGGATGAATATTCATCTCTTCCCTTCTTCCCCATTTTTTTTTATAGGCACGTGCTGACATGTATCTCCCAGTGCGACTGTGGTGAAATGGTCAGGGGCTCGTCATAACCTTCTGTGAACTCGGCGACGAAATCAGCCAATACATGTCCCTTTACGGCGTGTCGGGGTGCGAATTCGATATGAAATTGGGATAGCTCGACCCCCCATGCTGCCACCCGACCGCTGATATCCGTCCGTCGAAGGGACTTCTTGACGTGGAACTTCGTGTAGACTTGGACTTTGTGAGCTATGAAGTAGTGTGGTAGTTTTCGGGTAGCAACGACCAACGCCAAACACAACTTTTCCAGCGGTAGGTAGCGTGTTTCGGCCTCGACCAGAGTCTTGCTGACAAAGTAGATAGGAAATTGTTCGCGCCCTTCTTCTCTTAGGATGAATGCGCTCACGGCTGTAGTAGAAACTGCTAGGTAGCAGGCCAGAATATCTCCTTTATTTGGCCTTACTAGCAGTGGCAGCGTTCTTAGATACTCTTTGAGGTTGTTGAATGACGCCTCACACGCCGGGTCCCATACGAACTTTTTATCCTTCTTGAGGGTCTAAAAAAATGGTCGTCCCTTATCTGCGGATCGACTGATGAACCTGCTTAGTGCGGCCATCATCCCCATGAGCTCTTGCACTTGCTTCTTATTCTTCGGTGCTGCTAGGTTTTGCAGAGCCGTTATCTGGTCGGGGTTAGCCTCTATTCCTCTTTGGCTGACCATATGCCCCAAAAACTTCCCTTTGCTGATGCCGAATGCACATTTGCTAGCATTAAGCTTTAGTTTGTGCCCGCCCAGCGTTTGGAAGATGTCTTTAATGTCCTGGAGGTGGGAAGTGGCCCTTTCGCTCTTGACGACCATGTCGTCTATGTACACTTCCATTGTCTTCCCTATATGTTTTTGGCATACCTTCGTTATCATCCTTTGGTATGTCGCTCCCGCATTTCGTAGGCTAGCAATAGTTTCCCAAAGGCGATATGAATGAGGTCTTTTCTTGATCTTCGGGGGCAAGGGGGATTTGATGATATCCCGAGTATGCGTCGAGGAAGGTCATCCTTTCGGCTCCTGCCGTGGCGTCCACCAGTTGATCAATCCTTGGTAGGGGGAATGAATCCCTCGGGCTGGCTTTATTCAGATTGGTAAAGTCTATACAGACTCTTTCTTTTCCGTTCTTCTTTGGGACGACGACCGGATTGGACAGCCACTTCGGGTAGAACACTTCCCGTATTGCTCCTGCTGCCAACAACTTTCGGACTTCAGCAATTATAGCCGCTCTGTGCTGGACGGACACCTTCTGGCTCCTTTGAGCTATGGGTTTGTATTCGGCATTTACGCTGAGGTGGTGGCATGCCGTTTTCGGATCTAGACCGGGCATGTCTTTGGGGCTCCAAGCGAACTTATCGATGTTGCTGAAAAGGAACGCTTCTATATCCTCGGATTCCTCTTTAGGAAGGCTATCTCCGATGAGGAAGTAATGCTCCTCATCCGTATCCGGGATATACACCTTTCGGAGCGTTTCTCCGACTTGTTCTTCAACGACCCTCTCAGCTCGTGTTATTTGGTCGATCAGCCTTCCTGCGCTTGTGGGCTGTTCGACAACTACGAGTTGTCTTTTCAACGTAGCGGTGATGTCTTCACAGCGTCTCGAATCTTCCTGACATCCTCGGGCTATCTCGATCTCCCCCTTGGCATTAGGGTATTTCACCTTCTGGTGGTACGTGGAAGGTATCGCCCGCATAGCATGAAGCCACGGTCGGCCCAAGATCGCATTGTGGCCGGAATTATCATTGACCACCAAGAATTCTACGGGGACAGATACGGATCTCGTGGTAACATTTAGGACGATCTTTCCCAACGGCTTCGTCGTCTCAGAGATGAATCCGATCAGTGTGACATCAGTGGGCTGCAGATCTTGCAATTTGGGTTCCATTTTGTCGAAGAGCTCTTTGTACATTATGTCACAAGAGGCTCCTTGGTCGACAAGCACTCTGCTAACGGTGTCAATGCCGATCTGGACGCATAGGTTAATGGCATCCCCGTGAGGGTATATCACCCCTTCTTCATCAAGATCTGAGAAAGAAATAGGTGGGTGTCTCTGCGGCATACACTGCCGCTTTGAGGTCGACGCCTGCGAAGCTTTAGCTACTTGCCCGAAGTGGGCCAACTGCCTTTGTTGGGATCGATCCCCCCCGGTGCTCTTGGGCCTAGACAAGTGGACAACGTTGATCGTTTTGCCTTGTCGGTTGTCCGTTCCTTCGATGACTAGCTGCTTGCCCTTGTCCCTGGCGCCCTTGATGAATTTGTTGAGCAACCCGGCGTCTCCCCACGTGTTCATCTTCCACCGCAGGTGTCGGCAATGCTCGGTGAGATGGCCGTGATCCTCATGATAGGCGCAGAAGAGCTTGGTGTCTCTGGAATCAGGGGGAATGGATTGGTTCGGGTCGGGCATACCAGCTTTCTCTGCATATATCCTTTAGGATATCTTCGGCCGACAGGTTGAAAGAGTACTTCAACTCGACCGGTTCATAACGCCTCTGGCGCTCCCTTTCTGGCCCTCGACCTTGCTGAGGTGGTCTGGGTGGCGTTGGATAGGAGATTCGGAGAGGCTTGGGCTCGGGCTCTATGGGTCTGTATTCCCTTCGCTGAACCTCGGGACCCTTGTCTCATTTGGATTGGGGGACTGGTTTCCCAAGATTGTTTTTGGCTCTCTTGCGGTCCACCTGAGCTTTCCGGACCGTCTCTCTTCTTGGTGGAGCCCGGTTGAGGACTCGCATCTCTTCATTCTTATCAGTAAGGTGGGTGTAATAGGCCAGAAGGGCGTCAGTGGTCGGAAAATTCTTGCCGATGAATTTCCTTCTCGCCCAATAGCCGCTGGGGATAGAGTTGATGAAGTTCTGGATGGCTATGTTATTGGCGTACTGCGGGATTTGGTTTGCCACGTCGATGAAGCGTTTGCAGTAGTCCTGGAGCCTCTCATTAGGCAACATAGCCATTTTTTGAAGGGTTTCAATGTTAACCTTCTTCTTCCTATGAGCGGCATATCGGGTGGAATATGCCCGGAGGAGCTCAGCCCAGCTTCGTATAGATCCCCGTGGTAGATTATGATACCACGACGACGCCTCCTGACCCAAGCTGTTCTTAAAAAATTTGCACATCAGTGCACTGTCGTCACTCCACAACTCCATCCTTGTTTTATAATGTCGGAGGTGATCGATGGGGCAGCTCATTCCATCATATAGTCTGAATTCGGGGATGACAAACCCCACAAGATTGCGGTACCGAGTTATCTGATCGGTACATGGAGTCTCCAGGCACACGTCCCAAGCCTGTTGGAACGCTTCATCCGGTGCCGGGTAGTGAGGGGCATATCCCCCATAGGGGTGTTGTGGATAGTAACCGACTATGACCCTGTGGTCGCCGTTCCTTCCGTCGTTCGGATTTTTGTCGAAGTCGGACAGAGGAGGCGCACCTTGGTGACCGTAGACCGTCGGGGTTATCCTCGGGACGGGTTCTCCTTGTCTTGGTATCCTCGTATCATGGGGTCGGCCCGTCCCTGCCATCGCTGCTCGGTAAGCAGAATATTTCGCTTCACATCGAGAGTCGGTTTGCGTGTTGGTCGGCTGGATGGGCGGTATCGTGATGCCGGCCGCTGCCATGGCCGACATGCATGCCTCTAGCTGGGATTGTAGCATGGCATTATGTTTTTCTATGGCCCGTGCCAGTGCGGTCGTAGTCCTATCTTGCCGAACAGGGTTTTGTAGTTCCACAGTGTACGGCGTAATTATCCGCGGTGTGAGGGGAGGATATGGGACTACCTGTTCTAGTATGGGGTCGTGGGCTTCGTTCGTTTGAAAACGAACCCGTTGGGGACTGGAGTTGACCGAGGCTGCTGGCTGAGGGGCCTTTGAACTTGGCCCTGCATTATTGGGATGGCGGTCGTCTGGCAAGAGTGTCCCCACATGCCTAGTCATGGGTGGTGCCCGTTCCGCGTCCGTGTCCATAGGGTTTTCATCGACGAGATCGTCGACATAAGGGGGGTGGTCGGTTTGTTGTTCTGTTTGGACGTTAGAGACGGTAAGTCGAGATCCAACCTAAAGCGCTTCGTATCGGTCTCTGATGTTGAGGAGATGCGCTAACACGTCTTTGTGGACTGGGATTTCCTGGTTTGTCGATGTGCCTACTTCCTCTGGGCGAGTTTCTTCGTTGGTATTTGCCATTTGTTGCTCGTCTGGTGGAACGTTGGTGTTCGATTTTGAAGCTAGTTGGGAACTAGATGATTCCCGGAGACGGCGCCATTTGACAAAGCCATAACTTTGGTCGGTTGCGTTAGGCTTTTCAACAATGATATATAAATGGATCGACAATAAACGATGAACACTTCTTGATCTTTATTCTTATTCGGCAATTGCCATTGTTCGGACTACAATTCTATCACTATATTTATGCTCGGATTCACTGTTTGATCCGGAACGTGATCTTTCTCTTCTCTTCAGTGCTCGACTCTCTGCCCTGCTCGGTTAGGCTATTGATGTGATACGTTCTGACTAGTTTTTATCTTTTCTCTCCTTCTCTCTATATTTTTTAGGTATGATTTCTGGTCCCTTTCTTAGGGGAGATACTTGGCTATTTATAGGCAATTAGGCCTCCTAGGATGTTGCCAAATGTCTCCATCTCATGGGATTTTTCAGACATGAGTCCCTAATTAATTGGGCTTGGGCTTTTAGTATTATCTATTCTTATTCTCAAAGAAAAGCATGCGATAACCCATTTAAGCATTGGATACCCCTCTATGATGGGTGGGTCGATTCGTACTCGAATAGATACATTCGGGTCCAATTTTTATGTTCTATCACTTCTCATAATTAGCGATTTTTTGTTGTTGCAAGGTGCCACAAAAAACAAACAAATGTATATTTATAACTTTTTATAATTCTTACTCTTTAAAATGTCAGATAGAAAATCAAATTACAAAATAGAACCAAAAATGATGAAAATTAACTTTTTTTAAAAAGTAATAATTAATGAAAGAATCAAATCATTAACTTTAAAAATGAACTCGACACTGGTGACGGAAAAAGGGTATGTTTTGTCTCAGCTATACTAATAACTGTAACCTCCTTCGGAATAAATCATAGTTCACAGGAAACGGGAATCGGGATTATGGAACCGGCAAACGGAGCTTTTCAAGTGGGAAACACAATGTTGTAAAAAGAGAGCCTCGCCGGAAATTAGGGGGAGTCTAAGCGGGATTAGATATTAGATGAACTACTTCCGGATAGAACCTACTTCCGTCTTTAAATCACCATTAATCCATCGTTGAATAAACGGGTTCACCGTGTTGGGTAAATATAGAACACACACTAAAAACAATGGAAATATAATCAATGTTTAATAGTGGTAACGAAAATTTCAAGCAAAAAATGATCATATAATGCTAAATCCGTCTAATCTCAGTTAATCATCGCCTAATTCTGTCTAATCCCATCGATGCTACGACTTATAGTTTTTTAAGTTCCCACTAGCTCGATTTCTAGAAGAGTGAGGCTAGAATGGAATGGAGAATAATAGTAAGTGAGTGTGTGTAATAAACTTAAAGTAATAGAAGAAGAAGAGTGAGGCTAGAATGGAATGGAGAATAATAGTAAGTGAGTGTGTGTAATAAACTTAAAGTAATAGAAGAAAGAAGAAGAAGAAGAAAGAGGTTAAATTCATTTTTAGTGACGACTAATGTTTTGAATGTTTTTTTTGTTAGTGCACCGTATTTTAAAAGTGTCGATTTAGTGCGCTCAACTTAACATATTCTCTGATTTAGTGCCTGAGTTTAAAAAATTTTAATTTAGTTATCTCAATTAATTAAAAAAAATTGATTTGATAACCCTCCTTTAACTTCATAAGTTTTAAACAATTACAATTCGGTCCGTATAGTTTAGAAATTAATAAATTAGACACTAATTTGTTGAAATATACAAAATTAACTCTTTTAACATTTGTTCAAAAGCAACTTTAAAAAAGTAAAAGAGGAAGAAAGTTATGCATGTATTGTATGACATCATTTGGATAGCACTAATTTCACATAGAAAATATGTACATGTGAACTTTTTTATGGATCCATTCGAGGGGATATTTATCCTTAGGCCAACGGACGTTCTTGTTTACAGCTGTAGCAGTGATAAACATGCGTGTGTCGATCTTACCGGCTTTTCGCCCTTGGTGGAGTTTTATATTGAAGAATTTACCGTGGATCACGCAACTCCTACTGCAGCGGCAGTGAAGGTAGAAAAACACGAGAATATATATCAATACAATCGGCACAATTTCATATCGTTTGCGTTTTATACATTTGTGTTTTTAGTTACGGAGTCTGTTTAACGTGTCACGATAGTTTTAAAAATTATGAAAATAAATGTGGTATAATATTTAAAAATTTAGTATTTGATATTCAAACTGGGAAAATCAGTTTTATTAATTATAAGGTGTGTAGGAAGAAGAAAAGAAGGAAGTAATGATGAGAAATCAGAAGAGACCCAGTTATCTCTCTCTAAGATCCCTCTTTCTTCCACTCTCTCTCCTCACACTCCTCTCCCTCCTCATAATTCTCTTATATACACACACACCCACAACACCCTTAGCCCTAAATCACCAACAACCCAACTGTGTATTCAATGATAACTTCCTTTATTACGCCCCTCACAGTGGTTTCTCTAACCAGCTCTCCGAGTTCAAAAACGCTCTTTTATTTTCTGTTATTCTTAATCGGACGCTTGTTGTTCCGCCTGTTCTGGACCATCACGCGGTTGTTCTAGGAAGCTGTCCTAAGTTTCGGGTTTTGGATACTAATGAGATTCGGTTCGCTGCGTGGAAACATGCTATTGACCTCGTTAGAACCCGCAGGCAAGTCGTTTCATCTACATTTATTGCCTGTTTATACATACATATATATAGGTATAATGATACATGTGAGTAAATTATAGGAATGTATTCAATGGCTAGTGACGGGACGGAACCAGGAATTTTAAATGGTAGGGCCCAATATTCTATAAAAAATAAATCATGCCCTAGTTTCTTCCGTCGATACCAGTGGCAGAACCAGATTTTTGGTGGGGTAATTATGGGGGTGCTGAAATGCTAAAGTCGGTATTTTTTTCTCAAAATAAATGGTAAAATATCGTTTTTTCCTCAAATTGGGGTTGGTGTAGTCCCTTTAGTCTAGGGGTATGTTTCAGTTACCAGCTTGGTGATGTTGTGTGGTAAATATGTAATTTTGAGGTGTGGGTAAATAGTTCTATAGTTTTGATGTGTAAAGATGTACCAATGAGATCCAGTTCGCTCTGTGGAACCATGCTGTTGATCTAATTAGAACCCGCAGGCAAGTCATTGCGTTTAGTTTAGGTACTCTAATTAAATTTTGCTAAATCCACAACTGGAACTAATTATACTAATAAGAAATCTATAAGCAGTTTCTAAAAACCCATAAAGATCAAAATCAGTATAATAATCTAGTTTGGTATCTTTATAATGAATATTTGAGACTTCGTGTTTTTCAAAGTGTTTTTTTAAGTGTGGGTTGATCCTTCCTTATGTATGTATGTATCTATATATGAGTAAGTGATTGGGATGCATGTAATAAATTAGTAGTTTGGTGATTTGTGTGGTAAAGATGTATTTTTGAGTTGTGGGTAGTAAGTCTATAGTTAGATATATTGATATATATGATCGATTTTAAGGATTTTAGTTTCCGGCTCAGCGGTTACCTATTGTTTTAGGTGGCGATCTCTGATACCTTGAGATACAGCCAAAGACCCTTGAATTGTCCAAACACCACGATAAAAATCCACATAACCGTTTGACAATACCTATAAAAGTTACATTGTTAAATGGGAACGTTTCCTTCGCTTTTTTAGTGCTACATTATACATTTCGATTCAAAAACGAATTACTTTTTGAAGTGCATACAAAAGTAACACCAAATGAGAAACAAGTTTCTCCTTGTAGATGGAATTAAGTCCAGAATACACAACTTAATGGTAAAATTCGTTGTAGTTGGACCAGAATAAATAACCAACTGGTAATTTTTTCATAAAACTGTAGAAAGGGTGTTTTCTTATAATTATAAGCAAGCACAAATTGCTTACCAAGTTTTCGACCCGTTCCTTTTCATCCTCTCCCGAGGGTCGGTGATCTGAGGTGAGGGCTTCGGCGACCCCTCCTCTGCTCATCACCGCTCGACAGTCGCCACTCGCTACCCAAAATTAAAGATCTGTCATTACCACATCCTTATGTATGCAGATAACTTCAGGTCGCCTGCTGTTTTCTTATATTCAGAGAGTACTGCGGACTATGAAGTTTAGTAGTTGATTAGAGAAAACGCCCATTACAAATATTTTAACTGCAGAGTTATCACTCAATAGGTGGCTAATCATAGTTTGAGTGAACAGATTTAGCAAATTATATCCAACTATATAATTACTACCCATTACAAATAATCTTAAAAAAGGTATATGTTTGAGTTATAAGGTCCCAAGTAGGAGATGTTTTTTTTCCCAATATCTTGTCACGCGTAACAGATTACATTGCTCTTTTCGTTAGATAGCTAATCAGAGTTTGAGTTCTAAGGTTGTGTTCCTATTTGAGAAAGGAAATTTTCACAGTTAGCATATGGAACTTCTCTCGAAAGAAGTAAAAGAGATGGCATCGGTAGACGGAAAATTAACGATTAAGTGGCCTTTATCCAAGTTTCAGTTTTTGGTGCATAGAGAAACAAAATGAGTAATAGCCCGTGGGTTCTTGTTTGCTATGTATAGTGCCTTGTGTAAGCAAATGCTTGTCAAAAGACATAACATAATTTGTATGAGGTCATGGATCTTTATTTTATTTGAGAAAAATCAAAAGGACTACAAAGTTATATTTCGTGTGATGTATTGCTGTATGTCAGTGAAGCACTGATTTTATTTTATTTTGGCGAAGCTTTCTTTGAAAAAGTAGTGCCATTTAAAAATAACTTCCAGAATGCAGTACTTAGATATCTTAAGACGAATTATTATATTTGTGATCTACTCATGCTGTGTTTTATTGGGTTGTTTCAGGTATGTGTCTATGGCCGACATAATTGATCTCTCAGAACTTGTATCTAATTCAGATGTTCGAGTTATTGATTTCAGAGTATTTGTATCCAAATGGTGTGGTGTATCGATAGACTCACTTTGCTCTCAAGACTTGAACATACAAGCTTCTTTGTCCAGCACTTTGAGCCAATGTGGGTCTATGCTTTCAGGGTATAATGGTACTTTTACAAACTGTTTATATGCTGTAGATAAAGATTGCAGAACAACAGTTTGGACATATGGAAATAATGGTGAAGATGGCGAGTTAGATTTATTCCAACCAGACGAACAACTTAAAAAGAAAAAGAAAATATCGTACGTGAGGAAACGATTAGATGTATATAAAACCCTTGGACCTGGTTCTAGAGCTGAGTCAGCACCAGTGTTGGCTTTTGGAAGCCTTTTCTCTGCGCCGTACAAGGGTTCCGAGTCACACATAGATATATACAAGTATCCAAGAGATGAAAGAATTAAATCTTTAATTGAGAAGGTTATATTTATCCCGTTTGTCCCTAAAATAATAAGCGCAGGGAAGGAATTTGCTTTGAAAACGATAAAATCCCCTTTTTTATGTGCTCAACTTAGATTGTTGGACGGGCAGTTCAAAAATCACCATAAGGCTACATTTTTGGCGTTAAAAGAGAAATTAGATTCTTTGATAAAAGAAGGGCTTCTTCCAGTTCATATCTTTGTGATGACTGATCTTCCAGAAAAAAATTGGAAGGGCACCTATTTGCAAGACTTAGTAAATGATTCGAATAAATTTAAATTACATGTATTGCGAGATAAAGACGAGCTAGTGACAGAAACTGTGAAAAAGTTGGAAAAAGCTGGGAATGGGTTGAATACTGTTTTCAATTCGGAGAGTATTAACGGAATAAAGATGCATTGTCAATTTCCATCATCACCTGATATACTATTATATATTGAGGAAAGTATTTGTAGCTGTGCTTCACTAGGGTTTGTTGGGACTACTGGGTCTACTATAGCTGAGAGTATAGAAGTGATGAGAAAGAATGGTAAATGTTCAGTTGACCAGCCCAAATCGTAGATATTGATTGTATTATCTCATTTTATTTAAAATTGGAGAGTTGGCATTAAGCCTCTTACGTAGAGTTTGGAAAGGAGATTCTGGAGGCGTTTCTGTCGTATTTTTTTCGGAAATAGTCCTTTAGTGCAGAAAAAACTCATTGGTGTTAAGCTTCCAAAGGGTATACTACATTCGTGTTTACTTCTTTGGATGAAAGAAAACCCAATAATCTTACCTTGAGTATCTCTTCAAAAATTGTATTCTGAAGGCAAAGTATATCCACATTTCCTAAGCTAATCCATGCTTGAAACTTGTTTTTGGGACCAGAAGTCTAATACTTGGAATGAAGAGCCAAAGAAATGGATAAATTCGTTTTACCCAATGTTAAAGCATGGGAAGTTTAATTATGTTGGTCTCGTTGTCTTTCCCGACTTGTGCTGCTCAACAATTCAACCAACAGAAAGAAGAAACTTCTACCTACTCCGTAGTTGATTTTTCAGAGGTTCAATTTTTTGCTTACATTCACATATGTAGCTAGTCCATACCTGATTTTTCAAAGGTTTGAGATTCTCTTTTTATGTATTTAATCGCTCTTTAAATTCCCGACTGGAACAAAGTCTAAAAAGTGTAGATGGTAAATTCTTCATTACATGTTATCATGGGTTTTTCAGAATCTCTCTTGGAATTGTATTCTCCAGAGCAAGTGTTTTGTTTGTGGAAGATAATGAGGGATTGGTTTTGGTTGCGTTATTTTTTATTTTTAGGACAGGTTGCCTGCTTTTAAAACATCATATCAAATGCAAACTCATTGGCTCAATAAAAAATTTGGAAAAATTTATGTATATTGTCTCAACATATAAAAAAATAATTATACAAATCCGGTGCACTATTATTTAGGGTGTGTTAACCAATACTATTTTTTAGTTTTAATTTTAGCATAAATATTTTTGGATTCATTAATAGATATTAGGTTTTTAGTATTTTTTAGTTTTAATTTTAAATTAATTTTAGGCTAGATATTTTTGGGTTTATTAATATGTGTTAGGTTTTTATTAGGTGACACATCCTAAATAATAGTGGATCGGGTTCACGGCAGTGTTACTCGTTCGGTGTTCATTCCAAAACATTAAAACCAAAACTTTTTTCATAGTTTTTTTTACCATTAGATTGGATTGATTTTGATCCAATGATACTAAAAAATTTAAGACAGTTTATCCTACAAATATCAGGGCAACAAAATTGGATTCGGATAATTAACTTCAGTTTTGTCAACTTGAAAAGTATGACAACTTTTTCTATTAGGCTTAGTGCTCCGGTGACGGTCCGTCCCAAATTGTTGGTGGTATACGTAATTACGTGTAATTTTAACTAATAAATAACTCATATCTAAGTTATGGCGAATTTTTTAAAAGTTAATCAAATAGTTCAAATGTTAAACCATATGAATAAATTTTAAAATTTTACATTTCAATAATTTTAAAACGATATATTTTCCGGTTAAAAATATATACACCTCCAATATTTTGGGACGAGAGAATATGTTATTATTATTATTATGATGAGGAACACAAGT
The DNA here is from genome assembly GCA_963682055.1 of Primula veris. Taxonomy (NCBI): domain Eukaryota; kingdom Viridiplantae; phylum Streptophyta; class Magnoliopsida; order Ericales; family Primulaceae; genus Primula; species Primula veris. The sequence goes on along the minus strand of OY821749.1, from coordinate 20,591,543 downwards.
TGACTTTCTTAGTTTAATGTTGCCTCGTTTCAATTTAAAATCAGCGGCATCAATATCTCTATCAAACTTTTTATTTGTAGATAAAAAAACATTTTTTAGATTTTTACTATCCATTTATATATTTTGTCAAATTTCAAAATCTCTTATAAGCTTTCTACAACAATTATTTTATTATTAGTAGAGTTAAAATTTAAAGTGACAATGTAAATGAATGGAGGTGACAAAGGATTTTAATAAAATATTGTTACTTTATTTGGTGAGAATGAGTGATACTATTTTTTGTATTTATAAACAGGGGGTGTGAGATTGATTTGATACTCTTTTTTGTTCAATCCTTTCTATTGAAATATATTTATGAGTGTGATGTAGTTGTTCTAACATGGCTAACTGATTTGATTGGTTGGTTACTATCAAATTATACGGTTATTTGGGAGATTTGTGGGAGTTTTATGGAACACCAAACCTGTTTAGAAACTTTAATCTATTTTTTTTATGGATATTAGAAACTCTAATCTACTTAGAGAGCATCTACAATAGTGTTATTATCTCTATTGTTAACTAAAAATATTATCTAAGAATGCAATTTTGTATATTCATTAGTTGTGTTAAAGTGTGTGTTAACTTTATATATGTTAAAAATATTGTTAAAGATAACAATTTTTTTAATTGTTATTACTTCATGACATGACAAAAAAGTCTACTAAACCCACCATTAACCTATTTTATATTTCTATATTTATTTTCTCCCAGCACCTATCCATAATACTATATTTTGAATAATTAATTTTTAGTTAAAATAGATAACATTGTTAAATTTAAAACTAATGTGGCTGTTTAACTTAATATACATATGTGTCATTTAATAATTTTTTAAATGATGACGTATTACTAGTTAATAATAAAAAGTTAACAAAATTATTGTGTATGTTTTTACAACTACATAGAGTTATTTGAGACTTTTAATTGAGACAATTAACATAAACATACAATGCATCTATTATATTAACAAAAATATACATTTAATTAATAATTTATAAAAAACAAAAAAGTTTATTCATCCCTCCCAATTTATTTGCTCTCTATCATCCTCTCACTTTCTATCCAATCTCTTCCTCTCCGATCTCTCTCCCCCATTCTTCTCACTTTCTGTGATCTCTCATCCTTATCTCTCTTTCCGATCTCTCTTATCATTCTCACTATATTTTTTCGATCTTTTTCTTCTTCTTGCTCTCTCTCCGATCTCTCACTTTCGTGGAGATTGAGACAGACATGTCTATCGGAATGGGCGGTGAGTGTGTACAGCGAGGTCGAAAACTTGAGGTTGATGTTGACAGAGATGCGATCGTCGAAATAGAGGTGTACGACGGCGACGTGATAGTTCGAGATCGGAGGACTGGTAAGAGTTGAATTTGTTAATTAATATATAATATTGAAAAATAAGTATATGAATTACATGAATTAAGGGTATGAAGTTGAAATTTATGTATATGAATTATGTAAATTGGGGTATGAAATTTAAAAATAAGAGTGAACTCTACGAATCAGTATATGAAATTTTAAAATAAGGGTATGAATTTTTGAAATAAGTGTATAAAAACTACAAATGATGATATGAACTTTTCAAATAAGGGTATGAACTTTTGGAATAAGGGTATGAAAAATACAAATTAGGGTATGAACTTTTGAAATAAAAGTATGAACTTTTGGAATAAATGTATGAAATATACAAATTAGGATATGAATTTTTGGGTATGTTTTTGTTAATTAGAAATTTTTGGGTATATTTTTGTTAATTTAGTTTTAAAAATAGTATGTTTGATTAATTTAATTATGAGAGAGAACGGGAATAGTAGGCTACAACAACTGCTTATACAATTTGCGTAAATAATTGCGACATATTATTAAAAAGGCAAGATATTATGTGAGTAAACAAGGCCGTGGCAAGTATTTAATACACTGAAATGTGGGATTACCAGTAATCCTAGCTACTCACTCGAATAATCTCCAACAGGAAGGTATAGAGAACTCTATCGAAATGAATTCCAAGTTACACCTTTTGAGGTTGGATTATTGAATCCATCATGACCGGATTAAAAAGGAACGACGGCCAAATAGTTATCACTTTATAAATTTCTATATCTATAAAGGGAGTTATTGTTTGTCCGAAATGGATTAAACTAATGAACGCACATATACGTTGCACCATTCTAAATTCTAAAAAAGTTAAATGCATGTCTTTCCTATAAACAAGTTATCGGAAACCAAAGATGATCTTCATACACACGATTTTCGGGACTAAATTTTTGAGTTTTTTTTAGCAATGTCATGAAAATACGTTGTATTTGTGGATGGACATATCTTTTGGCAACTTGATTATATCCGGATATTTTCTAGATTTCCTGACAAGTCAAAAGTCAAAACTCGAACCGACCAGCAAATACCTCATTTTAATCGTTTCAACTTTAAAAGCTTACTTTATTAGTTAGTTGGCCGCTCAAGACTATTTATGTTTTGATAACAATACATTACACTTCTGGTAAGAGTAGTCTGGATAGCTTTCTATTTAATCCATTAGGTTTCATTCGGACAAGACTCATTTCCAAAATTGAAAATAATGAATTTTTCCTTATTTATTGAAACAGAATTACCTCTTTTGAAATATTTTATAACTTAAAAGATCTCATTCGATGTTATCATTGTTTTTCTGGTAAAATTATATGAGAAGCAATCAATGTTGTAAATGTATGTCTCATGAGTCTTGACAAGTACGACCTACGACCACATAACACAAATGTTATTCGTGTAGAATCTCAGCTTACTTATATTTAAATAAAGTTATAAAGCCAATCTAGTATTTTTGAAATATCATCTCATCAACTTATAACTATATATTTTATAGCATAATTTGTATAAGACATGAAACCATAGTTATGAGGAAGGAAGGAAAACGGAAGCAGAAACCGCAACGAAAAACACAAACATGAAAACATGTAAAAAAACCTCTCTAAAACTTGCACTTGAAATAATGAAAAACATAAAACGAAAAAACCAATTCTCTTGCTAGTGAAAACAAGCTGTCCGCTATTTTTAATACCGTTTGAATAACTGAAATGATTACCCGTGTGTACTAACATAATCATCAAACTTACCAACTAGTCATGTTTCCAAACTAGAGGATATTATATATTATAACCAAAAGTACAAGGACAGAATAAAACTCTTACATTTCCAAACCTTTTTATTATTCTCAAATTTGTTCCCTCTGTCTTTCTCTCTCTCACACACACACACATACATACACACATACATACATAATAGTAACTAACAAAATACTTACGTAGATAGAGATAGATAGATATACCGAAACTTGTCCTTACCCTCAAGCTTCCTTGTCCAATGTTTGATTTTTTACACACCTAAATTAATAAAGTTTAGTTTAAGAAGAAAAACACATATACAGAGTAACATATAGACATATTTCTATATATATATATAGAGAGAGAGAGAGAGAGATGGAGGGTGGGAAAGACTACTTAGGTGATGAGAGGAGAAAGGCGGAGTTTGATGTTGACTCGATGAAGATTGTGTGGGCTGGTTCTAAACACTCTTTCGAAATCTCTGATCGTATCTCTAAGCTCGTCGCCAACGATCCCGTATTATTTTCTCTATTTCTCTCTCTCTCTCTCTCTCTCTCTCTCTGTGTGTGTGTGTGTGTTGAATGTTGTTAAGTCAAGTTGGAATTGGGGTTGTGTTTTTTTTTAATGTTGATTGAAGTTGGTTTAGGTGTAGAATTGAGCTGGTTGATCATTTGGTTGAATTTTTGAGTTTCTTTTTTGGGTTATTGAGTAGTAATGTAGTACTTGATTGGTCTTTTGAGTAATTAAATTTGATTATGGCGATTAATGAAAAATGAAAAGAAATGGAAACAGAAATGATAATTTTCTGGAAAAGGAACTTTCGTGGATTTAATAATTTGTGTATATATGCATATTAAATGTTGTTTATCAAGTTGGAATTGGGTTTTTTGTTGTTGTTGTTGTTGATTGAAGTTGGGTTAGCTGTAGAATTGAGCTGTTTGCTCATTCGGTTGGATTTTAAAGTTTCGTTTTTTGGTTATTGAGTGCTTGAATGGTGCATTTTTTGAGCAAATAAACTTGGTTATTGGGGATTAATGGATTTTTTTATGTTGATTGAAGTTGGTTTAGCTGTAGAATTGAGATGTTTGCTCATTCGGTTGAATAGTTAAGTTTCGTTTTTTGGTTATTGAGTACTTGATTGGTGAATCTTTTGAGCAAATAAACTTGGTTATTGGGGATTGATGGAAAATGAAAAGAAATGGAAAGAGAAATGATGGTTTTCTGGAAAAGCGGTGGATTTGGTAATTTATGGTTTGTATCTGTAGTAATAAGTATGCGTGATTTGAGATAAAGAAGTGATTGGGGGAAATTAAACTGTAAGTGGCTTTTTAGAGATAAAAAGAAGGTCAAGTTTTAAGGTTGTTGACTGAATGTCAGCAACTTGTTAGAAAACTAGTGGAAAAATTATAGCTTTGGTGGATTTGCTAAATTTGTGTTTCAATCTGTACTTATTAGCAGACATGAACTGAGTGGGAAACAAATTCCACAGGAGTGGGATTGGACTTCAAATCTCGTGGACCTCACAAAAGATGTGTGTGAGTACAATTTTTGTCGGGATTATGTATCCCGACTGGACTACAAATGACTCCAAATGGGTGTATTTGGAAAGTCATGTGATGGTGGTATTGGTAGTCCCGGGATTACCTATCCTGCAACCAAAGGAGGCCTAAGGCTCCACATATATAGTGTTAAGACTGTTAATCATGATTTTTTATTAAAACATTCTATAGTCTATTCCTCTTAACAGGGAGAAAATTAGATTGGATGGTTGATGACTAGATTTTTATGGGGGGTTGAGGACATAAATTGATTTGTTGTGTTTGTATCATGTCATGTTCACTTTTAGGTTTATTTTTTCAGTAGTTAAATAGCGAACATGAACTATTTACAGTTTGATGCATCGAACTTGTGAAAATATGTGTTGGAGGCGATTCTCTAATGGGCAAACAGTTTTTTAAAGCTTATGGTGGACATATTTCTTGTCTGAGTCATGGGCAACTATGCAATAAAAAGAAAACCAAGAAATTGTTTACTGAATTTGTAAGTACGATAATTAGTTGCATTGTCCTTGTAGTGGATTCATGCGAAGGTCCTACCTATCTATAGCTTTCTGTGTTTATTATATTTGAGGCAATGATAGTGATAGAAATCCATTTGCTTGTTTTTCTACTACTGAAAGTTAATCCTTTTTCTAATCTTGTTAGTGCCCTTAATTTCTAATTATAGTTTTGCTTATTCTTCAAATTCAGATGTTTAGTAAAGAAATCCATTTGTTTGTTTACTACTGAAAATGAATACTTTTTGCTATTCTTATTAGTGCCCTTAATTTCTAATATTAGTTTTGCTTATTCTTCAAATTCAGATGTTCCGTAAAGATAACAGGACCACGCTTGGTAGAAAGGAATTGTTTAATAATACCCTTAGAAAAGCAGCTTATGCTTGGAAAAAAATCACTGACCTCTGCCTTAATGGTATTTTTTCCATAATAGTGTCTACTGTTATTTTATTCCTTTATCTTTAATTGATGGATTTTAATAGTTTTAGTCCTATCTTTCACTTTGTGAAACATAATGAAATGTTTTTATTTTAATTGTTGCAGAAGAGGAGGCATACATTTTGAGGAAATATGTTGATGAAGCTGCATATACTGATCTTCACTGGGTAAATTCAACTTCTCTGCTTTAGAGGACTATTTGTGTTGCTGAGATGTAGAATTTTGTATTTGAACTTTTTTTTAGTGAATGTATGAACACAAAAAATATGCCTTGTTGCTCTTCTTGTTTGTTATTTTTATATTTTTAATTTTTGCAGGGAATGTTTATACCTGCTATTAAAGGGCAAGGTTCTGAGGAACAACAAAAGAAATGGTTGCCAATTGCAAATAAAATGCAGATAATTGGCTGCTATGCGCAAACCGAGCTTGGACATGGATCTAATGTACAAGGACTTGAGACCACTGCTACATTTGATCCCAAAACGGATGAGTTTATTATTCATAGTCCTACTCTGACTTCAAGCAAAGTGAGCAATAGATTAATAAACGAGCATTAAAATTCATTAAAATTCTTTACTGCTCCTACTCTTATTCCTCTCTATTAATGGTAATGTTACGTTTCTACAGTGGTGGCCTGGTGGTTTGGGTAAGGTGTCTACGCATGCTGTAGTATATGCCCGTCTTATACTAGAGGGACGGGACTATGGAGTAAATGGTAATGATCTTCTTAAGGATTGATTTTGGTGATTGAATTGATATGGGGAGCATAAAGTTTCTTTTGAATTTTTTCCCTTTTTTCTCCAGGTTTTATTGTGCAATTGCGAAGCTTGGAAAACCACTTACCTCTACCAGGCATAACTGTTGGTGATATTGGAACGAAATTTGGAAATGGAGCATATAACACTATGGATAATGGGGTCTTAAGATTCGACCATGTGCGTATTCCAAGAGATCAGATGTTGATGAAGTATTCCCATTTCTCTCTGTTGTATTTATTTGATATACTGGTCTTGACAATGTTTGGGTGTTCATTTTATGCCAGTGTTTTTAAATGAGAAAGCGTGGATAACGCTTTTTTGCAAGAGCTTCGCTAGAAACGTAAAAATTGCCAGCTCTTTCAGTGTAAAAAGCACAAAAGTTTAAGTTCTTCTGGAAAGCGTTTTTGAATTTTTGTAGCTTTGAACTGAGCTTTTCAGCTTTTCAAAACTTTTTCACTCTTACCTGATTTTTGAATTGTCAAGGTTTTACCTGTATGTATTCATCTATTGTTAGCACTAGGCTGTGTGAACTTATTTACATGGGTATTGTTTAGTGGTGTGAGAAAAAAGGACCACCAGGTATAAAGGCTATGAATTATAAACTGAAAGTATTTTCTTCTGTAACCATGGCGATGATGTGGTTCTGGTGTAATTGAAATATATCAGTCAATCATGAGAGAAGGCTTTGTCGGAAAAAAAATTTGTGCACTAAAAAATTAACTTACAATTTAGTAGGGGAAATAGATATGCAATTTTGTGAAATGTGCAGACTATTTTATATATTTCCTTTTGAAATGGTAGTTTCTTGGGAAGAGTCATTCCTGGTAAGACTCATCGAGTCATTGTTCCTTTAGAAAATTGAGATAACGAGACATAACGAACTATTGAATATATGGCTTGTCATAATTATAATAGTGTTCATAATCCTAATTTTTTGAACGATGATGTTTTTAGTAGGAACACATTTTTTTATATTGGTTTTGGGAAAGAATCGACCATTACGGACCTTTTCATTTCTAGGTTAGGGAGGTTAGGCTGATTAAGAGCTATGCCTAAGATTAACTTACAATATAATCAGGTCTTTGTTATGGTTAAATTCTAAATCGAAATACAAGAACTGCATAGGTGAATTGAAATCCCAAGCTTTGTATCTGGAACTTTACAAACTTAAACATTGGGGGTTTATCTGTTTTACACCTAAAGGGCTTTTTTCGATTGTATGTCAGTAAAATGTCTGAAAATTGAGTGCTCATGCCATTTTTTGTCGTAATCTGATGATTAAAAATGTATGAAAAGTGAGATACTTGTGCTACAGTTATAAAATTCAAAAATATAGGCCAGTTTAATGAAGAAAATAATTCTTTTCGTTTATTCTCAGGGTTTCGCAGGTAACACGTGAAGGAAAATATGTGAAGTCTCACGCTCCTAGGCAGTTACTTTATGGTACAATGGTTTTTGTTAGACAAACCATTGTTGCTGATGCTTCCCTTGCTTTATCACGAGCAGTAACTATCTCTACAAGGTATAGTGCTGTTCGTAGGCAATTTGGATCTCAGAATGGTGGACCAGAGACACAGGTATTGAATTCTTCGTTATGTTAACTTCCTCTTACGTAATTTAGTGCATTTTATTTTGGTTTCTTTACAATGTAGGCATTGTATACTATTTCTTTGATAACATTGAGCTTTAAATCTCGACTTTATGCTGCTAATCTTTAGGTTGAGGCTTCCGTAAATGCCTTCTATTTTGTTTTGTAGTCTAAAACTAAAAATGTTTTTAACTATACTTAAAGCTGAGCCTCCTAGTATAATACATTTTGACATAGTAAAAATTGTGGATTCTAGTATATGGTTTTACTTTTGCCTCTAATAGACAAGACTGGGTTTCATTTACCTCCTGGTTAATAGTATTAGGTGATAATAGGTTCAAGTGGTTTCTTCGTTCTTAACGAAATGTGGTTTCTTTGAGAACAATAATTTTAATCAATGAGGTAAATTTACATGCTTAAGCATTTCACGTGTAGGTGGTACACTGATACGCACAACCATTGTGATATTTTGGTAACTCCTCTGTGACTTTATTTGACCAAATTTCTTAGTATAGTTGTCTTGTAAGATCAAATTATATCTAGTTTAAATTTGATGAATCTTCATTATCTGTGCTTGAACCGATTGTTATTGATTTTAGTTTAAGTAACAGCTGTATCTATTGCTTTTCTGGTGTTCTAGGTTATCGATTACAAAACCCAACAAAACAGACTTTTTCCGTTGTTGGCATCTGCTTATGCTTTTAGATTTGTTGGTGAGTGGTTGAAATGCTTGTATGTGGATGTCACCCAAAGATTGCAAGTTAATGATTTTTCGACTTTGCCCGAGGCTCATGCTTGCACTGCTGGACTGAAATCTTTGACAACTACTACTACTGCTGTGAGTGATCTGGCCAACATCATTTTTTGTTAAGCTCTTTGGAAGTGATCCTTTCTTGTATTTCCCAAGTAATGGGTTACTTATTGCTATAACCTCTCTGATGATAGGGTTGTTTAGTTGGAAACGCAAACCATACTTATAATTATTTTAACTTAAAAGGGAAATAATTTGTTTGGTTTAACGCTTAGAACTCTATAGCTAAACTTTGTGCATGTAGATATACTTTTAAAAATAATAGAATATGGTAATTTATTGTTAAAAGTGTAATTAAATGTGCATTGTCATTAACCACTTTTCACAATTTTTTTAGGAAAAAAATAACTTTTCACACTTTAGCAATTAGCAAACACACTTTTATTTTTACTAATGCATATACTTTTTCATAGCCACCAAAAAAGTGTACTTTTGTACTTTTAAGATACAACGTAACAAACTCTTTAATATTCTGGCTTAGGTGGAGATGGTGTGTAGCAAGGTGGTTTCCTTTTTTCAAAATAAACTTTGGCCATTCTGTGCTAGCCCTGTATACCACCAATCACACATCAATATCAACTGGCATAGTACCTGTAGATTTAAATTGTTATTTTTTTTCCAGATGTATCTTAGAGTCAGCGTGAATCGTCGTTTGTTTTCTGTTGGTTGGTTTAGAGTAACTATTACATTAAAAAAAGTTTGTAAGCAGATTTTCACTGTTAAAAATAAGTAATTTCTGATTCCGTTTTATGCTTTATTAAGTGAATTTTCTGTTTTATTTGGATCATTCATTATACTGACGGATTTCCACGTATGATTATTCAGGATGGTATTGAAGAGTGTCGGAAATTATGTGGTGGCCATGGTTACCTCTGTAGCAGTGGACTTCCTGAATTATTCGCCGTTTATATACCTGCATGTACGTATGAAGGAGACAATGTGGTACTTCTTCTACAGGTACATTCCATAGCTTACCATTGAAATTTCATTTATCTTACTTTTTTGTGTATTTGATTGTTTTTTCTTTCTTTTGGTTGAGGTATTTATTTTAGTGAAAGTATCGACCTGCTTTTATGATCCAAATTTTCTGACCCAACTTGATGTGAACCCATAGATTATGTTTTTGTATTTTACTTTTGAAGTATTGGTCTATTATCTTTTGATAACAATATTTTGTTGCTTAAAATTAATAAAAAATATTTATAATTTCTCCTGGGCGCCTAGGAGTTAGGACAGGGCTTCCTCACTTCTACAAACATTCACTTCCTGCTCCTGCTTGTGCAACTATGCTTTTTAGTGCAGCCGTAGGAAACGACATGATTATATCTTGCAGATAAAGATATCTATTTTTTTGAGAATCTCGTCATCTTGAGTATCACAGTCTTATAAAAAATCTCGTCATAATTATACCTTTGTATTTTTCCTATGGTAGTTTTCCAATGTTACGTAGAAGTGTTAGTATTGTAAGATACAACTGGGGAATCCAACACCATTTTCTCTACTTACCCAAAAAAGCAGTATTTTAACGTCACTTTCCAAGTAGAGTGGGCAAATGTGAGTATTTTTCTCCCATAAGTTGTCGTCAGTATTTTCTTCCCTCGTTTTAGTGTAACTAGATTTTCCGAATGCAGTGCAATGAGCAATCTAACTTAATTGTATTCGCTTGATCTGTGTTGTCTCGTTGACACTTAATTGGATTTTTTAAAGTCTATTATATATTTACACTTCTTTTTCTTGCATATAGGTCGCGAGGCACCTGATGAAGATTGTAAGGGAATTGGGAAATGGCAAAAAACCATTGGGCACAACAACTTACATGGGAAAAATAGAGCATCTGATGCAGTGCAGTAGCAATGTTCAAAATGGTATTATCTGCTCTTTAAGTTATGCGTCCTGTTTGCATACAGATGATTATCTAATGATTGTGTTTTTTCGACGGTGTGCAGCTGAGGACTGGTTAAAGCCCGGTGCAGTATTGGAGGCATTCGAGACAAGGGCTTCTAGAATGTCTGTGACATGTGCTAAAAACTTGAGCACCTATGAAAACCCAGAAGAAGGTGCTAATTCTGTTATGCACTGTGCTTTTCTGTGTGTTTATGCTATCTGTCTTTATATTTATAATTGCTAAACCGCTATGGCATTATTGCTAGCCACTTCTACTGTTATTACCAGCCAATTTTGTTTTTGTTTTCTGGATGTAAGTTCTTGAAAAAGATGGGTGATTGATGATCTGCACTTTCTAGTAGCTATATTCTTCGAGTGGAATGTAATAGACAAAGATGAGGGAAAACAAAGAAAATAATTTCCAAAATATCATTAAAAGGAACAAAACTGATTTTACTGGACTTGTATCAGGGTGAGTGGGATAAGTGCAGAACAGTCACCAACCAATAAGGAAGGACATAGGAATGCTCATATTTAATAAACTAAAGCTTTGGTTGAAAATAGAAGGATCCTTCCTCTATGGATGAGGCTTTTGTTGCTATTCAGATACTCGGTTGTTAATATTGGAAGCTTAAATAGCGACTTAATTACAACTTAGCTACCTTCCTCACAGTCAATGATGGGTTGTTTTGTTTAATTGTATGCATTTTACATGTATTTTTTCCGATCATCTTTTGTTCAGGTTTTGCGGAACTTGCATCTGACTTATGTGAAGCGGCAATTGCTCATTGTCAATTAATCGTGGTTTCCAAGTGAGCAGATTTTACGTTTTTACTCACTTAAAAGTTTAACCTAAGATTTTAGAACATTTTATCTCTAGCTGGTAACATACTTTTATTTGTTTCTTGACTTGGTACTGTAGTTAGATTGAGAATGACTTCCTTTTCTCTCAGGTTCATTGAGAAAATGCAGCAAGACATTCCTGGCAAAGGTGTGAAAGAACAATTATCGGTACTATGCTATGTATATGCTTTACATCTGCTCCACAAATACCAAGGAGATTTCCTTTCCACTGGCTCCATCACCCCTAAGCAAGCTTCCCTTGCAAACGATCAGCTCAGATCTTTGTACTCCCAGGTTTCCTTCCCGAATTCCGATAATCACTTTTTAAGATATTGTACATAAAGACCAAATCTGTTACTTTAAAATAGACTAAATTCAAAAGAATAAGAAAACCTTAACTTGACCTCCCTGTCATATCATTAAAAGAAGGGAAAATTATTGTTTACTACACTAAGCTATTGGTGGTTAAGAATTTGCATACTCAACTTACAAAGATTAACAATTTACATACTCACATATAAGAGATCTATCAATCAACACACCTTAGTTGATTTATGTTAACTTTTTAAGAGTAGTTTGGTCACGTGTGATCGTTTGACCACTTCCAGTTATGATTTAACGGTAAAACAGACATCGCACATGACCAAAAATCGGTTAAAAAGTTGACATAAGTTAACTGGAGTGTGTTGATTGATGAATCTGTTATAGGTGAGTATGTAAATTATTAAACTTGTAAGGTGAGTATACATATTCTTAACCACCAATAGGTTGGTGTAGTAAACAATAATTATCCCTTAAAAGAAATAGTGGTTACCAGACTTTTGAGGGAGATGTATTCCGCTATTATTTCCTAAGGCATTGCTTGGTTGCAGCTTATAAGCTAACTTTTTCTAAAACTTTGGTCTGAAAGCTAGAGCTTTTAAGCTTAATGATTTTTTTCTCCTAGCAATAACACTGATGTACTGTAGGAAACATACCTGCTCGGTTGAATATAGAGTAAGCTTTACTTTTAGTCTTTGGTTCAATTCTAGGCTGTATCTGGTTGGGGCTTTAATCTTAGTTTTTTTCTAGGAAGCTAGTCTCTAGTTGTTTGGTTTGCTTAAAAGGCTGAGCTTTTCTGGTTTTCTGGCCTGAAAAGGCCAGTAAGCTGGATGAAGTATGAAGCAGCTTTTTTCTTCATCCCAATAAATTCAGCTTATTTTCTTCAAAGTTTCAACCAAACAAACCCTAATGGTTTCCTTTTTGTTATTTATAGGTTCGTCCAAATGCGGTTGCTCTTGTGGACTCGTTCAACTACACGGATCACTACCTTGGCTCAATTCTCGGTTGCTATGATGGAAATGTATATCCGAAGCTTTACGAAGAGGCTTGGAAAGATCCTCTTAATGATTCTGTGGTACCCGACGGTTATCATCAATATATCCGACCACTACTCAAGCAACAGCTCCATACAGCCAAACTCTAAACAAAAACGTCCCTTTTATTTGGGACTTTTTATAGTACTATTTTTATATTGATAAAGCTAAACATAGCTATCCTTCAGAGAATAAAAAATAGAAGTTGCGGTAAGGATATCAATTCATTTGCGTTGTTATGGGAAAGAAATTGGGGTTGGCCTAAGTTATTTTCTTGATCCCTTGCATGAAGTCACAAAATGATTAATCAATAGTTTCTGTTATTGAAAGGAACAGTAATGATTGTAATATCATTAATTTTAAAGATGGGACGAACAATACATGATTGTTCTGTCATGTATTTAAAGATGGGACCGGAACAGTATATGATTGTAGTGTTGTTAAATTTAATAAATGAGAAGGACGATTTTTATCTTCTTGTTGGTTTTGTTAAGGCCATCTGCTAAATACATACATTGACTGTATTAGTGTGGTGGGGTATAAGTCACGTCATGTAATAAAAACTCAATCTATTAAAAAAAAATTAATTAATATTAATTAAATTTAGGGTAGACTCAAACTAGGGTTCCAATATATTTATTTGGGTTTTTAGTAGGTTGAGTTTTTATTATGTGACGTGATTTGTACCATTACCGTCTGTATTAGTCAAAAGACGTCTGCATAAAGCAAAAGCCTTTGTTAAGTGACGTAGGCGACTTTATTTTTGAAACATTTGACTGTTTATGATACAGTTGTTTTAATCACCGTTAAATTATAAAATTGATGGTTAGATGATGTTTGTTAATAACTAATTTATTTTTTCTATTTTCAACAAATTAAAATTTGATAAATTAAAAATAAATTATACGAACACACTAAAAACTCAAATAAAAATATAAAACGCTGAGGAGACCTACCATAAACTTAAATATTAATCATTTTTTTTATCCATTTGATATTTTTTTATTCAAACGGGTTGTGAACCAGTCATATAAGGTGACCGTTTCCTAGTAATTTCCGACGTAGGCATGCATGAACTACCTTCGGTTTAAATAGAAGAGCTTATTTTACTACTTGTTATTTTTTAAAAAGGAATGATATTGATTTATAAACCGCTACTTATCGCTACTAACCACCGCTAGCAACCTCCCATAGAGCCCCTTCCCGAGGAACATTTCCATGCGATGTAATCTCCTCTCTCTTAGGTTAAGGTCACGGCTCGGATTTGAGCTTTGGCAGATGTGGTGTATGACTAGGTTCGGTGATGGAAATTGCAGGGTTTGGTGTTTTATGTTTCTTGAATGGTTTGGCGCACTAACGGAACCAAAATTACGAAATGGGGGTTGATTTTCCATATAAAATTGTTTATACATTATATGTAGTTATTTTACGGAACGAGGACTGAAACACTAAAATTTAAAGGTTTTGATCAAAATACATAGAAAAAATTTAATTTTTTCATAATTTTTTTCCTAAAATGGAGGTTGTAGTCTCTATTTAGTTTATTCTCTCGTTTCGGGCAACTTTAAACATCACCTATTTTTTTCCTTAAAAATTAGGTTAAATGTCACTTTAGTCACTTAAGAGTGTTATTCTCTCCGTTCACAATGAATTGTTCATTACGAAACTATATGCAATTTTGATCCGTCAATAACTTCTATTAAAAATTAATCATATATTTTAAACATTAAATTATATGATTTAGTTTTAAAAAATTTCATTTCGATAATTTTGATACAGGTTATAAACCGATTAAAATTACACGTAATTTTATAAAAGACAACAACGGATGGAGTATCTCTGTTTCTATTCTCAACGGAGGGAGTCTCTGTTTCCATTCTCATTTAATGCCACTCCTAAAGAAACATCAAACGTCTCCCCTAAACTAACATTGGAACGAAATTTTCTTCCCCGAGTGGTCCATGCCTTATATAAAACAAAGTAAAACCTCAAAAGTGTTGTTAATCTTAATTTATTTCAAACGAGTAAAACGTATTTTTTAATTGAAATACCTGGACAACTACATTAAGGTAATATCATTAATAGTACACATAAATATAACTGTTCAACAACACTATCATCCGTTAGAACGCATAAATAAACCGTTGGTCATTAAGATAACGATTCTCCTTGAACTCTATTTGGGAATAAGTTTTTCTAATATGAGGCGATTCTCTAGCCCCCACAAATTAGTCTAAAATCAATTATATTGGACTAGATAGATATATCACCGTTTAATGTCACTTGTTAGGTATGAGATGATATTTTGGTCACATTGTACTTGATACCACACTCATTGAATGTCATATTGACAATCACTTGTTAAATTTTGTGTTAAAGTTAGCAAACACATTAATGGATGAGGTGTTAATCACTTTATCATTTACTTATATTTTAAATTGTTTAATAATTATATATACCACTTATTCCATTAAGTAATACAAATATATTAATAAAATATAATCTTTCTAGGCAAAACTAGCTAGTGTAATTATACAAAAAATTTAAGTTAAAATTAGTTTTTATAGATACAAGTCGGTAGGTGTTTTTATTATTATTTAACATTTTTTGTATTTTTCTAGCCAAAACTAGCTAGTGTACTGTATACAAAAATTTTAAGTTAAAATTAGTTTGAATAGATGCAAGTCACTATGTGTTTTTATTATTATTTAACAATTTTTATATAGCCAAATTTATTGTAAGGAGGATGAGGTTATAAGTCAAACCGGACAAAAAGTGTTCCAGAACTAGTACAGTAACTTTTTGGAATCAAAACGAATAATGTACTTAATAATTAGGGAGACTGGTCATAAAACACAATAAAAGCAAAAATGGGGATAATGTGCGAAATTTCTTTCTTTTTGGATTGATGTTTGCTTTCGTGGTGGACATTCTGGAATAACAAATATGTGGACAAAATTCACTCGTACGGTTTGATTCCAAAATTATCAATCACCGGCCCTACTACATACAAATTTATAAACGTGTGTTATGATTTAGTTTTGTGCTACTGTATTACATTATTTAATAATTTATTTTGTCATATAATGATGGTAAGTCGCTGAGGCCTTGTTCCATTGGGGTATATATTAGGTGAGATTGGATTTAAAATATTATATACTTCATAAATGGAAGTGTTTGGTGACACATTTTGAGTTCCAATTATATGTCTGGTTCTGACGACACCAAATTAAATGTGGTGTATTTTCAATGACATGGTGGGAGTGGATTTAGTAATTACTTAGTTATAATACGACACTATAAATCTCACAACCAGCGGAGCTACCTCTAATTAAGTTCACTTATCTTTTTCTTCTAATAAACTGAATAGAAGTCTAGAAGTATGATTTTGATTGGAAGTCGATGATTTCGGTTTAGCATTACATTTGATGTTAAATAAAAAGTAGGCTTATCAATTGAAAATCTCTAAGCTTTTTTGGTAATAAAATTGAAGAAAATGTAGAAATTCATGATATCGGTAGAGAATTTGACACAGTTATACAAAAACTCGTAGACATATGATAATCGTTGAAAATTATATATATAAAGATAGATCAATAGACATGATTAGTCAAAAAAATTCTATCTACATAGTGACAAAATCACAATAAGTTAAAACAAATACTCCAATAACATCAATAAACAATCACAAACGTGCTTAAATCTCCCAATTAGACAAAATCACAGTAACTTCAAACAAGTACTCCAATAAACAATCACAAACGCGCATAAATTAGCCTCTTGAAAAAACAGGTCTTACCGTCCAACATTTTATTGTCTTAAATAATTCTTTACCAAGTACAATGTTTTCAAACAAATTACATTTTGTCACAATATATTTTGGTCAGACATTAAATGATTTCGAGCAAATGTAACATTAATTTCCTTGGAGACACGCACTAGACCTACTTGATGTGACTTGAGATTGGACATACATACAGTTCATAACGATATAGCTACTTAAAACATGTAAAATATCGGTGGTTACATAATTCATAACAATTTTATATTTATTATATCACTCTCATCCATCGCTTATATTATTGTATACATTTATCTAAAATAATATAATTAAATTGTTCTAAAATTATATAAGTATCAGTTTAGTTATTCATTAACTTAAATTTACATGAACTCAAATATTACTCAAATATAAGAGATCAAGATGTTAGCTTATAATTAAAATAATAATTTCTCTCTCTTAGTTTTCTCTTATTATCTATCTTTTATTTATATTTTTCACATATAAATTAATAAAATAACAAAAAGATAATTTGTATAGTTTTGATAGACAAATTGATAAAAAAAAATTATAATTTGTATAAACCAAAACGTTTACTTATAAGTTGTAAAAGTGTACTTTTTACTTTAAATACAAGAAAACTTATAAGTTATTTAATGTGTTTGCTCTACTAAATTAATTTGGGTTAAAAAAATTTGATAGAAGTATATTAAAATATAGTAATATTTAGTTATGATAATAAATTTGATAGTGATGCTGAAAAATATATAAATTTAAACCGTTATCCTAAAAATATAAAAGTGATGTTAATTAACTGAAATATGAGAAGAAAAAAATGTAAGTAAACTGCTATGCAGGTTCTTAGATCAAATCTTTGGACAGCTCCTTTTGGTCCGTCCAATTTGAGATGCTGAGCATACTTGTTTGTCACTTTAAATATGTCACACGCTAATCGGTAGCCCACAATTCAGATGCTCAAATAATTAGGAATTGTCATGCCATTAATACATGCATGTCTTCAATCATGCTGTGGTTTTTTATTCTAATCAATACAAATTGTTCCTGTATCAATGTGGAACATTATTATTTTTAATCAAAATTTTCATTTCTTTAATATTTGATTGTTTTTAGATCATAATTCGTGTAGTTTTACTAATTTTCATCCGCTCTTCTTTTAGCCGATTAATTTATACCTTTTTTTTAGGGTAAAGATTTGTACCTTACTAATTTTAAAATTGTACGGGAATGGACCGAGGAAAACTAAGTGCAGCTCATAGGGGGCACCACACTCCATCAACCTTAAAATTGTTGCCTTTTTTTTTTACACATTTTTATTATCTTTTGTTGAAATTTACGACTTGATATCTTCATATATTTATCACAATGACACTTTTATATAGCGTCATGTGTGTTTTTGTAAGTTTGTAATTTAGTAAACAATCTAAATAAGTTGGGTGAGGAATGAGTAGTTATGAAGATCTGTTTTGGATCTAAATGTATAAAAAAATGTTGATAAAATTTGTTGTTATATAGATATCATGTGGTGATTTTATTCATCTTCAACCATTTAAAAAAAAATAGTAATCACGTCATAATGCTGCATAATATTCTATTTTTTTGTAAGCAAATTATGTATCATGTAAATAATCTTCATATTCATAAATAGATTGATTTTAGTTAATTTCTTTGATAATAGGTACAAGGTTATAAATTAATTTATGCTTAACTTTTTTTTTATATTAATAGTGGGGAAAACCCACTCTTTTATTTATGATAAAAAAAAGTGGGTGAAAAACCCCACAAAACAAAAAACAAAGTATCAATCTGAACAAACTTAAAATATACAGGGCTTGATTGAATAAAATTAATACTTTTAGATTTAATCCTAATTTATGGAAATAATTCTTCAATATTCGGGGGACCAATTGTGTCATTGACCATATATCACCGTTTGGACTGGTCTTCTTCTTCTCATTCTCATCTAACTCCATTAACGAAGAAGAGAGAGAAAACTCATGCTCCATCTTCATTTCGCAATCGCAGGTAAGGAATACCTCTCGCCTCTAGCTTCATAATATTCCTAAATCTACTGGGAAACTCCTCTATATCTTCTGAAATAAATGAATTATTGATACCCAGATTAGCCAACAGATCAGCGCCAGAATTTGCCTCTCTTTCCACATGATTCAATAGATAAGTACCCTTTTTCATCTTTTCCTTTATATTATGTACCAATAATTTCATCTTCCATGGACTTTTGCTTTTTTCAGACAAGATGTTAATTAGATTTAGACAGTCACTTTCTATAATAATATTTGTCCTATTTACCACAGTTAGACCCTGTAGTATAGCTCTAGCTTCTGCTTCCATCCCTGAATTACTGTTGATTTTGCTATAGAAGCCTTGAATGAATTTACCTTGATGATCTCTTAATACACCACCTACACCACTGGAATTGCTTGAACTTTTAAAACAACCACTTGTATTCAATTTCATAAAACCAGTTGGAGGGTTTTCCCACTTTATAACCCTAGCTTTTTTACCAGTCTTCACTGTTTGTAACACATTTAATTCATTCCAAATCCACCTTTTTGGAAATCTTTTATCAATATGAGAAGAATTCTGGATTGAAAGAATAATAGCCATGATGATATTTTGTGCATTCATATTTATATTATCAAACTTGCTACCACATCGAGCTTTCCAAATGTACCAAATAATGAACACAGGGAGCACCTTGATAATCTTTTTTACTGGAAAATGTCCTCTTTTTTCCTCATGTGTCCACCAAGAACTAAATCTCCCCCTTAGTGACAAAACATTTTGATTTACTCCCAAATACTTAGCAAAATACTGCTAAACTTCTTGAGCAATAACACTAGAACATAACACATGCTCTAAACTTTCTTCATATTTCCTACAGCATTCACAGCTGGAGGCTATTTGAATTCCAATTCTTTTGATAGCAAGATCCACTGGCACAGCAGCATTGAAACACTTCCATGCAAAACAGGATATCTTCAAAGGTATTATTCTATCCCATAACATATCATATAGCCAGTTTTTTGCACTTTTCTTTCTCATAATATTCCAGGCAGATTTAAATGTAAACTCCCCATTAGTGTCTTCCATCCAAATAGCTTGATCCAATTCTTTCCCCTGATATAATAAATTTTGACTAAACAGACCTTGCTTAGAAATAGGAATAATTTCATCAATAGCTTCATAGTTCCACCCATCATTAAGCAAGAACTGAGACATAAGCAGCTTATTATCAATATATTGATCCTTTAAAGGACCATTACCAACCCAATTATCTAGGTTGACTGATATATTCCCTTTTCCAATCAACCAGAGAATGGCTTTTTCTGCCACTTCCCTAACTTTCAGCATTCTAGACCATGTATTAGAACCTTTAATAGCACTAATTTCATTAGGATGCTTCTTTTTGCAATATTTTGCCCTCATATACTGAGACCATAAAGTATTTTTAGTTCTAAACTTCCACCAAAGTTTGAGAGCAAAAGCTTCAGAAATATCTGCAAAACTTCTCAGCCCTAATCCACCTTCAGAAGTAGGTCTACAGATTTTATTCCATTTGACCCAATGATATTTATTCTTCCCATTAGAATTTCCCCAAAGAAAGTTTGCTATTATTTGATCTATCTTTTTTATCACCTTTCTTGGAGGGTTCATAGCTGCCATGGTATAAATTGGAATAGTTTGAAGTACATGTTTAGCAAGTAACAATTTGCCACCCATAGTTAAGTACTGAGTTTTCCACCCTGAGAGTTTGCTTCTTACTTTTAGAATAAGTTCATGATAAAGTATGCATTTTTTGTGACCAGAATAAAGTTTACACCCCAAATAGGTGAAAGGAGGCTTTTTAACAGCAATATTCATAATCTTGCTAACTGCTTCTTTCTGCCTTTCTGTAACCCCCTTAGAGATATACATAAAGCTCTTCTCTTTATTAACTTCTTGCCCTGAATCTGAATTATACTGCTGTAGAACCCTTTGAATATGTTTAATAGAATTAGTGTCTGCTCCACTAAAAATTATAATATCATCAGCAAAGGCCAAGTGTGTTATAATAGGAGTTCCTATTGCTGCTTTGTAAGATTTCCAGCTCCTCTTGCTAGTCAGATGATTTAGATTTCTGGTCAAAACTTCTGAGCATATAATAAATAGACTTGAGGAAAGAGGGTCTCCTTGTCTTAAGCCATTGGTGGGCTTGAAGTAACCTGTAGGAGCACCATTTACCAGAATAGAAATACCATTGTCAGAAATTATTCTCCATATTCTATCAATCCATACTTCTGAAAAACCCATTTTTCTAAGAACACTAACAATAAAATGCCAGGAAATCTTGTCATAAGCTTTTTTCATATCCAGCTTCAAAGCTATATTATTACCACTGTTCTTTTTATTGAGAGTAGAGATAAATTCTTGAGAGAGTAGAATGTTATCTATAATATCTCTATTTTTAACAAAGCCACTTTGATTCTCTGATATTATATTAGGCAGCACATTAGACAATCTAGTTGCCATAATTTTAGAAATAACTTTATTGCAAAAAGTACATAAACTGATAGGTCTAAATTCTGAGTACTTATCTGCATTAGTCTTCTTTGGAATTAGGACAATAAGGGTAGAAGACATAGCATTTGGAATTTCTTGGCCAGCAAAGAATTGTTGTACTGCTTTTAATAAGTCTCCTCCAATAATATCCCAACTATGTGTAAAAAAGAAGCCATTAAATCCATCTAAACCAGGAGCACTGCTTTTCTTCAAGTCCCACACAGCTGTTTTGACTTCCTCTAGAGTAATTTCCTTTATTAAGTCCTCATTTTCTTCATTTGTAACACACTTTGGTATAATATCCAAAGAATTGTACTTGTAGCCAGTAGTATTAGTGGCTGTTAGAAGCTTTTGAAAATAATTTATGGCTTCATTTTGTATGTCTTCTTTTGTTGTCAATACTTGTCCATTATCATCAATTATGCTGGAAATAGTACTCTTTCTCCTTCTTTTTTTTACCACACTATGATAGAACTTGGTATTAGCATCACCTTCTAGAACCCACCTTAAATTTGCTTTTTGTTTCCAGAAATCTTCTTCTATTTTAAGCTTATAATTTAGCTCAGATTTTAATCTGCTTAGTTCACTTCTTTTTCCAGGGGATGGATCAATCTCAAATAGCTGTTCTGCACCCTTGACCAAGTCTTCTGCATCAATTACTTGCTGAAAAATGTTGCCAAAGGTAACTTTACTCCATTTTGATAAGATTTTCCTTATGCTTTTTAAGTTATGCACCAAAGAATACAAAGCATTGCCTTCTTCATGAAACGCCCAGTTTTCTGTTATTAACTTCTTAAACTCAATATGTTTAACCCAGAAATTTTGAAAAGTAAATCTTCTGATGTTATAGTCTCCTTCAGTAGTAAAAGAGATTAATAATGGACTATGATCTGAGTTAACTTTAGAAAGATGCTCCAAAGCAATACTGTGAAACATATTTGTACATTTATCATTTACACAGACCTTGTCAATTCTCTCCATTATCAAATTATCACCTTCCCTTTTGTTCCACCAAGTGAACCTTGAGCCCAAAAAATTCAATTCATAAACCCCACACTTGTCCAAACAGTCCAAATAGTCATTAGCTCCATTTACATTAATGTCCAGTCCTCCTATTTTATCTTCTGTTCTAGACACAGTATTAAAATCTCCCACTATTAACCAAGGATTGGTAGTCTTTGAATTTTCCAAAAATTGCCACAAAGTCTTCCTTTCTTGAACTGTACATTTAGCATAAACAGCTGAGATTTGGATAGCAGTGTTCCATAACTTAACTTCAAAATTTATACACTGACATCCTTCATTAACCACATTTATTTCTAAATCATCATTAGAAAATACCCAGATTTTATTATCTTCATGTATAGGGACATTATCAAACCCTATTTTCCTCTTATATAACTCAACTTTATCATTTTGTACCATTGGTTCTATACAAATCAACAGCACTATTTTATTAACAAGACATAATTTTTTTATTCTTCTTAATGTAGCTCCATTCCCAATTCCTCTCACATTCCAAACTAGGGCCTTAATCATTAAATATACCTTTTTCTAGCCCCCACATTAGAGGTTGATCTTAGCTGCATTTGTATATCTTGTTCTTGGATCTTCTTCTTAGCCATTTCTGTCTTGTTTTTCTTTTTTAGTTGGCTCTTGGTTAATTGGACTTCCCATTCTTCTTCCTTCTCCATCATATATTCAGGTACCTTATCAACCCCTTTTTCTTTCACTTCTCTGCTAATCTCAGTTTCACCATTTGAGCTATTTTCTATAATTTCAGTTACTACAAAACTATTGTTTATAGAACTGAAGTCTTGATAGGGCACTATAGACATTTTCTGTACTTCTGCACTCTCACTCCAATTAGTAGAACCTGTTGAATGCTTTGGGATATTTTCTTCTTGTATGTTTAGAATCTCAGGTTTATCACATATAATCTCTTCATCTATTTTTCTTCTTTTTCCTCTTCATCTTCTATGTGAACAATAACTTTATTATGTGTCTTATTTCCAGGAGAGATCTTCTTACTGTCCCCAATTTCGACTGTTGTGTTGTGCTGCTGTTGAGTATGAAACTTAGCTCTGTATACCCACTCTTTAGTGCTCTCTTTCTTTCCATTTACATCCTTATTAGTTTTGTATAAAATGGCCTCTATATCCTTACTCTTTTGTTGCTGTTTTGTAATAATCTCAACTTTTTTGTTACCCTTCTTATTTTCCTGGACTTGCTCAATATTTTTGAACTTACAATAGTCTTCTTTATGACCTTGTTTGTGGCAGAACCTGCAATAATCTGGTAAATCTTCATACTTGCAATATTGCCAGAAACCTCCTTCTTCTCCATAGCCTATTCTAACACGTTCATATAACTCTGTTTTTAGATCTATTTCAACACATATACGAGCTAGACTAGGTCTAGATAGCTTAGAAGTAGGCTCATCTACTCTTAAAGGCTTCCCAAAGGCACTTGCTATTGAGTAAATACTAGAAGTGTTGTATAAATGTATTGACAGTTTAGGTAAATTTATCCAAACAGGAGCTAAAGAGGTTTCTATCTCTGGATCGAAGTTGTAGGTCCACTTAAACACCCTCATAGGATAATCTTCTATATACCAGATTTGTTTTAACCAAATTCTAGTGAAATCTTCCTCATGAAAACAACGAATAAGAACATGTTTGTGATCCAGAATACCTATATTGCAGTTAGCTTTTAGTTCTAACTTTCCAAATAGCTTTCTTATAACAGCTAATTCTGGTTTTCCATGCGTAAACTTCCCAACTATGGTGTATTTAAAAGGTTCAGCTAATTGCTTAATATCATTCATAGAGAATTGGATCAAAGGTTCACCTTTATAAGAACCAACTTTTTTTAATGGAATTTCGTCTTTTTTAGGTGTAGCGCTAACCACCGATGCAAAGGATTTTGTAGGTATAGGGTCTGGCGGCATGAGCTGTCTATTTAAAGCGATGTCTGGAATGATTTTATCGGATTCGGCCATACTTACGACGGCTAGGGTTTATCACCCTAGTCGTCTCTCACTCTAGGGTTTTAACTTATGAAGGTGAATGATTCAAAAAGAGATGGTGATTTTTTTTATAATTTCACACTCTTTCACCACAATAAATAAATAAACGATATTTTATTTTCTAAAGCAAAGCATTGATATGCAATCTACTCCTTTGTTTCTAATGTCGCTAGGAAACTTTTCAACAAAATCTTTAAATTTGGCCTTCCTGTACACATATTTTATACACTTTTGGCATGTCATAAAATTGAGATGTACCATTTTGCATTGGTCGACCCATGCATTGCACAGGCCTCCTCGCTAGTATTTAACAAAATGAGCCGGCTCACAATCGTTGGTACGGGATTATTACTTTGATACTTTGCCAAAACTAGTTACAATATATTACCATACATATTAATCACTTAATACATTTTTTCAATATCATTGGTTTCGAGGAATGTCTCTGGGGAAGCTAAGTGGTGACCATAGGGTGTCACGGCACCCCTCACACATAGTGTAATTTTTTTTAGTGTAAATATTTTAAAATTATACATTTGACACCCCTATAAAAATATATGGGCACCCCTCAAAAGTTATATGTAACTTTAATTTTTGGAGTCCAAATATCAATTTATTTATTAATATTTATATTCATGTGCACATTTAATTTTTTTATAGTCTTTAAAGTGATCTATTAGTTTCTTCATTACTATTGGACTATTGGGAGTTAGTATAAATAAAAACGATCATTTTTATAGTCTTCGGCTATGAATTTTATCAAAACTAGTATTCGTAATAAAATGAAAGCCGGTTATCTTGAAGATTGTATGATAATGTATATAGAGAAAGGTATTGCTTCAAAATTTAGTACGAAATCCATCATTGATGTATTCGTGAATGCAATATGAGCCGTCGGGTTCATTTCTTTTAAACTTTTTAGGTATCGTGTTAATTATTTGTGATATTATGTTGGTTTTTAATATGTTTTTGAATTGACAAATATTAAATTTCATAACAATTAGATGATATATAACTTATGCTTAAGTGTAAAATTTTATTCTCTTTTAAGCTATTTTTTTGTTTATATATTGGCACCCCATTTCCGGTTCTTGGTTTTACGTCTGAGGAATGTTATTAATTTACATTTTAGAAGTGTATCAATCCTTAACCAATCTTTAGACTCACGCGGTTTATTTTGGGGCAAAACATGGAAACAGGTATTTTTATGGGTAAAAAGCAAAATAAACATTCCCCATGACTGTTTAAATCCTATATTAAGCTTTGGTTGTTTTAATATTTTCTTGTGTGAAATAGGGTTTTATGGATAACGGATTGTTAGGAAAAAAATTCATATTTGTAACAGAATTAAGGGAAATTGATTCACGCAGTAAATGGACAGGAAATAATTTACCTTGAGACTGAAAATATACCATTTTCACACATACATATATTTTATCATCTCTTTCTCTTATAATGTATAGTGCAACTTTTCCTTCATTTCTGTCCTTCAACCCTAATTTAAAAGTTATGTTTTTTTCTTATCTCGTTATCGCTCACTTCTAATACTACTATATATATTGTATATATATATATATATATATATATGTGTGTGTGTGTGTGTGTGTGTGTGTGTGTGTGTGTGTGTGTGTAAATAAAAACTTATAACTTCTTTTCTACACCTTTTTCTTTTTATCTTTATTCAACTTCATAAATGTTAATAATAAACAACTATAAACATAAAAAAAATAAAAAAAAATTGAACAATAGTAACGGTGAATAGATGTTTTTATATGTTTATATTTATGTACTTTAACATAAAATAGTATTAGTCAAGAATTTTTTATGGAAAATATAAAAATTACCAAACACCAACGAAAGAAACAAAGGTGGGGAAATTCCAGACAAATAATGTAACGGTAATTAAGTGGAAATTGTAATTTACACTTTCATCAATGCGCTAATTATTTGGGTTCTAGTCTTCTAAAAAATCTGTCCACAATATATGTTTCATTTGAAAACGTAATGGCCTTGGTATTACAAATTAAGAAAATATACAATATACTTAAATATTTATTGATTCCAGATACTGTTGAAAAACAGAAAGGAAGGCTTCTATCATCAGTTTTGGACCAGATTGTGCCAAATAATATTGATTGATCATTTTCTTTCATAGATCACCTTCGAGGGTGGAGAACCAATCAAGTATGTCTATACATGCTACCAAACATATATCTTTGAAATTTAATGTAATTAAACCCTCACATGCTCGATCAACTTCACTAAATAATTTCCATTTTAAACGTTATAAATTGACTATACAATTAGGTCTGGGTCCGGTCCGGTTCGATTTTTAGGAAAACCGAAACCGAGCATATTTTTCGGTTCGGTTTTTTCGGTTTCGGTTTTTTTATTTTTTAGACCGAACCGGACCGAGTTTTTTCGGTTTTTCGGGTTTTTTCGGTTTTGGTCTTTTTCAGTTCGGTTATCGGTCCGGTTTGGTTTTTCCGGTTTTTCGTCCAACCCTATACACAATAATTAAAAAGAATATTTACGCTTCCTACTCGTGATCAAATGAGGTGTATGTTATATTTTTTAAATCAACGTTCTATATTATTTCTAAAGTATTTGTTCAAAAAAATCTCTAAAATTTGACATTTTTAGATTTTTTTTTATGTTTATAGTTGTTTGTTTGGGAAATTATAAGGTAGTAATATTAATTGATACAAATTGATACAATAAGGAACTAATATTGATACAATATTAATTTATAAGCTCTATAGTAAAAGTAAAGGACACTCACAAATTGATACAATATATAAGTCAGAGCGCTCTTTCGATCGTAGATCTAGTCCCAAATATTTGTACTCTTTTCGGTTCATATAATTCATTCATCTTAATTTTTAAATAACAAATAAAAAAAGCTACTTTCCCTAGTTTAGAGGTACTTAATTGGCAATCTTAAAGAGAAATCATCGCAGGGATCATGCATTATATTCATTTTTGTTTCCCTAATATTTTTAGGATAGGTTGTTTTAAATTTTTGAGTATCATTAGATCAAAATCAATCAAATCTAATCGTAAAAAAAAAAACTATGAAAAAATGTTTTGGTTTTAATTGGTTTTAATGTTTTGGAATGAACACCGAACGAGTAACAGTGTAACACTACGTGAACTCAGTCCACTATTATTTATGATACGTCACATGCTAAAAACATAACACCTATTAATGAACCCAAAAATATCTAGCCTAAAATTAATTTAAAATTAGAACTAAAAAGATTCTAAAAATGTAACACCTATTAATAAACCTAAAAAGATCTTGAAATTCCTATCCGCTGTTCTAGTTGCAGTTATACAGTTAAGTTTCAAGTACAGTTGCAACTGAGGTTGGAACATAAGTATAATGATAGATAGAACTGGAATTATTAAATGTATTTGAATTAAATCACACGCACATTTAACAACGGAGTTCACCCAACTATGCTACGTTTCCGGGACACTTACCCAGATTAATGATATTATAATGGCTTACAATATATGATTCAACTTTTAATGAAAAACTCTCAGACTCTCTATATGTTTTTCTAATTGATCTCAGTCTTTCCATATTTGCACGAGATAATGCTGTAATTGATTGACCTCAATGTTCATGTTAATATATATTAATAGACTAGCTTGACAATAAGAGTTACTATTTACTTATACAAGGAATATATAAAACAATATCTTCTTAAAGATACAATCTTAAATATAACGTGAATTCATAACTCCATATATTCAATCTAATTGATCATTGGTGATTTGAAAACACATAGATTGAATGAAGAGATAAATATATTGTATAATAAAAGAGATCTAGTTTCCACAATTAAAGGAATACTATTTTCTTAAACTAATCTCCATATATATCTTTTAAACAATTTTCATTCTATATCACTTTAATATTCTCAAATAAATATATATAGAATCTTTTTAAACATATGAGAATATATCATGCATACTTTCATTCACATAAAAGATTTTAAAGAATAAGTAATGCAATTAGACAGAATTAAGCAGAATCCTGCGTATTGGCAGGTTAGAATTGTAGTTGCAACTGAGGTTGCAACCTCACCTGTAAACATTATGATGTCTTAATTCTTAACCATCAACTTAAATTGTTTTGTTCAAACCAATTGACAACACAGAATTAATAGGCCAGAAATATGGTCCTAACAGATCTAAACCAAAATTAATTCAAAATTAAAAGTAGAAAATAATATTGGTTTACACATCCTAAATAATAGTGCACCGGGTTCATGTAATTGTTTTTTCGTATGTTGAGACAATATAAAAAAAATCAAACATTTTGTTTATCCTTGAATGAAATTGTATTTTATCTAATGGTTTTAAAAAAAACATGACAGTCTGTTTAATAAAAATAAGGTAGTCAAAACCAATAATGATGCATTTGGAGGTGTAAAATTTAAACCTAGAAGATAATATACATACGTACATATGCCTTTTCAATTTTTATGATCTTAACTAACTGAAATATATCGCTAGGCTTGTGAATATGGGACCACCGTATATGCATGGAACTGGTAATTAAAACGAGACCAAAGAATCCTACTAATGCCAGAACCTTAATTTGCAGGTGTTACTAATTTCACGTTTATGTTGTAGTTCTACTAATGCCAGAGAGACTTAATTGTAATACCAATGTTTTGGTTATAGTCTTAGTGACCATGTCGACTAAGAGCAAAATAATCTTCATTTCTGTATCTCAGTAAAAAAAAGAATCCTTTTTGGAGCTTTTGAATCTTTTAGAATGTAATATTTGGTGTTAAAAAATAACTTGTATGCCTTTTGTTATTAAAAAAAAAAAAAAACCGAGACCAAAGACATGTTATCAAGCTCCCTGTTATTTATTTTTTCAAAGTTATTAATGCATGCAGCTTTATGCAAATGAGTTGATATTTTTGTTGCTGTGAAAATATAAAGCGATCCAGCTTTAATCATCCATTAATTCATGTTTTTTTCTATAATAATTACTGAAATAACGTTTAATCCGTAGTTCCGAGTTTAATCCATAGTTCCGAGTGCTGTTACGCAGTTTCAGTTATAACTGAAATATGTTTTAGTTGTAACTGAAAGTATATGACGGAATTGATAAATATGACGTAAAAATGATCAAACGTACTGAATAAGAGATTGAACACAACACGTTTGATAACGAAGTTCGACCGAGTCTAATTTTCGGAGCTCTTGCTCAAATTAATGATATTGAGAAGGCTTACAATGTTCGACTCAAGACTTATAATACTCAAGCGTATGGATCTATCTCTCAATGCTCGTAGCTCTCAATTAACAATGATAAATCTAATGACATAACACCATTCATATTCTCTCACCAAGTATATTATTTTTCAGAACACGTGTATCTCTCTATATATTCTATTAAGTATATTTCACACATCCATTACAATGAACATGTACCAACATATATAAGCGTCCATAATATATGTATTCCCATAACAGATTTTCTCTAACCATACAATAAATATATAACTGAATAATATCTTATTTTTAGTTTTCAATTTGTTTATTGTCAATCAAGTAATATCTTTAAATATTTTTCCAAGATCAGCATTATACTTTTTTCTTTTTTCTTATTTAACTTGATTTATTTTATTTCCTTATTCTTCTTTGTCTTCCTTTGATCTTTGTGCAATATACTTTTCAGTATCTTTCTCCTTGTAGCATGTCCTTATTTCATGCCCATCAAATATGAACAAATAAGATCTAAATATACGAAATATAAATTAGCAAAATCAGCTCCAACAAAATCTGATTCGTTTCAGTCGCACTTCTCAGTTGTAACTGAAACTCCCAACAACCTGCAATATACAACAACTCAATAACAAACTCTCATTAGCTATATACTGGTAAATACAGGCACACGTTGTGTGCCTTTACCAATGATGAAGTGATTTTTTTTTAAAATTAAATAATTATTTCTTGGCAGTTTTTTTTTCAAATTTTAAAAGTATTTTTGAAATTGGGTAATTATTAAAAGTTTTGTGATTTTTTCTAAAAAAAATTGAGAGCACTTTGACAGCCTCAAATGTCTTTTTTTCCCCTTCAGTTCTTATAATAGATAGATATACAATATATGCATTACAATAAAATGTATGATATCAACAAAAAACTTTTTTTAGACTGTTGTTAAAATAAGTGTCGCTAGTCAATTAATTAAGCTGGCAATTTGTTGCTAATTTGGATTGTCAAGCCATCTCCTGATATATTATTAGATTACATAGGTTCATATACTTTGTAAAGCTTAATTTTCTCTACATAGTATGCATCGTCTTTCTATATCTGCCATAAGATACAAACATGATTTACATTCATATCATCTGGATAAATGGAAATCTCTTTTCACGCCGTATTGGTAGGTGGCGGTATCACGTGCCGTATAACGTAAACAAATAGAAAATGATTTTTTTTTTTTGCATTTCGTTTGTATGTATATATATCATTCGTATATATTTATGCAAGTATGAATAGTTCAATTAATAAAACTTGTGTTTATATATTTATTAAGAATTTTCAAAAATAAAATAGCTAAAATACATTTATTAGAGTGGACACCAAACATTTAAAATGAAATATTAACAAAAAAAAAAATGTAAATTTACTTTTTATTTAGTTTCACCTCACAATTTGAATAACATAACTAGCTTAATCATATAAAAATATTCAAGTCAAATTCTTAAATAAAAACATAACGTTTTTAAACATAGTAATATATGGTGACACGCAAGTTATCAGCTGTATGAAAGTGATGGAATAACATTCTTCCACTAATTTATAGAGCCTAGAGGAAAATGGTCCACTCACCCAGAACTACTCCCTATTAATCTATTATGGTGCCTATTAATATATTATGGTGCTGTTACACGTTTACCAATAACTAGCTGCCACAATTTTTCATTTTCATGTTCCTAAAACAGTGAATCAAATTTAGAAATCCTTTCCCCTTCTACTCTCTCTATTCAAATACTCCCATCAAACTTTAACATGTCGTCCAAAATAAACTCTATGATAAGTTTTGGATAAAAATTGTCAAAATTAACTCTGATTCTAACAACTTTTTTTTTATTTGAGACCAAATTAAGTTGAAATCCACCTACTAAGAACTACAATTTGTTAAACCACTTATTTTTTTTTTCCTAAAATAACTTATGTATACTCATATGTATTTAAGATAATGAATTGAGTATCAAATATTTGGTAATAGTATATGTCGATGCACCATTTTGTTACACACAATAAATTTATTTTTTTTGAATCAATTTTAAGTAGATAATCCAACAAGATCTCAATTAATCAAAGAATTCAAGAATGATAGTATAATTTAGTTAAAATTTTATCAAAGATATAAAAGGGAATAAATAAGTTAATAAAACCAAGTTATCGTACTATTAATACAAGACAACCTACCCAATATATGTTGAAACTGTCAAATTTTATCACTTTTTTCCATAAATATCATTTCATTTTTTTATTAATTACAATAATATCATACTTTCATAAAAAAAAATGTGTAAAAACTAATAACATTATTTATCATTTTTTAACAATTAAACATTTTTTTTATTTTTCACATATTTATATCATAATTATATTAATTATATTAATTTTTTTATATTTTTATTTTATTACGCGTGGGGCAACATGGGCAAGGGAGGCTATTTTGAGTTAAAAATTCAGTATAATAGGAATAGCAAATGTATGACAGATGTCAACCGTTAATCATGCCATGTGTAACAGTACCAAAATATGTATGTGTGGCATTTATAAAAACCTCTCTAACTTCTATCCATGACCCTCAAAACTCGTCCAAACTCTCAAATATGGAACAAGCTATTCAAGAACATGAATACCCCACCGAAAACTTTGTCAAAAAAACTGACAGTAAAGGAAAACACCCGGTCTATCATGGTGTGAGGCGGCGCAGCTGGGGCAAATGGGTCTCAGAAATCCGTGAGCCTAAAAAGAAATCTAGAATATGGCTAGGGACTTTTGAAACACCCGAGATGGCTGCTCGAGCCCATGATGTGGCAGCCCTAGCCATCAAGGGCAAGTCGGCTCACCTCAATTTCCCTGGCTCGACACACAAACTACCAATCCCGGCTTCAAAATCTCCTAAAGATATCCAAGAAGCAGCTGCTAAGGCTGCGGCTCTGGCTAGAGCCGTGACTGAAGTTGATCAGACGAGTCTGAAGTTTTCTTCAAATTCATCTGATGACCCGTTTTTTGATCTTCCGGATCTATTTGTGCTCCCGACGGGCAGCATTGAGACAAGCTTCGGAGAATGTAATTGGTCAGATGATTTTTTCTCGTGGAGTTATACCTGAGTGTGTCATTGTTCTTTTTATTTGAACTTAAATTAAGTGTTCATAGTAGTATATAAAATAATGATCTCTATCTCTGCCGTATCATAATAGTGTTTCATTGGCATCGGAGCTGAACAAATGCATGTTTTTGTTTGCATGAATAAATAATCATGTTATAAACGTCAAATTAGTATATTAATATAAGAAAGCACATTTTTCTTGTGATATTCTTTTGATATTTTTTTTTTACATTTCTATACAATTTCTTTGACATTCTATATGTTGTAAACCATGTCTTTAATTTCTGCACAAGGCAGCGATTCATTTCATCGACTCTGCTAAATGAACAATAGATGTTAATCATAATAATTTGTACAATATTAGCATCTTGTGTATGAAAAGAAAAGTTATATATATACATTCTTATTGGAGAATTCTCAAAGCTATGTATCTAGCACATCTTGAGTCGGTGAATCTCAGTGACACATCACATATATATAAATTTCAGTAACAAGTTATAAAATATGAAAGACTTGTTTTAATTAGTTCACGTATATATTATAATATCTCGGTTAAGTGTATGTGACCATATTTGGAAGGGGATCATATTAGTAGAATCACATTTTGATCATGTGAGGTCTAGCTACTTCTGAGTTTGGAAATATGTTTCTTTTTTTTAATAATACACCATCACTTTAGCACGACTGGAAATACGTTATAACATAAAATTTAAATTTGAACTTGTTCATGTAATTAACTGGAAGGGATATTCTGCCCTGTCGTCACCCGTTTCATCCTTGCTTATGAATTAGTCCTTACTAATCAATTTTTATATAAAATTTTCTTTTTGACTTTATATATATATATATAAAAATAATATCTTTAACCTTATTCCCTATTAATTAATTATTAGCTTGAACTACGACCTTAAAAAGGTAAATGTACCATTTTTTTCTTTATCTATGCAACTCTATTTCTCATTTCTCTTAGCACACAAAAACTCTGATTCACAAAAAAAAAATCCTTTTACTTAATATTCTTTTTTCCTTTCCTCCCCAAAAAATACAAGAGCTGTACATAACAATTAACAACATAAGGGAAAGATAAACAAAACACAAACAAAATTTTGCATGGTACAAAGAAACTCACATCACATACATATATATAAATCTTTTCCTCTTAAGAGACTACGCTCTACCAAATGCATGTATTGCAAATATAATTAGATTTTCGCCATCTGATGGTTGCAACAATATATTCAAACTCTGGTTCACGATCAATACCAGCTATTATCGGCCCCCAACACATCCATAATAGGTTAGTTACCAAAATGCCTTCCTCAAAACACCGCACACACAGGGGGAACCACAAACATCCCGAACTACATAAAACCATGTGCCACACACACAAGCAGGGACTAGGGCTGCAAATGAGGCAAGTCGGGTATTTCCAATTCAATCTTGACCCGTTTACTAAACGAACCCTAAAATATACATTTGCAAGTAAAAAAAGAAGGCATGCAGTAATTAAACTCTCTCAGTTGAAATCAGAGGAGCAGCTAGGTGGGGGCTGGTAGCGGCTACATCTAGCTTCTCCCCTCCCCCACCACCCACCCACCCACCCACCCACCCACCCACCCACCCACATACACACACACATATTTTGAAGAAAAAAAATGATAGTGCAAAAATAAAAATACAATGAAAACAGCGATTTAGCCTCCCACCAATTTTTTTTTTTAAATTCAAACACCCCCCCCCCAATCTACTAATCATGGCTCCGCCACTGGCTGAGATACCTATGGTTAAGGAGAGAAAGTACGGCGGGGAGTAATGCAAACTCGAAAACTCCGATCAGGGAGGTGATGACATGCAATTTACATAAGGTGTCCCTCAACCCCTTACCGAGATGAATTTTTATCATATTAAATCTGAATCAATAGCTATGCAAGGATTATCAACAGAAAAATTAAGATGGTGGAACAGTCTAGAGGTGGACACGGGACATATTGGTGTTGATTGACTTCAATTCTAATTCAATCCGTAAAATAAATTGTGGGGCGGATTGAGGTGGTTTGAGGAAAGTTAAATGTCAACCCGTTATAATTAAAACTTCAAACCCAATCCAACACAACCCGTAAAAAAAAATACGGATGGAAGAGGATTGGGTTCGGATTGATTCTTGAATTTTTGTTTTGCTTCTTTATTTTTAATAGTTTGTATAAATAGTCTAAATTTTAAATAAATTGTTACTTTCAAAGATAAATATAAATTAAAACCAATTAAAATACGTTTAGAACATTTGCGAAAAAAAAAAAAAAAAAAACCTAAAGTATAACGAGATTGGGATGCGTATATCTTAAAATTAAAACAATGTATATATAATCATATATATTTATATAAATATATTGCGGATTGAAATGGGTTGCGGTGGATTAACCCGCGGTTTGAAAAGCTCAATCCTAAATCAACCCATAAAATATAAAATGGATCGGGACGGGACGGATTGAATTTTCTGAACACTCAATCTATTTCAATTCGTACTGAGTTACGGGTTGGGTTTGTGTGTTTTTTACCCACCACCAAAATAGTCCATGAATTTTTTTAATGGGACTCACATTGTTTTGTCTTGATTTTTTTTTTAAAAAAATTAAAGGCACGTAAGACATGACGTGGTCGTTTCATTACTTCATAGTTCATACACACGTAAGATATGTTCCCCCATTTGCAGTACCAGAGGATTTGTGCGTTTAACATTGAGAATTGGTCAATTGGTTCTCCCATTACTGTGGAATAAATTCGTGACATATAATTAATACGAATGACTTTCCCTGTCAACTTCTCAATCAATTGGCGGCAAGCAAAATTGGGAGAATCGTTCCTTAATACTACTAAAAACATACTTAATTTTTAAAATTTCAAATTTTCTTTAGTATTTGATATATATCATATTATATGAAAGTTAAAAATAAAAAGTAAAAATAAGCAAATATCATGTAATATATTTACTAATTTTTAAAACTGTTTTACGATATGAGTTTTTTATAAATAAGTACCACCACTATGATTCTCAACAAAAATACTACTTCAAACTAAACTAGCTATGGTCCCAACAAAATTCATGCATATTACAAAAATTTATTTGTGGCACATGTGTTGTTAGTCCCTACGGATAGAGGTAAGTGAATGACATGCAATAGATGTAAGTGAATGACAATATGCCAAAAGAAAATCATACATTTCGTTAAAAGTTAATACTTTT
Source organism: Primula veris (assembly GCA_963682055.1). Taxonomy (NCBI): domain Eukaryota; kingdom Viridiplantae; phylum Streptophyta; class Magnoliopsida; order Ericales; family Primulaceae; genus Primula; species Primula veris. Next base: position 20,555,659 of record OY821749.1, on the reverse strand, counting down.
AAATGGGTCTATGTCAACTTGCCTAGGGACAAAATAATGGGGTCGATGCAATAAACATTAATAGGACAGACTATTTGAAGAGAAACTATCGTGTGGTCAGATGATGTGACGAAAATAACAAGCAAACAAACGAGTACAATAATAGTTGGCGTAATTAATTTGATCGAATCGGGTTTGGGTCATTGGTCTGGCTCTACTCAGTCATTTGGTTAAGATCATCGGTATGTGAGATTGGACGTACATGGGCTGTACTTGTGGTATGAACTGATATGTTTATGTTTGAGTTGGCGGCTTTTCGGCTAGAGGGTTCCGACTCTTTATGATCCTTCGGGTTCATAATATTCGGTCATAGGGTTCACCGTGATTTACTTTTAATTTTTAAAAAGTATTGAAACTCATACTTTTACTCACTAAAATGTTTTTTTAGTAAGTAAGAAAAGCAACACACTTCCATACATGTCACGATATATCCAAAAAGTAATGTGGTATAATAACAAACTCAACACTTCCATTCAGTTGTATGTTGAACTAAATCTGAACGGGCCCAACAAATGTAATATAACGTTCATTCTGGAACGGGGATGTGAGACAACATCACTTTAAACTCTTATAGCATATTGAATTTTATACCCTTAGCAACTAAAATTTCTTATAGCATGTGCACCAGTTTACTTACATTTTTCCTCATATTTAAGTTAATTAGCATCACTTTTATATTATTAGGTTAACAGTTTAAGTTTATACATTTTTCAGCTTTTCTATCAAATTTACTATCATAATTATATTTTAATATACTTCTATCAATTTTTTTAACCCAAATTAATTTACTAGAGCAGGCACATTAAATAACTTACAAGTTTTTCCGAATTTAAATAAAAAATACATTTTTACAACTTATAAGTAAACGTTTTGCTTTATACAAATTATCATCTTTTTTATAAATTTCTCTATCAAAACTATACAACTCATTTTTTTGTTATTTTATTAATTTATATGTGAAAAGTATAAATAAATGAGAGAGAATAAGAGAAAAGTAATAGAGATAAATTATTATCATTTTATTATAATAAGTCAAACCAAGTCAAATGAGGCAGCCCAATTTAACATTTTTTTTCTAAAAATACCTCTATACTTTTTTATTAATTACAATAATATCATACTCGTATAAAAAAAATATAAAAAATAATAACTAACAACACTATCTATCACTTTTTAACAACAAAACAATTTTTTTTTTGTATTATCCACATATTTGTATCCTAACTACACTTATTTTTTATATTTTAATTGCATTGCGAGTTACACACGCAACGCGTGGGACACGATTACTAGTTTTAATTATAAGGGAACATCTTGATCACTTATATTTGAGCTATATTTGAGTTCGTGTAAATTTAATCTAATGCATAAAAAAACTTATGCGTATACAATTTTATAACAATCTACTCATATTTAAGGTAATTGAGTAATATAAGAGAACTGATTCGAGTGCTCTTAAGTAACTAAAATTTATTATAGTAAATAAGGACAGCAACACATTTAAACACATGACACGATCTATCCACAAGTGATGTGCGATAATAACAAACTCAATAGAAAGTTTCAAATTATGTTTGATTTTTAGTGCAAAATAAGTCATTTTTATTATTGTAAATATTTGTATTAATTTGAGTTGATTAGATAATGTTTCATTACAAATGATGAAATCTGGTCGATTTGGCTGTACATATTTAATTTGACGAGTCTTGCAACAAAACTCTATGTAAAGGAAATCGATTTTCATTTCAATATTACATTTTTAAACATTTCATTTTCAGTCACCACCTCTCTAAATAATTTTGACACATGACAAACAAAAATAAGTGATCATACATGATATATGAAAAGTTTGTACTAACTCGATTTTGTGGTGCAATGCATGTGTGGTGCAAATGCTATAATTAAAGTCCATGTTTTGGATTTAACTGGCTAGCTAAGTAATATTTCAGTTTGTTTCAAAATACTAGCAGAATGCATTTATACTTTTTCCTGAATATCGAAATTAATAAACTCATTAAGTTTATCTCAACACTCATATACAATTAAGTGATTTGTCAAATTTCGCGATTGCCTTGGTTATTAAAGTAGTAGTAATTTCTGAATTCAAATTCTCAAAAGTTTCATTTAACGGATAAAATTAAAATAATCCAATGGTCTATATTTATGCGTGAGTTTTGTAATTATCTTTTTATGTAATTTTAATATATAAAATACAAATTATAATTTTGTAAATTAAAAACTAAATTTACACCACAATAAAAACTCAAACAAAATTATATAAGTCTAGTTGAGACCAACCTAAATTTAAGTATTATTTAAAAATAGTAAAAAAATCAATAATTTTAATATATCTTATTTTATATATTAAAATTATACAGAGTATACAAATAAAATTACAAAACTCACATAAATTTAGACCATTGGATTGTTTTAATTTCATTCGTTAGATGAAACTTTAGATTATGTGAGTGTACTATGAATTATAGAGAATTTGAATCTGTAATTTCTAGCTATAAAATTGACTTGAGCGAAATAAGAGGAAGTTCCACAACATTCATTTTTAGACGATCATACTTTAAAGTACTCGATTGATGGAGCGAAATTTCGTTGATTGAGAAACCTGCCTTTGAATGCAAGAGTCAACAGTCTTCCAAATATATACTTTCACTAAATTTACGAGAGAGAAAATTACTAATTTTTGTAACTAAATATTAATGCGAACTGCCGATAATCTCTATGATAAAATTATCGAGGACTGAATTGATAAGTACCGATAGAATGAATTTATACATAAGAATCTCAACTAAGGCCTTAGACCAATAAATAGAGCCGCTATAATAGTTAAAAGACTACTGACTGAAAGAACTAGTTTGTCATAGGTTACATTCTTATTCGAAACTTGTCCATCAAAAAACGATGCTTACATACGAAACCAAATTAAAAGTAAGTTATAAGCCGCGAAGAAGAGACAGTTACCTATATGTTCTTGTTAACTACTTCAGATTTGCACTTATACAATGCCTTTTCTATGCAACAAAACTGCAATAAAAATTTACATTCCGAAATGAATATGTCTCTTGCCTTTACATACGTCCCGTCGAATTAGAAAAGATCAAACAAAATGAGTTGTATGCAAGGCGATTAAGATCTTAGTATAACCCAATCTCCACTGAAATCCGAATTCTAACACTTGGAAAGGGACTATATTGAAAGCATTATTAAAAATAAACTTAAAAAAGATTTATTCGCAAAGACAAACAACCCATCTAAAATATTTAAAGCCTAAAATTATAACATCACGAGCAAATACAGCAATACAACTACAAGTCTACAAGTACCCAAATCAGCGATCATTTCAAAATTATCAATAATACAAGTAAAGCCTATACTAATTACCAAATATGCAAACAAGAGGCTTGATTTGCAAAGTATGATTAATTGTACACGAGGCCAGCTTATGCTAAATACAAAAATGTAGGCCTGCTTTGCAAACAATCTACAGTACACAAGCCATATACCAATTATGCAAACAAGAGGCCCGATTTGCAAACTATCAATAGAACATGAGCCCCATACCAATTACTCAAACAAGAGGTCAGATTTGCAAACCATCAATAGAACATGAGCCCCATACCAAATCATGCAAAGAAAAGACCCGATTTACAAACCATTAATAGAAGATTAGGCGATCCTAAGTGGATATTAGGCGAAATCAGGATGTTAAGGGAAGCCTAGACGTCTAGTGAATTAGGATGAATTAAACGATTGACCGATAATTAAACAAAATTTGACGAAATTAAAAGTCAATTTACCTATTTATGTGTAGAAAGCAGTTTACGCCTTCTAAGACATTGTGAATACGAGCCCGACTCCACATACCAGATAATCAATCATACAAAGAAAAGACTTGATTTGCAAACCATAAACAGTACACGGGTCCTATTCTAAATATCCAAAAAAGAGGCGGTAACTCACAATCATCACCAAAATCTCTCGGTTGTCACGGGTCCTATTTTAAATTTACTCATAAAAATATTTTCCTCTTTTGCTCAAAAATACTGTAATTCACTTAGGGCCCCATATTGTTCATCTAAAAATTGTAATCATGTTCACTTAACAAAAAGTTGGAATTTTGGTTTAATTTAGTTGCTTAATTTCTCGTTTTTATTGTTAATTTAATTAATCTATTGTAGTCTTTACTTTTGAATCTAAAACATTAATTAATTTAATAGAGATCCATTTTATAGAGGTCGATAAATTGACCATATGTAGAATGAATACAGCTAGATATCCATTTTAGAGAGGCCAATAAAGTATACATTTCATGTTAAATACAGCTAGAATTGTAACTATCGTGTTGCAATTGCTATAATCATGTAAAGAAAAGGCCTGATTTGCAAATGTTCAATAGTACACGGATCCAATTTTAAATAACCAAACAAGAGGCGGTAACTCCCAAAGTCCCAATCATCACCAAATCACCCTCCCTTTTTTATTTTACTCTTAAACACTCTTTATTTTTTCATTTTGCTCAAAATATTATTAGTAAATTTCACTAAACTCTCCAAAATCTCTCTCTCTCTCCTCCATGGATCCCCAATCCGAAACCCTAGATCCTCAAAACCCTAATTCACCTACCCAACAAAACCCCTCCGCCGTCACCGACGAGACCGCCGGCCGCCGTCGCCGTCTCAGCAGGTGGGACCCGCCGGAGGAACCCGCCAAAAAGCGTAAGTCACGGTGGGCCGAGGAGGAGCCAACGCCGAGCTTCCAGCTACCCGACTTCGTCCTCGACTCAGACCCGGAAATACAGCTGCTTAACGCTCGGTTGTTGGAAATTAGTCGCTGTTTACAGTCTGAACGGTGCGGTGTGCCCTTGGATGATCGTCCCGAAGGCGCCAGGTCACTACAAAATTATTAATATTTACTTATTACCCTATGAATTGTCAAATAAACAATTAGAGCATCCACAATATTTTTGTTAATTTTTTCTTGTTAAACAGTGCCACACATGTATGTATGTTAATTTTAAACACTGTTTAAGTCTCACATTAGTGCACTTTAATATAGTTGTCTAATAATTTAATTAGGGAAAAGAATAATATTATTGTAAATAGAGTAGAAAGAGAGAATATATTATTTCTACTTTAAATAACATATTTTAACGCCCGATTGTTGGAATTCTGTCGATGCCTGCAGTCCGAATGAAGCGGTATGCCTTTGGATGATCGTCCCGAAGGCGTCAGGTCACCATTAAAAAAATTAATATTAGGAGAATTTAATGTTTAAATGCGATATTAGTATATTAGGAGAATTTAATGTGATTAATGGAGATATTAGGAGAGAGAAATCATAATAGCGAGAGAAAGGATAAGTTGGAGATGAAAATTCAATAGTATTAGATGAAAATTTACTGCTGTTTACAGTCCGAACGGAGTGGTGTGCCTTTGGATGATCGTCCCGAAGGCGCCAGGTCACTAAAAAGTCAAATAAACTACTACTTATTACCCTATTAAATGTCGAATTATACAGTTGCTCCCTCCCGTTACGAAACTGCGTGCAGTTTTAATTAGCAAAATCTTGTATCTAACTTGCCGAAAATTGAAGATTTCAATATATAGGCACATAGTTTAAAACGTTAAACTATGTGATTAGCTTTTGAAAACTTCGGTTTCGTCAAGTTAGATTCGATTTTTTTGCTAGTCAAATGTGGACGTATTTTCGTAACGGACAATTATTTAGAGCATCTACAATAGTTTTGTTAACCTTTACTTGTTAAATAGTGTCATGTATGTGTGTTAAATGCCACCTATGTATGTTAATTTTAACCACCATTTAAGTCTCACATTAGTGCATTTTTCTTAACAAAGTTATCGAAGTAATTTATAATGAATAATTAATTTAAGAAAAAGAATGATATTGTTGTAAATAAGGAAGAAAGTGAGAATATGCTATTTCTATTTTAAGTAGGATTTAATGAAGTTGGTCAAACCAAATTGCCACGTCGTCCATTATATCTCTTATAGTAGAGGAAAAACATGTTTATTAGGTAACAATTTTATCTAACAAGTGAGACAATCGCACTATTGTGAATGCTCTTATATACCAAAATATATATAATCAAGGTCAAATTTTACAATTTCTTTGAACAAACACTTTACAAATAAGATAAAACGTCGATTGAGAAAATGTAATCGAAGAAAAATTTCAAAAACAGAAAACGGAACGGGTGTCAAATGGGGGAGTCTAGTTCTCCACCTTAGTTAGCATTTATGTGATTTTTTTTAATGTAAATTTCATGTGTTGGTTGTTATTGAGAAAAACTACATGGTTGAAGTGATATATTTTTTTTACAATTGCGAAGTGTATTCTCGCATCCTGAAATAATTGTTGAAGGTTGAAATAAAATTCTTATTCGTAGTAGGCCGTTTTTGCCTATTTCATTACGAACAATATGTTTATCGCCTTTTTTTCATTTTGCAATTGTTTTCATTTATCCAGGTCACCGTCCCCTGAACCAGTCTACGATAACTTAGGAGTGCGTATCAATACGCGCGAGTATCGCGCTCGCGAGAGGCTAAACCACGAACGCCAAGAGATTATTTCGCAGATTATTAAGAGAAATCCCGCGTTTAAGCCTCCAGCAGATTATCGCCCTCCGAAGCTGAATAAAAAGCTCTATATACCTATGAAGGAGTACCCTGGGTATAATTTTATAGGCCTGATTATCGGGCCGAGGGGGAACACACAGAAGAGGATGGAGAAGGAGACGGGGGCGAAGATTGTGATCCGAGGAAAAGGAAGTATTAAGGAGGGGAGGTTAGGGTTAGGGCAGAAGAGGGACTTGAAGTTTGATCCGGCGGAGAACGAGGATTTACATGTTTTGGTCGAGGCGGATACGGCTGACGCGCTTGAGGCCGCGGCAGGGATGGTGGAGAAGCTGCTTAGACCGGTCGACGAGGGCTTAAACGAGCATAAGAGGCAGCAGTTGAGGGAGTTAGCGTCGTTGAATGGTAATCTTGGAGATATTTAAGATTATTTATTCAAGATTAGGATTATGCCGTCCGGCGCCTTTTTACAACTAACCTGTAAAAAAAATTGGGCGCTTTTTTTAACTTTGTCGGAAAATTTTATATTATGCTATAGAAAAAAGTTCTATAAAATGTACAAATTCTGAACCATCTCGTAATAAAATAAAATATTGTCTTTTACATTACACAAAATAGACCATCAAATAAAGTAGGTTACTATTGTATTGTATCACAGGAAAAAAACGACTTTGTTATGCGAAAAGAAAAAAAAATTGATTTTTTTTTGCGCTTACTTAATGACTGGAGCCTAAGCTATCTGTCTCACCGCTTATGCCAAGACCGGCCCTGTTGTGCCGTTTGATTTGATTTGGTAGTATTGGGATGATTTGGCTTTTTAAGATTTTACCTCGTTTCCGTATTTCTATTGTTTTATTATAAATTGAGGACATGCCTCCTCAACTATGAAGTAATGAGAATAATATTTCCCTTTTTTTATTCTTTCATAGGTACGATTAGGGAGGATGAATTTTGTAGGCTGTGTGGCGAGGCAGGTCACAGACAGTTTGCTTGTCCGACTAGGTTCTCGACTTTTAAGAGCGACGTTTTGTGTAAGATTTGTGGTGATGGTGGGCACCCTACGATAGATTGTCCGGTTAAGGGTACGACTGGGAAGAAAATGGACGACGAGTATCAAAGCTTTTTAGCTGAGTTGGGTGGGACTGGTCCCGAGTCTGTTACCAAACCAGGGGGTAGTGTTTTAGCTATAATGGGTACAAACGGGGTGGGATCGAATGCCCCTAGTGCTCACCCTGGTCTTGGTAGTATTCCTGTTACAATCGGGTCGAAAGGGGAAAAAGAAATAGACGAAACGAATCTATACATTGGATATTTGCCGCCGAACATGGAGGATGACGCGTTGATTCGACTTTTCCAACCCTATGGCGAGATAGAAAAGGCGAAGGTGATTAAGGATAGGGATACTTGTCTTAGTAAAGGCTACGGCTTTGTTAAGTACAACACTATAAACGAGGCTAAACAAGCGACAGAGGCTATGAATGGGTATCGTCTAGATGGTAGGATGATAGCGGTGAGAGTCGCGGGTATGCCACCTCAGCCTGTCGCGCCTCCTCCTCGTCCCCCTCCCCCTACGTATCAACAGATGCATACGTATCCGTCTCAACAGAATCCATCTGGCGGTCCGTTGGGGAACGGGTACATGACTGCTGCTCCTCCCCCTTGGGGACAACCTCCACCACCACCTTACGCTCAGTTTTCTGCACCCCCGCCACCAGGAGCTAACATGTACCCTCCCCCACCTTATCATTACCCTCCTCCACCGCCACCCCCGAGCGAGTCTCAGGACAGCAATCCTCCTGGTGTGCCAGCACAGAGTAACGGCTCTATACCCGTATCTAATAATAATATGTATATGCCACCAGGTTCTCAGCCTATGTATCAATCGCCTTATCCTTCGTATTATGCTATGCCACCTCCACTACCACCGAACCCGTATTCGTCGTCTAACCAGCAGAGCTTTGCTACTGCACCTTGGACTTATAATCCTCCAGCTCAGCCACCGCCACCTGTTCTGTCGGTAGCTGATCAAAGCCAGCAATTAAGCAGTGGAGGTGATACCGAGTATGAGAAGTTTATGGCTGAGATGAAATGAAAGTGTTGGTGGCGACTATGTGTTTGTGCGCAGAAAAGTTAGCACCCTTTCTATTGTCATTTGTGTTGTCTTGTTATTTTGTTGCATATCGTGATTATGAAAACTTGTTAGGGTGTTATTTGTAGTGAAGGGAAGGTGTTAGAAGCTGATGATATTGTCACTCGAGCATGTACTTAGAACATCATTTTTTTTGGTAGAAAAAAGTTTTAGTTAGGGCTTCCATGGACTTATAATCTCTAACTTTGAACTAATTTATTTGGCTGTTTTTGCTTAGAAAATTGCTGATGTAAGTGGTCGAGGCCTATTTGACCAACACCGCTCAATCAAGTAAAGAGTTTTAGGGAAAACTTATTAATGGGTTTTGTTGTATATGCATGATAAGGAGTTTTAGATAGAACTTGTTTGATTTGAAAATAGGGGATTTAGATAGAACTTTTATTGACCGATAAATTTCTAACTTTGGAATATATATTTTTGTTTTATTCCTTCAGAAATCGTGATCTAAGTGGGTGATGTAGATTTAGTAAATATCACTTAATTATATTGTTCTTAAGATGGCTTCATTGTGTATGCCTTTGTTTTTGAATTGCCAAAGACACCACAAACACGAAACTGGAAAATTGGTACTTCAATAGTTCAATTGAAGACCTCAAATATAAGAGATAAGGTTCATATTGGGGTTTTATTTGATCGATCAACGCACCTACTTACTAATTCAATTTCAGACCTTGTCTATAAAAGTTAAGACCCCCATTTTCTGCAAATTCTTTTCCAATTCTTTAGACTTTGTGCTCGATCCTGATCTCTAAGACTCCAACCACATCCGCAAAATACCAGTTAGAAAAAACCTATTTTTCCAATTGGTGTCGGTGCATATCTTGTACATACTAGTCATTTAAATTGAAGCACTGTATTGTAAATTTGTGGTTAATCATTCACAATGAGTCCTTGCACAGAATAAAAAAGATAACTGTTTCCATCTTATGTTGGCAGACAGTACACCCCACTTCCCAACTGCAATACTGTTCTATTTACTTTACATGTTTTTTTAACCGTGAAAATACTTTTTGACAGGTATTAATGTTTTCGTGGAGCTCTTATCAACCCCTTTGTGTTACTTGTTCGAAGATTGGGACTCACATCTTTTTGTCTTGCTATAATGTTATTCAGAAATGCAGTGACTTGTGGAGGCAAATTCCAGATACGGAGTGTTTATGCCTAAGTTGAGAATATATACTCCTTTGTGCAACCAATTATGATGCTTGACAAGCATCTTCAATTTTAATGATTTTCTCATATAAATTTTGATTGCTATTTGTGATTTGATTATTGTGATAATTTTTACTTGTGGTATTATTTCGTTAGACATGAGTTTTCATTAACGCTTACCCATTCACTTGTGTTTTTCCTTCTCAACAATGATTTCAGTTGGTATCGTGAAGCCTATGATATTTAAGGTATAATTGTCTTATAAATTGTGATTGATTCTTGTCCAGATCAGTAAAAACAAGGAAAACTAAATACTCCTTGATTTGGGTGAGCTTTTTATGATACAACTACGTGTCATTTTAGATTTACTCGTTCACAGTTTAATTTTGGTTAGGTTTTCTGTCACTCTAATGTTAATTTAGATTGTTTAGCAGGTTTCGATCCCTGAGTGGAGCAGTGGCTATCTTTTCTCTAACTTTTATTAAGTTAAGCTGTGAAACTCTTTAGTTTGTGTTAGCAGGTTTTGGAGTTCTGATCGGTGACCTGCTCGTATTTTGTTTAACTTGGGAATTCCTTAAGTTTTGCTCATTTAAACTTTTAGGATTACCCTAGGACCAATACCCCCGATGTCGCCATATATTTGTCCCACTTTGATAATATATGCCAGTAGTATTAAAGTAAAAGTGGCTAGTTTTTTTTTAGGGATGGAGTGAGCAGTTCTTAGTGTGAGAATGTAGTCGGTTGTTCTCTGTTTTTCTGTAAATGATGTTTGTGATAAGCAACTTTCTTTTAATACGTGCCAGTTCTTCCACATGTTGAATGTTGTATTTGTTAATATTGACATATAATTTGACTAGGTTTTCTCTCAAAATATTGGTAACCAGTATTTTCTTACCACGATTGTTTCATTTGTTTGGCTTAAATCCCGCTATTCATCGTCTTAATCAAAATGGAGGAAATGGTTTTCACCTATTCCCATATTTATAGCAACAGATTAGTAGTAAGAATTTATGTTGTTATTTTCGTTCACAATTTGGCCACTCACTATAGCAACAACATTTATTAGCGTTCAGATTTCAGGCATCATGTAACATTTTCCAACATTAGGACTGTTACAAAAAAATGTCTCAATGACTTGACCGAAATTATGATTTTCAGAGGAAAAAAATCTAAGAATGTAGTGGAATTAGACTAGAGTGTAATGACATGCGATAATAAGGCTAAATCTGAATATAATCCCCAGAGCTAGTTTACTAAAATTTATTCCCAGATAGGCCAAATTTGTATCAAGAAACATCACATCTAACTGATGCAACTGCATTTGTACTAAAAAAAAATTGTTATGGACTTGAAATGTTAAGTGGATTTTGGTTGTAACTTGTAACTTAAATAAATCTAAAAGTGTAAATGATTTTAATTTCCTGATTCGGACTTTATTTTATTCTACATTCAGAACGTTCTCCATCAACACTTGGCCACGAATCTGCTGTTCACAAATAGGCTCTTGCAGAAGTGAAAAAAAAATCAAGGACTAACAATCATAACAAATGACTCACAAGTTTGATAAAGAATAACCCAATTTTACCGGAAGAAAAATAATAATTTAATACCACGTTAAATATCATACACGATTACTAAAAAAATGTTTTAAACCTTTAGTCGTGAAGTTTACGGCCTTTAACAATCAACTGTCGCGTTTAGTAAGATTCATTCTTTATAATGCTATTAGACGCATAAATCCACATTCTCAATGATTTCTCTATGTATGCGATCAAAGAACCGATGGAATATATAATAGGCAAAATGATAACGGTCTTTTAACATTGAGAGCACATCATCAATTAGTAAATGAATGATGTATTGAAAACTTAATCAAAAATACTAATGATTTAGAGTACATTCATTCTTTCTAGTAAAACACATTTATTTACAATATATAACCACACTTTGAGACGAATGAAATACGTTTATATACTTATTCAATTATGCTAGAATTAACATAAATTTTGAATAAATGTATGTTTCCGACGGAAATTTGTCCAACCTGATGTCATGTACTTTATACTCGGGTGCGATTTCATGAAATTAATATGTTATTTAACTTAGTGGGATGTTATCTTTCGTATATAAATGTCTAGAAGTATTGTTTAATGACAAATTCCGGATACTACAATATCGCATTGTGCTCGCACCTATACTGTACTTTCCCGGTACTCATAATTTTTATGAAAGTTGAACAATACGATAATCCAAAAGAAATATTATATATACAAAGCATGTAACAAAATTATATTTGATAAAACAATTTTTTACATGTGAATAAATGAAAGATAGTATTCATTTTTGTTCGGATTTATTTAACAAATACAAAAAATTGACAGTAAAGCGGTTAAAAATTTGCCCAATATAGGATCACTAAAATATTTTAATTGGTATGGCATTTTGGGAAAATAAACCGGCCAACAAATTTTGGTAAAGCTTAGGAGTATTATTCTATCACTCTCTCTCTACAGCGATCGACTCTCTCTCTCTCTCTCTATATATATATACAGAGCTTAACACATTAACCAGGTAAAATTTATTCAGATTGTTTATTATAACAATCTTTCCAAGCTTTCATCTCGGTTTATTGATTGTTTAATTTTCAATTTAAAAATAAAACGAAACTCTTTCGAGCTCGATTGTTACGGCTTTGTATCAATATGCATCAAGTTTTTATTCTTAGATAAACAGAAAAGTTTTAAAGATTGTTTAATTTTTAATATAGAAATGAATCGAAACTATTTCCAGCTTGATTGTTACGGGTTTGAATCAATATGCATCAAGTTTTTATTCTTAAATGAATGGAAATTTTTATAGCTGTTAAAAAAAATGTTATAGATTGTTTAATTTTCAATCTACAAATCAAACGAAACTCTTTCGAGCGGCTTTGTATTAATATGCATCAAGTTTTTGTTCTTAAATGAATGAAAAGTTTTATAGCTGTTGGTTAAAAGTGTTATAGATTGTTTAATTTTCAATCTACAAATAAAACGAAAATTCTTTCGAGCTCGATTGTTACGGCTTTGTATCAATATGCATCAAGTTTTTATTCTTAGATAAAATAAAAAGTTGTTATAGTTGTTGGTTCAAAGTGTTATGGATTGTTTAATTTTCAATTTACAAACAAAATGAAACTCTTTCGAGCCGTTTTATATCAATATGCATCAAGTTTTTATTCTTAAATGAATGAAATTTTTTATAGCTGTTAAAAAAAAAATGTTATAGATTGTTTAATTTTCAATCTACAAATCATACGAAACTCTTTCGAGCGGCTTTGTATCAATATGCATCAAGTTTGTGTTCTTAAATGAATGAAAAGTTTTATAGCTGTTGGTTAAAAGTGTTATAGATTGTTTAATTTTCAATCTATAAATAAAACGAAAACTCTTTCGAGCTCGATTGTTACGGCTTTGAATCAATATGCATCAAGTTTTAATTCTTAGATAAACAAAAAGTTTTATAATTTGTTTAATTTTCAATTTAGATACAAAACGAATCTCTTTTGAGTTTGATTGTTACGACTTTGAACAAATATGCATCAAGTTTTTATTCTTACAAAGCGTAGATTTTTATAGCTCTTGATGTAAAGTGTTACAGATTGTTTAATTTTCAATTTACAAATAAAATGAAACTCTTTCGAGTTTGGTTGTGGCGGCTTTGAATCAATAGGCATTAGTTTTTATACTCAGATAGACAAAAAACTTACAGCTGTTAATCAAAAGTATTAATTTCAGTGGCATAACTATATCGGGTGCAAATCCAATATATTCAAAAATAAATGAATCAACCAAACAACATATATGGGGTGCAAATCCAATATATTCAAAAATATACATGTATAATGTAATGCGGGTGGGTCTTCTTAAATATGGGGGTGCTGAATGCGAGCTCCCTTCCTGATTATTGTTATCCAGATATGAAAAACAGTGTTATTAACTTTTTTAAGTCAGTAGTACTAGTTAATCGGGTATTGAGAAAAAAGGATATATTTTATATAGGAAAAAAGTTGTTAGAGCAACCATAATGATTTTGTTAATTTCACTTTTTTGCGTATGGATGTGAACATTAACCATTCAAGTCCCATGTTGGTGTCTTTTTCTTAACCTAATATTTTATTATGAATAAATGATTTAGGAAACAAATTAATATTATTGGAAATAAAAAAAGAAATAGAGATGAGGTTATTTTCTGTTTGATGTGCGAGTTCGTCAAACCAAAATGCTGTGTCATCCGTTAACTTGTTTGTTAAATTTAACAAAAGTTTTAACAACATTAAATTTAACGATTACACTACCGATACCCTTGTGAAGGGAAAAAATGTTTATTAATTAACAATTTTATCTAACAAGTGAGATAAAAATACCACTGTGGATGCTCTTATTATTACTGAGTATGCAAATAATGATTACTGAGTTCCGCAAGGAGTGAGCACTGGTAAGTTTTTTTCTTTAAATTTGGATTGCTTTTATTATTTGTGTGCAGATGAAAGTTATGCAAATTTTGATTCACCGCTCTGCCAAGTTTATTTCCAAAAGACATCACCACTTGCGATAACAAGTTAATCTGCTTTTCACTAACAAAGGGTCAAATTGGGGAGTCCATTTAGAAACCGTTATTGGATGGCACATAGCAGCCTGTGGCAAATTCATAAGCTGAGGGTGTCAAATGTTATATTTTGGAATATTATCATGTCTTTGGTATACGACCGATCAAGAAACGAAACGGGATTATCTCGACGGAAAAGAAAGAGTGGACTGAGCGTCCTATCTTTTAGTTTTATGGCGAGTAATATCTTCCGAAGCATGGGTTCAACATTTTTTGTTCCCTCATTTTCACTTAAATGTGAGTAACATTACCGATTTAATGTGTGGTACTTGGTAGAATACCACCATGTTTCCCGTCTTCTTGCTTCCTAAAGGTTTATTACAACAATGGTCGTCATGGTTTCAGTTTAACGAGTTTGTGATTACTGTATACTATCATCTCTAATCTTGGGCGTATTGCTCATATCAGGAAAAAATATAAAGGGAGCCAAATTTCTGCATTCTTTTTAAATGAAGGCCAAACATATCACATTTTCATTGTGTAGACTATTTATTTATTATTAAAACCAACATTGAAATTGTGAGTCTAATTTCTGTAACTCTCCCTTTCCAAAAAATGTCTCCTTCAAATTTGCGACTAAAATTCTATATTTTTTTTAATTTTTTGGTATAGCCTTTCTTATGTGTACTTGAGATGAGAAGGTCCTTTCTATCATTTGCTTTTCATTTGTTTGTTTTGATGTTGGCTTGAGAACAATGTTTTTTTTTTTACTTAGTAACCTATTTAAGCTGTTAGATACCATTCCCATTTTCAAATATTTTTGTGGTCCATCCACTTCGGCATCTTATAAGTTATAACTGATGTCTAATTTTTTCTTTATTTACACTTAAGCATGATTAGCATTACCATTTTAATCTCTAGTTCTTTGTTTATAACATATTACTTATTTTCCATCGTCAGCATCTTCTTTTTATTGTCTAAGTGAAGCAAATAATGCTTGTATTGTTAATCATAAAGGTGTCCAGTAGAAAGACTTACTGATATTGTTTGGCATCTAGAAAAATGATAGTTACTGAAATTTTTGTGCTAATGCTACTCAGATTAAAGTGAAAGAAAGGAACAGAAGATGCCAAGGAATCTGAAAGTTAATGCTTACATTGAGCTGTCAACGCGATGGTTATCGCTCAAGGTTGATCATTCACAGGGCTTTCATTCGAAGTTTATTCGTTCTTTTATGTTAGAAGGCGAGCTACGCGTGACATGTTTTTTTAGAACAATTAGGTAAACTCTTCAAGATGAGGGTGATTAAAAAAGGTTTTGACAAATAAAATGTCAACACGTACATACACGAGCAGACTCCCTTCGTTCTTGATTTGCGGACATAATTTCAGGCTTCACAGCTCTCCCAAGTTTCTTTTTCAAGGTACATCAACACATCCTGAGATTTACATACCAATAAAGGTTAAAGTTGGGAAACCATAGTTGATTTGATATGTCATCTTTCAAAGGGGGTATAACCAATGGGGTCAAAAAAGAAAAGAAAAATTCTAACATCTTTTTGGAGAGTAAATTTGAATTACTGCCATCATTAGCTCATCATTACAGTTTTATTTGAATCATTTTCATATTTCGTAACATCTTTTCTTCCTTAATTTTTACTTAAGAATGAGTAACATTACCATTTCCATATCTAGTTATTTGTTTCTAGCATATTACTATGTTTTCCATCTTACTTCCTAAATGGCTTATTATAGAGTGGTCCTCATAGTTTCAATTTAACCAGTCTTTGATTACTATTTAAGTTGTTAATTATTATCATCTCCGATTTTGGACATGGTTAGCCTCAATAGTATCAGGACAAAACACAAAGGGAGTCAAATATGTCGGTATCTTTGAACCAAGACCAAAACAATAATATATTTTACTGCACGAGGACTATTTGTTTATCAGTTAGCACTGACACTCGAACTATGAATACCATTTCTGTAAGTCGCCCTTCTATAACTGTTCTTCAAAGTAGTGACTAAAATTTTAAATTGTCTCTTTTGTAGGAGCTAAGTTTTGCGATACTAAAGATCACAGAAATTTGTGCAAGATTACTTACAAGAGTAAGCCATTTTATTCTCAGTTAAGCACTTAATTTTATCAGATCGGGGAGATTTCCCCCCAAAAAAAGTAAAGGGCAACAGTCTTTGATCTTGCATGTTTACACCTAATTCGTTACAATCAATTCCCTTTTAATCCCTTGCGAAACATACTCAATGTCACTGCAGCTAGGTTATTGAGCTAATGATGCATGACAGTTCAGTCATGTTACCTTTTTGAACGAGTTGTGTTTGTAGGGTATTTCCCTGTTTTTTGTTTATATAATTGGTGGGGAAAACCCACATTTTTATTAATTTAGAGGAATAAAAATGCGGGGGAAAACCCCCACAAAGGTACAAGAAATAATAGGTTCAAAAGTGTTACAAAAACAAATTACAGCTTTAAATCATAAGGGAACAGAAACTTGTGGACTGAAACCGTAGTAAAACAAGAATAAGCCACTTACTCCAACTTCAGTAAATCATCGCACTTCTTCTCTTGTCTGAAATCTTACAAGCCCTAAGAGAGAGAAACCTCCCCCTTTTCATCTCTGAAAAATCCTCATCTTCATTATTTAAGTCATTCTAAGGAGTTCCTTTCAAATTGGGAAAATCATCTAAATTAGAAGAAATAATAGGATCATCATCACATCCCCAATTGGCCAGGTAATCTGCTCCACTATTTCCTTCTCTTTCTATGTGCATAATATTGTAATTATAGATCTTGAATTCGTGAATAATTAGATCCATAATATAAATTAGCTTCCATGGACATCTTCCTCTTCCTTTAATAATATTGACCAATTGTAGGCAATCAGTCTCAAATACTGTATTAATCTCTGGTTTAATTTGTACTCCAAAGGCAGTGCTTTCATTTTAGCTTCTAGGCTAGAATTACTCTCAATTTTCGTAGCAAACCCTAAAATAAACCGACCTTCAGAATCTCGAAGTACCCCTCCTACACCACTGATATTTGAAGATTCTCTATGAGAGCCATCAATGTTGAATTTTTGGACACCTGTTGGGGGATGAAGCCATTTAACAGTTTTGAGTTTTTTCTTAATAGGAATAGAGTTGTAAGAAAAATATCAAAATTATTAAAAAATCACTTATCTTTAATTGCATTTGCTCTGATCATGCTTCTCACATCTTCACATATATAATCAACCTTCATTCTTTGATTGTCGTATTTACTTTTACACCTTGCTTCCCATTTCCCTGTTTTTTGTGTTTAAAATGATATTGGATTGAATGAATACAGTGCTGTGATTGATTGTATGTTGATATCCACTTCCAGTGCAATTTTCATGGCCTATAGTTTGTCCCTTCTCATAGTTAAAAACAAAAATTTTGTTGACCCAGTACAGTAAACTAGCAATAGGTATATCATTTCTTCCTTTGTATAATGCAAATAATTTCTAATTGCTTATCTTCAGATGGGGCACTATGCGTTACTACTGACTTTTGGCATCCTGGGAAATCTCGCTTCCGTCATTACTTTTATGTCCCCACTGTAAGTAACATAACTTGTTTTGGTGGACAAGATCAGTTTTTACATGTGCTATCTTCAGTTGTCATATTTTTTTGTTATTTTAATAAACACTAAAAGTGCTTTAAGTGACTGCCCCTTTGTGGGAGATAGGCCTATTGTTATTTTATTTGTTAAAAAGCATATTCTTACTGTTATTATTATTTTATTAATTTAAATGTTCATAATAGCAGGTGTAATGTTTTCAGACTTTAGGAACCATTTTAATTGTGTTAAAAACTAGAGGACCAATTGAGTAATCATTTATTTTGGAAACGGAAAAGTCTTTAAGGCTGGAAGAGCTTGATATTAAGGATTCATCTTTGATGGTGACAATCAGAAGAAAGGCTGGAAGAGCTTGCTTTTGTCAAATTTGAATAATTTATTGATTTTTTTGTAAATCTGATATTGCTTTTTGATGATTAATCTTTGATGTGTTTATGTTTGTCTAATGTTTTTGCGGTTGGAATTTCCATCTTGTTTTCCATTTGATCAGCTTAGCTGTTAGCTGTTATACAACGTGTCATTAGATTATGTGGTTGTAGATAAATTCCTTATTTGTTCTTTCGTTTTGTGGATGTATGGTATTTCGCTGATATGGAGTTGGAAGGAAAAAAATGGTATGTGTCTATGCTTCCTTCTGGTTGTAAAATAAGCTTAAAAGTATTGATTTATTACATAAACAATGTAAGGTTTACTGTGGAAATTTGCTTTTAAGATGTTGTAAACAAGTTTTTTGAGCTCATTTGCAGATACGTGATCCCTCATAGATATACCATCCTTCGAAATCTGACAATTGTGGTTCATAATTGGAGATTTTCTTCCTGATAGCTCTTGTGAACTTGTTATATAAAGGTTTAGCTTCCTGTGTGGATCAAGACTTTTCAGCTACATAATTTTCTAAACAAATATACTAATTTTGTTATGGAATGAATTTGAACTAGAGGATGAAAAGGGAGAGGAGACAGAATATATTGATTAATAGGGAAAGATCATGATCTTGGATAAGAAGAGTTACTTTTGATGATAAACTCATTTCATTAGTAGAAGTAGATTAGTTATGATCTAAACGACATCCTTAATTAGATCAACAGTCTCGTTTTTCGATTAGTTACTTGATATTTCGAATGAAGATTGGATTGCAATATGTTTAGGTATCATTTGAGTTATATATTCATATAGATAACTACATAATTGAGTTTTTAATTCTTATTATATTAATTATCTGTGGAGATTCTATTAGGTACAAGTGATAGAAAAACTAGCCTTTTAAGACTAGATTTATATTGTCATGTGTTTGTTGGAGTTAAGTGGTCTTGATTTGGTCTTAATAATCAATTTATTTGAAGTTCCTATGTATTTCTTTATAGACTTAAGATTGTTGGTTACTTTTTACCTGGTAGGTTGATGTTATTATCACTTATAAGGCTATTATGTCAGTTGATGATTTTATAGTCACTAAATAAGCTTACATGTGATGTATTGATTCCAGTTAAGAGTTTAGTAAGCGTTGTTTATATTTAAAGATTTTTGGTTCAGGTCGTTATTGTTTAAACCAATCGAACGTTTTAAGTTGTTGAAAATTTCAAGCTTGAATTTTCCACTAAGGATGATAGCTTGGGCCTTCGTATTTGAGGCTCTCCTTAACGGTGTTCATACGAAGTGTAAAGTGTTCTTTAGAATGTATGTGATGTTTAGAACTGAAGGTGATCTATGGTCAATAACTCAGATAAGTTGCATACTTTTTCACAGTTCGATTTTCTAGGCAAGTCTAAATGTACGCATTTACTATTTATATCTTGTGGCAAGGTGGGATGTGAAAATTTCCATAGCCAGTACTGGGTGTTGTTATAGAGGTTAAATATGGGTTATTTGTCAAAACCGGAAGAAAAAAAAACGAGGACATGAATAGCATCACATCATAAATCCTAGTTCATCACTCTAAACTACACCCTGATTATCTAATTTTTGATACAGGCCGACGTTTGTCAAGATTTATAAGGGCAAGTCGGTACTTGAGTACCGACCTCTGCCCTACATCGTATCATTGGTTAGCCAGATGCTCTGGCTTTACTACGGCTGCCTTTTGATACAGGGCAAGGTGTTTATCGTACTCGTCAGCGTAATCGGCTGCGTTTCCCAAACAGCCTACTTATCCATATATGTTTTCTATGCTACAGTCGATCTTCGAGTAAGTAATAGGCCAGATTCATCTTTTTATCTGACAGTTTTTATTTTACAGTTACAATAAAATAAAAAATTATAATTTTTGCAGAGACATGTTTTTTGGTTGATTGCTAGTATTGATGTGGGTCTATTTTCGGCTATTTTTTTCCCCTCATACTTTGCTATTACATCCGTTGAGTATCGTGACTTCTTCGTCGGATCCTCATGTGTGCTCAGTAGCATTGTATTGTTTGCGTCCCCGTTGACGACAGTCGTAAGTTTTTTCACCATTGATTCTTTGTTCTATTATTGTTTTCTGTAGAATTTGAAAATATAGAGAATGGTTTTATTTCTTAATTCAAGAACTGAGTACATAAGCTGCCTTACAAAAGCTGGTTATAGGATTACAGGCTCTAGCAACGCCACTATCACTTGCACCTTTTGAACACTCTTCGTTATCACACAATGATTCGGATTACTGTTCGAGCTCATTTCCATTGAACTTTCATGAGCTGCATTAATCGAACACTTTATTCTGAAATCTGCAGGTGTTTCTTCCCCTTTCAAATTTACCCCTTTTTCTAAAACCCCAATCTCCTCGTATCTGGTCTAATCGCCTCCCCAAATCTCCTTTTTGATCCCCCCAGCATAGTATTTAGTTGTTTTATAGATGACGTTGAGTTGGGGAAGTCAGCGTCGACGGGCTGTAAACTCTAAGCTGAATATGTATATATCTAATAGTTGTGTATGTGTTATCAGAGAGGACAAATTGTGTTGATTAAATCTAATAGAGTTCTAATTAAGTCTGATATTACGGAGAGAGGTATACTATTTGCTAGACCAATAAATGAAATATAGAGATAATTGTCTGCATCTCCATTAGATCACCACTAGAGAGTTTCGCTCTCTAGAATCCATATTTTGAGGTCTGAGTGTTGGCTTGGGTATAGCTGTGCCTGTGTTGTGGTTCAGATTTTTAGATGGTGGTTGTGTGATTGTTTTTTCTTCTTCTTTGATCTGTATAATTTAAACCATGTTTTTTCCCCTTTTAAACAGTGGCAGGTGATACAGTCAGGGAGTGTGGAGTTTATGCCTCTCCCTCTGTCTGTGTCACTTGTCCTGAATGCAGGCTGTTGGATGACCTATGGACTCGTTACCCACAATATCTATCTTCTGGTAAGTGTTACATAAAAAATGACTTAACTTGAATCTATTATCTATCTAGAAAATCTCTGTATACTGATTTCTAATTTTGTGTCTTTGTTGCAGATACCCAATGGTTTGGGCATTCTATTGGGACTGGCACAGGTTATGGTCTACCTCTACTATCGGTATCTTTAACATGTTACGGTGCATCTCACGTATTTGCGTTTATTTTCCTTTGTTATTTCTTTTGGATGACTTTGTATTTCGTTATTGATACTACCTGTCCTTTTTAGGCTCTCTGTATAGAACGTGTTATCTAAACTGGCAATGGTCGAACAAGTGTTCAAGTCTATCTGCAAATGGGGTTGCGTTTTCATTTATTCTAAAAGTTATTCCGTATTTTCTAAATCAGATTTTATGCCATAAGCAGTCATGCAAGTCATATGCTGTAGTTATCAGGGTGTAGTAGACCTTTCTTCTTTATAAGAGAGAATGCTTCAGGGATTTTATCGAGTTGGCCTGTTCGGTTAAAAAGACATAAGATCGTTGAAAGTAAGAGTTTAG
Source organism: Primula veris (assembly GCA_963682055.1). Lineage (NCBI taxonomy): Eukaryota > Viridiplantae > Streptophyta > Magnoliopsida > Ericales > Primulaceae > Primula > Primula veris. The sequence goes on along the minus strand of OY821749.1, from coordinate 20,533,636 downwards.
GTAACAAAACCTAACTCTGCCATCTTTTGCAAAAGGGAAATAGGCTTATTTGCACGGCCTTCTCCGAGGTAGCAATTTAGAAGAGCACCATAAGTTTTCTCAATTTTCTCCTCTTTATTTAGATTCTCGAAGTACATTCGTGCAACATTTATTCCATGCACTTTATCGATCAGATTCATCTGCATAGTACGATCACCCGCCAAAATAGAGCAAAAACCTTTACTAATCCATTCAGTGTCATCTGTCTTGGAAAAAGAATAAAACAGAACAGTTCCCGTTTCAGATTGTTAGTTTAAGAAATAGAATCCTTATAGCCAGTATATATATACTTGGAACCCAGAAACTACCAGTTTGTTAGTTTAAGACATACTCCTTGTAGCCATTTATTATATTATAAGTTGGAAATTGTCACCAATGAATGAAATGAGAAGCACTAAATTCCAGAATGAGAGCTTGACAAAATAGATTTGGGGAGGAGCCAACTCCTCATGACTTTAAAAGTTCCACTCAGGTCCTATAAATTTTGAAATGTGTTTCAGGTAATATTAAAAACGTCAAAAAAAACTTGCTTAGTGATCTCTTCTGAGGGTTTGTATAGAATCGATAGATTGTTTCGCATTATTGGGCTTGTTGTAATTAAGTGCAAAATTGACATATTATTGTCAGAATGGAATCATTATGACAACCAGCTTGGCCTTTCAAATTCTCAAAGTTTTGAAGACTAATTCATGATATTGAAACAATCGGAGCCTTTTTTCTAAAAGGATTTCAATTTTATATAGATATCCAATAAACAATATTCCAATTAATGGCATGGCTTTTACTTTCACCACAGCACAGTTCTATAACGAAAAGTGTTCTGCTACCAAACTTGCAAGATTTAGAATCTGAACTCCCAATGTTCTTCTTTCTCTACGTACTCGCAATTTTATAGGTACAGCTCAGAGAAAATCTAACACTCCCATTTCTTTATAAAGGATATGCCCCCAGGAAATAACAAAGTTGATTTTTCTTTCCTATTTCAGAACCTAGTTTTTCGTTTTACAAAAAGTGAAACATGGTTCAGAATCCAAACATGATACTGAAAATAAATTATCACGTAAAGCATTAGACTCAGACACAATATTTTACTTAAGGTAAGAGACTCAACACAATTCTCACCCTTCTAAATCATTGCTTGCTATTATTCTGTCTTAATTATCAGTCATACAACTTATATTCAAAAGCTCCACTAGAACTTAAAATTTGAAGTACATTACAGAAATGAGATCAAAACGATCATGGGGTTGGGGGAAAAGCTAAATGTCTTACGTGCATAGGCAGTCTTTTACGCGTAGAAGAGTAGAATCAGGACCCAAAAAATTTGAAAAGGGAACATCATAAAAGAATAGAAAAAGGTACTTTCGCCGACTCCCAGCAAACTCCCCTACTGAACTTCATTACCCTTATAAATCCTATTTTATAGGGTTAAAAGAAAAATATAGAATTTGGTTTAATTAAATTTTAGTCCCTGCCATGTGTTTTATAGTACACGAAAGTTAGCAGGGAAACCGGTGGTTGTCCATCTATCAAGGTCCCCATATAAAATTCATCAACAGAAGATTGACTATAGAAAGAATGACTAGATTTGAAGTTAAGTGGACCAGTTTGTACCATTTGTACATAGTTCCTCTCTTGGGTCTGTCTGTCCTTCGAAATTTTTGCTTCAACCTCTGATGTATTATCATTCTGATAATTAAAACTCGGAAGGATGATTTCTTACATAAACACTTTTCACAAAACTACCCCCTTGTGTTGCCCAAATTACCACCATCCGTTGCCCGTAATTTCCTTCTACCCCATGGCCCTGTGCGACACCACCTTGAGGAGGTGCAAAGTTTCTCGTATCTCCTGTGTAGCCCCTCTGTTCGGGAACCCTTTCTCCTTGAGGATTGTGAAACCCTTGTTAATTCTGGTAGTTATTACTACTACTCTGAAAAGGAGGCATTACATCTCTCCCCTAAGAAGAAGTGTTCGTTGGTAAAGGACCCGTTCTCTCTCCTCTAACAGTAGAGCCATAATTAGGCTGCATTATGTTGTTCTTGCCTATTTCCACCATAAGTGGGTCCTTGGTTGGCATAGCCGGAACTAGGTTGCTGGTTTGGCACCTGATGTAGCTGTTAGGTAATGGACCTCTTCTCTCTCCCTCCAGCAGTTGGACCATAATTAGGCTGCACCGGAGGATTTTGTCCCTGGTTGGCATATGGTGGACTAGGTTGTTAGTTTGATACCTGGGTGTTAGGTTGTGGACCAAAGTTCCTGTTATCCCCAAACCTAGGTGTCCGGTTGTCGTAACCTTGGAATGATATTCCGTTGGTTAAAGTTCCTATCTGATTGTCATATCCTCGGGACCCTTGTTCATTTTGCATTTGACGAGGATTGCGATTAAAATCTCTATTTCTGTCATCATATCTTCCTCCTTGCCTTCCATATTGCATTGGTGGTGATCTGGGTGTGATTATCCGATTATCATACCTGTCTCCTGATTTCCCAGTAAAAATTAAAGTTTAGACTCGAGGAACAAAAAAAAAAGAAAAAAAAAACTATGCACGATGCTAGTTCACCAACATGCTAGAAATTTTTTAAGCAACATTAAATAGTTTAAAACAAAATGAACAATGTGTAGGTTAATGTACTTTACCTCACCATTTCGGCAATTGAATCAATAAGTATTAAATAAAGAGACCTAAAAAGAGAAAAAAAATACTACATAAGAGAATCATGTTAGATATTCTCAATGAACGTCGTTATATGAAAATCATACCTCCATGCTCTTTGTTCACTGGATCAATATAGGAATCTGGCAAAACAAACACGATGCCAGGCAAATCTGTTAAAAAAAATACAATTAGACCACCTTTTCGGAAACCCATCCAGTATACATGAAGTAATTTGATGTAAATATGAGGTGTTGCGTTTGATACTGTGGGGTGTATCTCCCACCGCCATAATTGGTCTGTATGGGGGTGTGGTACTCGTGTGCCCCTGCCCTGTTCTCGGTGTATCCTTCGCAGTTCGGGGTTATACCATCGGCCTGTCCGGTGTGGGTGCCTTGAAAACCAAACATTGGTTGTGTCATCTTAGTGTGGATTTCCTCTTGTCGGAGCCTTCTTGCCTCATGTTGTCGTCCTGCCACTTCAATGGCTGCCTTATAAGTGGAGTCTTCCACTTGGGAGCTCCTTTTGTGGGCTAACTATTTGCCATGTCGGGATTCTGATCCCTGCAGTTGCCATAGCTGACATGCAGGCTGCCAGCTGGGCTTGAATTTGAGCATGATAGCTCTCGTCAGTCCTTGATACTACAGCCGCGTTTCTTGCTGGTTGCATTATCGACTGAAATTCCATCATGGATGGTGTAATTATATGTGGAGGGCGGATCGGTTGTCGAGCTGTTTGCTCCTGAGTGTCAGCAACTGGCATTCCGTACTGGAATGTCGTTGGATTTGTTGGTCGTTGTTCAGTTTGTCTTGTTTCCTCGATGTAGTTATCTTTGTATTGGAACTCCCTGATGTCTTCGTCGTTGAGCCGAAAACGAGTGACCCTTTCTTGGTGCGAGCTTGAGTTGGCCGACATAGTCGACAGATGAGGCCTGGAGCTTGGCCTTGCGTTTGTTGTGATTGCTAAACTGTCTATCTGTCGAGCTACTGCCTAATGTCTTCTTGTCCGTCTTGCCGCAGATATGGCTCATATTGCCTCTGAGTCCGATGGATTTTCGTCTATAATCTCGTCGATCATCGGAGGTTGGTCTTTTGGTTGTTCGCTTGGGAGGTTGGAAGTGGACGGTTGATGTTTGTATGTGAGTGTGTGGTATCTTTGTTGAATGGCTAGGAGTGCCTCCAATTCGTCCTGACTGATTCGCACGTCGTTGCTGTTGTTCGTGGTTGTTCCCACCTTTTCGGAACGACTTTCTTCTATATTGGTAACCATTTTGCTCGTCTGATAGAGTTGTGTGTTCGACTTCGAAACTAGTTAGTATTAGATGAAGCTTAGAGATGGCGTCGTTTGATAAAGTATGAACTTTGATTGGTTAAGTCATGCTTCTCAATAATATTTATTGATACGATCGACAATAGTAAATAGGACGATGAATTAGCCTTTCTTTATTGATCGGTCAAACTTCAAAGTATCTTTTACAATTCTCTATTTATTTGATGCTCGGTATAGTTGTTCGGTCTTCGTCTTTACTTCTTGCGTGTGCGTACTTTCTAGTGAGATGAGTTTTGAAAAGTCTATGTACTGAATTCTTGCCTTTTCTGCTTAGAAGTCAGTTTAGTCTTTCAGTACTGATATTTGACTCTATTTTTAGGAGTTCGTGCGCCATAGGATGTTGACAAGTGTCGCTCTCATATGTAAGTCATGAGCTTTTTAAGTTTTGGGCCTCTGTAAATTGGGCTTAAGACTCCAATGGGTAATTACTCTCATACTTCATCCGTTCCTATTTAATTTTCCACTATGAAACTACGTGCAATTTTGACCGGCCAAGAACTTGTATTAAAAGTCTCGGAATGAAAATTTTCAAAAGTTGATCATATAGTTCAAATATTAAATTTTATGATTAGATTTAAAAAAAAATTCATTTCGACAATTTTGATACAAGTTATAAGCCGATCAAAATTGCACGTAGTTTCGTAGTGGACAATTAAATGGAAACGGATGGAGTATCTGTTAAAGTAAAAGACCACTATGTCCTTATTCAAATTCTATTTGCGTTGGGTATCCATTAAAAAATACACGGGTCGGGCCATAAACTGCACTTTTAAATTGCACTTTTACTCATTTAAACTATAAAAGAGAGAGAGAAAAAAGAGGGTGTTAAATTGCACTTTTTAAGTTGCATTTTTACCCATTTAAATGTATATTCTCTATTATTATTAGTTTAATATATATGATAGAGATAGAAGTAAAAGAGTGTTAACTTGCACTTTTTTAAATTGCACTTTTACCCATTTAAAATCGACCCGAATAGAATTGCACTTTCACCCGACCCTCGACGGGTCAGATCGGGTCGGGTTGAAACCCGCAAAATTGTCATCTCTACACCCGAGCACTTATGTACAAGGGAAAGTTCTGTCAAGATGATAAAGTTTGTTTAAATTCCAAAAACACCCATATTTGGTCCAATAATAAAGTGACACGTCATGGTGTAAAAATTAGGAAAATCGATAAATTAGTACATATATATTTAGAAACTTATTTACAAAAAAACTGGTTGTTTTGAACTTGTTCACTATTTTACAAAAAATATATACTTTATAAACTTACTATGTCATTAAAAAATCCAAAAAAATATTTAAAAATTAAAAACCAAATTTAAAAAAACCTAAATTTTAAAAAATATATTTTTTATACAAAAAATATGTGTGATCATGTCTGATCATGTTCAGTCTTTTATGTCTAATTTTGTTTGATTCTGTCTAATTCAGTTTATTTCTATCTAATCATGTCCAGTTATGTCTAATACTGTTTGATATTATGTACAAATTTTAATTTTTTTTTTTCACTTTTTTCGATTTTTTTTGTTGATTTATTTGGTATATTTTATTATTTTTTATGACATATGTACCTAATTGTATATAAGTATACGTAACTAATTATAAATAAATACAGATAAGTGGATTTTTTGTGATTAAGTAGATTGATGTATATCTATTTGTAACCCTCTCTAAAAATTGTGTAAAGTCTCGGTGCAAAAATCAATTTTCTTTTACTAAATTACCCATCAAAACTTCCAAATTCGTACATAACAAAGTTGTGTAAAGCCAAGATTGATGTTTCTACTGTCAATGTTTTTTTACTATATAAAAAATCTGAATCGAGTGCAAAACCGTCACTCATAGATACGGGATTTGACTATGGTTCACTTTTCTTTTGGTTTTTCCAAAAAGCTAAAAAAGAAATACAAAAAAAAAAGTATGCTCAACAAATTAAAAACTCCGTTTAAATTTTTATGCATTTTTTGGGATTTTAAAACATTTTTTTACAGTTTTGCGATGAAATTTTGGAAATTTGTTAAAAAAATAATTATAAAATATAAAACTGATTTTTTTAATATATAATACCCAGTTTAAGATATTATAAATCTCATTAGCTAATTCCTAAATATTTTTTAAAGTATTTTCTATTTTTAAAGAAAATCACTATAAAAAAAATGCCAAAAAACTGAAAATTCTTACTTTCTTTATGCGCAAAGCCATATTGTAATTTTAAAACTCAGTTATATAATTTATAAAAAATTTTAACAAACTTCATTTTTTTTCATAAAAAGTCATAATAAAGTCAAAAAGAGCAGATAAAATAACTAGAACAATGTAGAAATAGACTTTATATTTTTTTTTTCTAACTTTTACAACCAAGTTATAATATCAATGTATTTTATTCCATAGACATATACATCAATTCCAATCATATTTCTTATCCCAAGTAGTATTGAATTGAGAAAAATAGAAACCATCGGTTCTCGATTGCCAATAGCATTTGCCATGGCCGCGTCCATCTCTATCACAATGTTTCTCAATCGAGTTATTATAAACATCAAAAACTTGTTGTTTTGCACCCCAATACCAGTGACAAAAGTAGAGCGTCCTTCCAAAAGGGTTTATGATAAATGAAAAGTTGAATTTTCCATTTTCAGGGAGCGTTTGCATTCCCGTATCATCATTTTTTGCTTTGCACTGAACTCTTATACCTCCAGGAATCAGGTTAGATATAAAAACAGTGCCGGTAGGTCTGAATTCATATGCGTAGCTACTTGAACAAACAAGGCAAATAATCAAAAAAGAGATAGAAAGGATTGCATGTATTTTCATTTCTGATAATGTTGAAATTATCTTTCTCTTTAGTTCAGATTAGACATGTACGAACACATTTATACACCAATTTAAAAAGAGAGGGGATGTTTCACCGTTAATTAACAATTCATTCCACGTATTTCCTTCTCAAAATGCCTCAACTGTATTCATAGTACAGTTTTGTGTGTGGTACACTTCCAAATATAGACTAAATTAGTCAAAATATACCATTTGTTTCCCGTTAATAACCATGATTTGTAACATGTTTTGGGAAATTAAATATAGAAAGACAACATAATACGGCGGGGGATGTTTCACATTTATGACGAATGACGAAACAAGCTGTATATTCCCATTATATGTGGAATCTGATTGGGGGGAATGTTTCACATTTATGATGAATGGCGAAACAAACTGTATAATCCCATTATACATGGAATCTGATTGACGGGATAAATTAATTGAATCACAGTTGATTAACAATTCATTCCACGTATTTCCTTCTCAAAATGCCTCAACTGTATTCATAGTACAGTTTTGCGTGTGGTACACTTCCAAATATGGACTAAATTAGTCAAAATATACCATTTGATTCTTGTTAATAACCATGATTTGTAACATGTTTTGGGAAATTAAATATAGAAATACAACATAATACGTATCAATTATGGCCGGAATTACAGGGATTCTATCTTTTAATAATTAATTATTAATAACCATGTTTTGTAACATGAGGGATGTGCGAGATCTCTTTTAGTTAAATGGTAGGTTAAGGTTCAAATCAAAAAATACAATTTAATTCCTATTTTTTGACATCCATTTGCGTAAGCTTCCTTTTTGGCAGTTTCTTATAGATTTTGAAAGAACAAATGGATTAGAGCGTTTATAGTAGTCCTATTAGATAAAAGAAAAATAGTTAACTAACTAAAATTTCATCATATTTAATTATATTAAATTATTCATTAATTTAAAATTGTTAAAAAAATTGTTAAAGTTAACAATTTTTGTAACGATTGATGTGGCAAAAATGGTTGACCAAGTAGCAAAATCAACCGCCCAGTCGCACAATATATGCTATTCTTTTTCTTTCGTGTGTATGTTTCCTGTGTATGTATATCTATTCTTTTTTATTTTCATGTGCATAGTTCCAAAACAATTCACTAACTATATATTATGCTGTTTTTTTTTTTTTTGCTAGTACTAACTTTTTCATACTTTTCTTTTCAAAAACTTTGTTTCTGTATTTACTGAAACTGTTAACTAAATTTTTCAGAATGATGAAACATCATGAAGTCTTTGAAAATTAATTAAAACCTTGGTTTTGTAGGTACACGGATTTCTGTAGTTTTATACTACACTTTTTCTGAAAAAACGCACAAACCGTACAAAAAATGTACGGACTGCAAACCGTAAATTAAATCTACCGTTTTCAACTGTGTAATTGTTTGTATTGAAAAATTACACAGTCAGTCCTTGCGTCAAAATTACACAGTCAGTCCCTGTGTCAAAATTACACAGTCAGTCCCTGAAAAAATTACACAAATTTTTTCTCTCTTTCTCTTTCTCTTTCTCAAAAACCCAAATTTTTCAACCCAAAAAAACCCCAAATCAAGGACAATAACCATCAATTTTCTCAATAAAAAACCCTCAAATCATCAATCAAATTTCGCCCTACAAAAACCGCAAATCACCAATCAAAAAATATACCCTAATTCAAGGTATTTCTTTATTCACTAATTTATTATTTATTTTGTATAGTTTTAATTTGTAAAATAGGAAAAAATATATAAAATATGTCAATTGATTATCCACTTAGCGATTATAATTGTTTGTTATTTGTTTATATTAATTATAGAAAATTAGAATTGTTGATATTTGTCCCATTTTATAAAAAAATAGGGTTTTTATTCAAATTTTTTTATTTCGATATTTATTACTAATTGTTTGGTTATTATGTTACATGTCTATGTTCCTTATTTGTTTTGATTGATAAAAATAAAAATAATTAGGCTTTATTAATATTTACCCGTTTTGAAAATTAGGTGTTTTATAAAATTAGGTTTTTTAATTAGTTTGTTTGCCCAAATCACCAATAAAAAAAAGATATCCTAATTCAAGGTATTTTTTTATTCTCTAGTTTATTATTTATTTTATATAGTTTTAATTTGCAAAATAGGGAAAAAAATATAAAATATGTCATTTGATTAATTAATTATTCACTTAGTGTCATTTTTCAATACCCAATTTGTCTACTCTGGGATCTTGTACACAATTGACTAAACTAGTATTTATTTCTTTAGTATTTAGTCTTGATTGGTTTTCAAAAAAAAAAAAAGGGTCTTGATTGGTTGCGACTTTTAAGCTCGGTATCTTTAAAAATATTAATATCAAGCTGGAATTGCATTTGATTGAACATGTTATAGAAAAAAACGATTAGTTGGCAGCTTAGGACCCATCTCATATGACAGATTAGCCTCATATTTGATGCCTCAAATCTTTTACTATTGTTGCTAATGTGGAGTTCAGTTACCTCATCTCGTACAAGCTTAAGAAAACTTATTAAGTGTAGAGGATACGAAAATATATGTGGCCAAATGACTAATAAATTGAAAGGCAAATTTGATGAAGAAGTACTTGCGTTTTATGCCTCCGAGCTTTACAACCTTGACATTATTACTAATCAAGCACTTTAAACATTGATAGAGTTTCGATGAGTTTGCTTGCTCCTTAATTTCAGTTATGGTCGTCCCAACTTTCTTAAGAAAGTAGGATTTCTACATACGTGTTTCTAGATTTTAAACCTTTCTGGGGGTTCCAGTCATTTTCCAGTAATGTTTTGATGTCAGTTGATTCGACTCATGGTGTATGTCATGGTGATCATCATCTTACCAAAATATGCTTAACTACTTTGTCATTCACTACATTAATTGAACATTGTTTTAATAAGTCTCGATATTAATCACTTTGGATTTTGTCTTGGTTGTATCTAGGAATCGTCTCCGGTATGATCTTTCCTCCGATTTATGTGAAGTACGGGGATAGAATCAAGGTATTAGGAGAACGTTCAAGGCTTCAGTGTAAACGTCTATACAGTTGGATGGATGAAAAAGCATTACGAAGAATCAAGGAAAAGGTTGCGGGTGGCAAGAAAGAGAAGGAAAAGAAAATAGAGTAGTCGGCTTAGGCTCTCTGCCACTGTGGTTATAACATACTTCAACAACTCATGTTCCTTTTAATTTGTATTAAATAAATTTGGAAGTCTTGTGTAAATAAGTCGAGTATAAACAAGGTGTGTACACATGATTACTAGTTATTACAGGAGGTTGATTATATTTTAGCAATTTTTGTTAGAGTAGATTTTTGGTGGCCAACTCCAAGAGGAAGTTAAGTTGGTTACTATCGGGGGTTATATCACCCCTGTGATCCCCGTAGTATTTTTGTAACCATAAAACTTGTTGAAAATCCAGGAGGAAGCTAAGTGGAAGTTAAGTTGGTTACTATCGGGGTTATATCACCCCCGTGATCCCCGTAGTATTTTTTTAACCATAAAACTTGTTGAAAATGCAGTTTTGAGACCTCTCACGATTTCCTTTTTACGGTTCTAACATAATAGTTTATGTAAATTCGGCAATTTTTTGCTTCGTTCCTATATGGCTCAATGGTAAGGCATCTGATTTCAGATATAAGGTTGCGTGATTCCCGTCTTGTTGAAAACTGTCTCCACAAATTGTTGATGCATTAGTTTTGGTGAGCTTCTCTGCAACTCCACTCGGAACTTTTTACCTTTATTAGCATAAGCCCAATTTGATGCCTTAGTAATTGACACAGCCTACTACTTTGCTCCATAAGCATGGCCCCCATACTATACTATGCAATGCTTGTGTACCAGGTCGGATAGCACTTAGCAGCATTGAACACGGTGTCTCAAGCTGTGAACGATCCATCGGAAAGAACAGACCTGGTTGAACATGTCATTCAGTATAAAAATTCTAAATGCTAAAATTGCACATCCAAACAATTCTAATTAAATTGAGACAGAGGTTTAAAATTTAAGTAAAAAATTCGGATTCTTCATTTCTTACATTGAGCAAATTGTACAAAACAGTTACGTTGAACAAAATGTACAAAACAACTAAATTAGAACTAAAATGGGTTACATGTGATTTTATACCCAGTTTTTTCTTCTTCTGAACTTGTACTCCCAACTGTTTTTTTATGATTTACTACCCAGTTTTAGGAAAACACCGTTAAATGTAAATTGTGTATTGATTAAATATGCAAAGTGACTAAATTTATATAAAAATTCAGTAATATCTCCTATATTTTAAAATATCAGTGTAAAAGTTGTAATTTATCATTTAGATATATCTAGTCATGTATATAGTAAATAATGATATAAAAAACTTCATATTTTTCATCGTAATATTGATTAAGTATGCAAAGTGACCAAATTAACCATGCAAATGGATGAAAAAGTTATAGTTGAAGGGATTAATTAAAAAAAAATAAAGTTAAAAACATTTAATCATGCTAAAGTTATAGCTAGAGGTAATAATTAAACAAAACAAAAGTTGGGATACCGAATATAAATTGTTGACAACTTGGGATATACTAAAATCTAAAAAAAAAAAGGTGTAATTTTGACACATGGACTGACTGTGTAATTTTGATACAGGGACTGACCGTGTAATTTTGATACAGGGACTGACTGTGTAATTTTGACGCATGGACTGACTGTGTAATTTTGATGCAGGGACTGACTGTGTAATTTTTCAGTACAAACAATTACCCAGTTGCAAACCGTAGATTTAATTTACGGTTTGCAGTGAATCATTGCAAACTGTACATTTTTTGTACGATTTGTGCGTTTTTTCAGAAAAAAAGTGTAGTATAAAAATCCAACCACGTTTGGTTACTGCTTTTAAACCCAATAATTATATTCTAGTATGTTTTTAAAGTATGGCCTGGAAAAAAAAATACTTGTGTATTAATTAGATTATTAATTTTTAATTGAAAATATTAACTTTGTTAAGGCCAACACTAATGTGCTTCTTAAATTTAGCATGTCCATACATCATTTAAAATAATTTTTAAGTGATTATGTGTCATTAGTTAACAAGAAAAAACTAACAAAACTATTGTAGATTAGTACAAATATAAAACAAAGATAGAAAAAGAGGATGAGAAGCTTCACGCTGTATTTCAGGCATTATTGTCTTATAAATTGTGTTTGATTCTTAATGGATAATGAGATTGCAAATTAGTAAAACTAGTTAAAATTGTAAAAACCGTATTTTTCACCTTAGATATGAAGAAAATTGTAAAAACTGTATTTTAAGCTAGAATTTAAATAAAATAAAATAATAAAAATTAATTTTTAACCAGAATAGTTCTTGGCTTCTGCCTTTTGTTTATTCCGATGGCCGTCACAGTCCGTGGAGGTGGGAGTAACAGAGGAGAATTATATGGGACCTTGTTATTCATTGGATTAAATAATTTCAACTAAGTCATGATCAGTGCCATCCCAATGCAAATCAAACCACTCAGGCAGCTTGGGGGTAGCCTTAAATAGACCCTTTTTTTTCCAGAACGAAATAGTTTTCCCCGTTTAAAACAATACAAGAATTACCCAATTTATTTGATACTTTTGTGTTATGTATAGACAACGTTTCCTTTTATCGTGACATGATGAAGATCTTTGTAATTTTTCAATGAATCTTAATTTTTAACGTATGATACGACGTTATGAACTTTCTCGGACAAAGTTAAAAAAACACCGGAAACAAATTTTCTCGGACAAAGTTAAAAAAACACGGAAAACATGATGGGGTAAGATGTAAAAAACTTCCGGCCGGTGTGACCATTATGAAGTTTATAAAATAAATTTATTGTTTAATACTGTAGGTAAAAGTGAACTTAAAAGAAGAATTCTCAAAAGTTTCATGTAACTTCAGCTTAAAACTTTATAACTTGATTTCAATCAACAAATCTTTAAAACTTCACACTTTTTAATGTTACTCCCCGCCACTTTAAATTAGGGTTTATTACTCATTTCCTAATTTCCGAACTACACACCAAAAACCCTAATCTTTCAAAACAAAATGGCAAAAATTTCAATAAATCGAATAATCTCAGCTTCAATTCTCCCCAAAGATAAAATATTTTCTCTATCCAGAACCCTAACATCATCTTCATCTTCATCATCATCTTCATCTTCATCTTCATTTTCTTCAACAGCTCAAATTTTCATAATCCATTTGCAAAACAACACTACAAACACAGAAAGAGCATTAAATAAAATCAAAGCAAAAATTGACACGTCATCAGTAAAACAGGTACTTAACAAGCTTAGTCCTAACCAATCTTTATTGGGTCTTAGATTTTTTATCTGGGCAGGTGTTCAATCCAATTATAGACATAGTTCTTATATGTATGCTAAAGCTTGCACCTTTTTTGGCATTAATAAGAATCCTAAGTTAGTTATTGAGTTAATCGAGGCTTATAGGGAAGAGGGTTTTTTGGTTACTGCGAAAATGTTCCAAATTGTATTGAATTTGTGTCGAGAAGGTAAATTAGCCGATGAGGGGTTATGGGTATTGGATAAAATGAAGGAACTTGACGTTCGGCCCGATACTACAGCTTATAACACCATGATTAGGATTTTTTGCGAAAAGGGTGGTGTGGACGTGGCTACGGATTTGATGAGAGAGATGGGTTCGGTTAGTCTTTATCCCGATATGGTTACTTATGTGACTATGATTAAGGGGTTTTGTGACTTGGGTAGGCTCGAGGATGCTTGCGTGCTTTTTAGGGATATGAAGGAAAATGGATGCGTGCCTAATTCGGTGACTTATTCGGCTCTTTTAGATGGTGTTTGTAGGTTTGGGAGCTTAGAGAAAGCGTTGGAGTTGTTGGAGGAGATGGAGAAAGAAAGTGAGGATTGTCGTCCGAATGTCGTCACGTATACTACCGTTATTCAGGGATTTTGTGAGAGGGGTCGGTCTATGGAATCTTTAGGCGTTTTCGATCGGATGAAGGCTAGTGGTTTTAGCCCAAATAGAGTAACTATTAGTGTTATGATCAAGGGATTTTGTTCGGAGGGGCGTTTGGATGAGGCTTATAAGCTCATCGATAGGGTTATTTCCGAAGGTGGTGTGTCGGGAGGTGAGTGTTATAGCTCTCTTGTGATATCTTTGATTAAGATAAATGAATTCGGAGAGGCCGAAAAGCTTTATAGAAGGATGTTAGAAAGTAACGTTAAACCCGATGGTTTAGCTTCTAGTACTATGTTGAAAGGGCTTTGCTCGAAAGGAAAAGTGTTGGATGCGTTTTACATGTATAATGAAATTGAGAAATCGGGGTTTTTAGTTTCGATTGATTCGGATATCTATTCCATTCTTTTGGAAGGTCTTTGCAGAGAACACTGTTTGGCAGAAGTAGTAAAACTAGCAAGGCTATGCATTAGTAAAAATATTCAGATTAAAACTCCTTATATCAAAAGTATCGCTGAATATTTGAAAACGCTGGGTGAAGAGGAGCTCGTTTCTCTTTTGACTAGTATTAGAAAGTGATTATGAGAAGAATTTGCGTGGGTGTGCACCGTGTGCTTAACATGCTCTGACAAACAAAGACAATGGCTGGCTTTGTTTATGGCTTTCTGGTGATGAGGTAAGATATTTAGATAATCTCACATTTACTTGTTTCCTCTTCAATTGGGAGTTTTTTTTATTACTCCATACATGTTTGTATCAGTTGTAAATACTAAAATTGATCTTTACAAGTCTTGAAATCATAATCTGTTTTTTTTTTCTGCAGATTATGTAAATGTCGGTGAACTGCAGATTGAAATCATAATCTCCTTAGTTTGGTGAGCTCGAACACTTGAGAAGAAGCAAGTCTGGATTTCGACTTCAGTAGACATTTCTTGAGAACCTGTCGTTCTACATTTTTGGCAGAAACATGGAAACTGAACATATCTTCGACATTTTCAACGAAGATGAATTGATTATTTTTAATTTTCGTTTCAATCAATGGCATGCGGAAGCAGACTTGTCTCCCTGCATATGCCTATGTATATTGGCATCGTTATTCGAATTTTACTAATTATATTGGAAATATTGAAGAACCTACGAGAACCAGCAATACGAAAGTACTTATCTTGATGTCAAATTCCATATAACTTGTGATTTATGACTGTGGCCCTCTGCAGAAATAATGGATTGTTTTCTACTACATGATACTTTTAGTACTCCCTATGCAGCAGTGCAGTAACTTAATCCACCATTTTTTGTTCACCCCAATACCTTTTGGTGTCTACTACTTCTAATCTCGACTAGTGCCTAATCGACTTAATTTCGTCTAGTCACGTAGACATCTAGACTCTTATTATCGCTTAACTTCCACCTAGACTCGTTTTTGAGAAAAAAACTAATATGCCTTGTACTCCTTCAACCTCAGTTTCTTCTTCATTAAATTCTTGCAAATCAGGAAGTGCAAATGAGAAAAAAGTATTGAATATACATAATTTTACAAATTTCCGATACCAATAATGGAGTATCATCACACAAGTCTATACAAGTTTCTAACTGTAATTACATTCTGCTTTATAATGACTACCATGAAAACCATATCATTATAACTATAACAATCTTTTAACAAAATCAAATCAAGTTTGGCGATGGGCCCAGGAGTAGTTCTTCAAAGAAATCTGTAACTGCATCTGGCCAATTATAATTCATATCTTTGAAAAAATTAGACAATGACTCGTCATCGTATGGCTTCTGAGGCTCAGATTTGTGCAACCTCGCATAGTTGAGCCGTTTAATCTTTTGTTTTTGTGATGCATTGTCTAGCAAGTATGGGATAATGTATTTTTTCATATCATTTTTTGATATTCCAAGGTGTTTTCCGGGAACACTGATAAACTTCACTTTCCCAGCTTCATCTAGTGCTCTTAAACCAATCCAATCCTCAGTGTAGAGAGTAGTCTGCAGACAGTCGCACCAAAGACTAATTAAAGAGAGACAATTTGCACAGAGAGAAAAAATTACCACTGATTTGTCCCATATGGTATCCTTTATCTTAGTGCAAACTTTGTCCTTTCCAAATATGGAAAGATGGACGCCAATTATCATAGACATTCAAACTGAAAGCAGATAAGTATGCATATCTTTAATTTTCCCTCTTTTCTCAGATTGCTCGATCAAGGCAAACACTCTCAGCCAAGAACTTCATTAGAAAAAATAGTAAAATATGTATATTCTGTATTTTTCTTCTAAATATCATACACCAGGATACACCATGATGGCTGATGGCTAGTGGAGCCATTGGAAGGAAGGAGAAATGAAGTGTATAAAAACTAGTATCTTGATGAAAATCGTTCTCCTAAAGTCTTCTCCATGAGTTGCATAAACTGCTCTCCGAATGTGGTCACATTTCACAAACACTATTATACCTCACTGTACAAAAGTAATTAAACTTTGTTTTTTTTCTTATTTTTCCTATGACCTGTTGATCAGTTCAAAGATAAAAAGAGGAAAGATTACCTGTGTTGGTGGCAAAATTGGATCAAACGCCCCATCTGGGTAATATCCAAACCAGGATGTTTCCCTTGGTATTAACACAGTATCTTGTTCAAACTGTCATGTACAACAGCATGAAAAACAGAAAAGAATCAAAAGATTATAATAGTAACATATTGCAAATTCACAAGGATACGTTAAATATCACATCTTCAGGAGAAAAGTCAAGGTTGAAACTTATGGGAAATAATATTCTAGCCTAAAGAAAGATAATAGAGTTTTAATATTTACCATGATAAGGACGAGGGTTTCTAAGCTAGTAAATCTCTCCTTGTAGGTGATATTTCTTGTATCAGGAATTTCATTATTCAGCTTAGGGAGGAATCTACACTTGTTGAGATAGGCTGGAATATTCTGCAAATATTCAGAGAAAAGAAAGAGGATTACAAAAAGCTTCAAGAGGCTGCAAAGTAGGATTACTTAAATAATGAACGGACTTTGATTAAGTTTCCATAAATTGAATCTTATAACAACACAGATTAAGCTCCAAAATCAATGAAAGTAGCATTGCTGAATTATTTGCTTCTTATTACAATCCCAGTGACAATATATTCAACAAGAAAGTCAAATCATTTTCTGCAAGAACTATATTTTATTTTAGTATTGAACATTTACCCCATTAGTACACTGCATGCTCAAAAGAAAAGGAAAATTAGACTACCCTTTGGAAAGACAACCTTAGCATATAAATGTGTCACAAGACCTGAAATAAATGGATAGAAAATTAGACTACCCTTTGGAAAGACATGCCATGATTAATAGCTTTTGTTTGAACCCCAGAATAGTCATCACTATAATGTTCAAAAGCTTCCAATAAATTTAGTGTAAATCACTGTTTTAAAAAGCACGCTATATTGCGCAGCCTTTCGCGATATAGCGCTTTTCGAAAAAAAATTGTTTACACTAAAACGCTATTTGGGTGGAAAAGCGCTAAATTCGCGCTAAAGCGTAGATAGCGAGTTAGGAACAAAAACAGCGGATCTAAATAATTAATATATGTTGTGGAATTTTATAAAAGTGTGTGTAGTCTAGATGGTTGTGACAGTGCATTATGTTCCAACAGACCCAAGTTTGAAACTCACCAGCAGCAACATTTTTTTTTCGATTTTTTTATTATTATTACCCAATATAACTATACATTTTATCTTTTATTGTTATATATTCTAAAGTTTAGTGTATATTTAGGCAAAAAAAAATTACACCGCAAAGCGCTACGGTAGCGATAACGCTATTTAAAACATTGGTGTAAATCGACACAAATATGTTTTCTAACCGAATGAAAAAGGACTTGAAAGAATGGTAGAAACCAACTCATTTACACAATAGATAGGGGTTAATAGAAGCAGGAGTGAGTAAAGCTACTCACATTCGGTAACTTAAGATAACCACCAGGTGCCAAATGTTCCTACAATTTGCAAATAAAATTCAGCATTTCAGATCTCCTTAACAACAAACTGGTATAAAAAAATATCAGTATATCCATAATCCCTCATACTTGAATATAGTCGCTGTAGATCTCTCCTTTGATTAAGTTGTCCGCTATGACACAGAAGACACCTTTCTGTACGAAAGACAATAAAAAATAACGAAGTTAAGTAAAACTATATGTAAAATGAGTGTGACAACACGCAATTAAGCCACTTCCATGAAAATTTAGCAGAAACACAACAATACAAATCTAAACCACCCATCACAAAACTTTGGTATGAAAAGGAAAAATAAACCATTGTAAGATCTTCGTATCCAAACAAAAGTATATGCATCTTTCCCCATGACTTGATCTTCCCAATGATGGTTTAAACTTTTCTTCTCTAATAGGTTGAAGATGAAAAATGCAATTTTGCCTTATATATTAGTAGTATGTTTAAATTTTAATAGACCATACTAAAGAATGTAAAGCTAAGGACTTACACCACAAAGAGGGACAGAAGCAGTGCCAGCATGAGGTCCAGCTAATGATATGAAGTTTCTAACCTGTCAAAAAATATGAGGAAACTCTCATTAAGCTATTTCAAAAAATCCGAAGACTAAAATACATAATAATTTGAAATCCACTGAATAGCAAGCTTAATAAGCTACTTACAGGAGGTCCGCCTTCGCAGAACTCTACGACACCTCGGCCTATTAGGTTACCCTACCCATAAAACGTATATCATAAGCACTTAAATGTAGAACTGGAAATTAATAAATAACCAACAAATGCCATTATGATTACCTGGGAGAGACCAACTATGTTGTAGCCATTTTTGAGTTCCTTCATTTTCTTTACCTGCACATTGGATAATAAAACTCTCAGTAGGTTAGTATAGCTGAAATTTCAGACGGATAAAATAGATAGAGATTAAAGGATTCACTACCTTGTCACAAACAACTTTAACCTGCAAATGTAGAAAATTGATAAGTTTAAGTCTACCCCCTTTAAGACATAAATCAGGAATATTTATATAGAAAATTAGAAAATAGCAATTTGAACAATTGCAAAAATGACCTGTTCCTCTAGGGGCATAAACCACGAGTCCCAAGAGCCATTCCCAACTTCTCTACATCACAGAAAAGGAGATGAACATATAAATGCATATAGATATAGTGTCATGACTAACTATATACTCTCTGCCTCTAAATAATTGCTCACTAAGATGTCTGTAGGTCACTATATACAATTATACATACACATTCTCTCTGTCACGAGATATTTGATAACCATTGCGTTTTAGAAGTCACTGAAAAAGTGTAATTTTTTTAAAATAAAGTTAAAACTTAAAACTAATTAAGTTTCTACTTTGTCTCTCGCTGAAATTTCCTCTAAAAAAAAAATGTTTTACTGTGACTGTATTCATGCGTATTTTTGACAAATCAAATTGTATGACCCCATAAAAATTGGATTCTGAAATCCATTTGTTTTGGGATAGAGGCGGTACATATGAGTAAAAAAGCAAATTGCTTGGTATATTTGTGGTTGCCAAAAACACATGAAAGTCTAAAGCCGAAAGTCCTTGAATTGTACTCCCATTAAACTTCCATAATCATAAACTTGTTAGATGAAAACTTCATGAAAGAATTAAATTGAACATGTTAGACAACAACCAGATAAAACAACAGCTCAATACAGTTACCCAGGAGATTACTAATAATCATTTTGCGTTAAGAAAGAAAGTGATGGACGAAGTCAGGACGGAATCTCTTTTTATGCTAATGGCTCGTGCTAGATAGAGAAATATATATTTTCTACACTTATGTGGATTGAGACAGGATCATGAAAGAAATTCACTTCACATATTTCAGCTGCAAAACTTTCTATTAACATATTTTTCAATCTAATTTCCTAAAAGAGAATGATTCAATATCTAATTTTAAATCATACATGCAGTGTCCTTTGATGTTCGACCACTCAGAAAGTTGATCTGTGAACTGTGAAACTCCATGGCTAGAACAGTGATCACTAATCCCTGTCATAAAAAAAATAGTGAGATTCCAGGCTGGGAAAATATAAGAGCTATTAACAACAAACCAAACAAAAAGTCCAAATCGACCGCAAACAGAAATGTCCCCCGAAAGAATTCCTTTCTAATTGAGATTATAAACCACCCCCCATCATTCTTTTCTAAAACTACTCTAGAGAGGCACTCACAACCATCATGAATCATACCCATATGATAATCACTCCAAAAAAACATGAAATAGAACTATAGAAGTAGCCAAATATCTCCTTGCTTATTGAGATTTCGACTTATGTAGCACGGACACTCTAAAATAAGTATTGGACACAACCACACAGGACACGGTTCTAAGATGGGCCAAACACGGCAAGGACACGGAAACAAACAATATAGTGCAAAAAGTCCACTGATTTAATAACCTTACACTTCGACCCCAAAATGAACAAAAACAATATAAATAACAATAAAAAAAGTAATTATAACTAAGATATGTGTGTTTCAATTAATTTATTATAACTTAGCACTTACAAATAGTATAAAATGGAGTAAATCTAAATTTGAATGGCCGTGTTCCCGCCATATGGTTGTGTCCTATATTTAAGAAAATAATCGTATCGCTGTGTCGGGAAGCTACATAAGGTTTAGATATTTTCGTAATTTCTTTTTGTAAAAAACCCTTCAAAATACAAATTTGGATATAAACCACAGGGGTAACTCTACTCATGTTCCTTCTGGTAGAAGAGTACCTCTTCGATAAGTACTAATCACAATGAAATACAGATAATTAAGACTTCAGACATATAAATCATTATGTTTGTATCCATACATCTATACAGCTTTGAAAGGGATCACTGCAAATTTTAGGCATTTCATAACTAATTTTTGTAGTGGCGAAACCGGTATTCATGTATGCGAGAGGATGAATTCCACATGGACCTTTTCTTATGATTATATGAACTGCTAAAAGATAAATCTGTACTTTTTGTTAAAATACATCGGAAAAAACCGGCTTTCGCTTTTATATGGAGGTGTTGTAGCGCCCTTTTAATCTACTCTAATTCATCTCAGAATAAGTAAAACCCCACTAGATTATAGTCATATGTTGACATAATTGTGTATATGAACCAGTGTTTTAAAAAGCGAAACCTTAGCTAAAGCGAATTATCCAAGAGTTACGCTAAAAAAAAAAAACTTAAGCTTTTAGCGGCCTACAAAGCGGAAAAGCAAGTTTATAAGCTTTGAATCGAGTTTTTTTTACTACGATGCGCACTTTTTAAAACAGTGATATGAACCATTCCTCTATAGATATACCTTTTCTTCAAATTGAGATTTTAAAAAATCTCCCCTTTTACAGCCTAGTTTTTTGTATAGCAACAAAGACTTAACCCAAACATAAATTCATCATAAAAGACATCCTGCTGTTAATTTCTAATGCAATAAGTACGTAACAGGTTGAAATAAGAAATAAAATAGTAAAACACTACTAAGTGTAAATGAGGTTATACAAAATCCTTCTTTCAAATTGATGTTATGTAAAATATCTTCTTTTTCAAAACCAAAGACTTTTTAACCACAAAATAAAACAAAACTTCCCCAAAACTACTCACTATTGTCAAATCCTAATGTAACACTATCTAACACATTGAAATTTAAAACCATATAATAAGCAATGATAGTAACTGTAGAAAAAGTAAAAACAGAGCAAGTATAGTAAAAAAAAAAAAAATTACCGTGAAGGACAATGAAAGGCACAGTAGCAGTAATATGAATGAATGAGAGAGATAAATATATTATGATAAGTAAATATATAACTGAATAGATATGCGCCATGAATTATATTTCTCTCTCTCTCTCTCTCTCTCTCTCTCTCTCTCCCAGGAATTTTGCAGAGAGTTGGAAGATATAAACTAGAAAAGTCGTAGTCTAAATAAATTCAGATTAAATTACATATTTGGGTTATGAAATTACATACTCTAACCATTTAATTACTACACTTCATCGTCTTTTTTATAAATAGAATTTTATTACCAAATCGATCTCAAAATGTTTTACGTCATCACTTGACCAAATTAAAGTTTATTTTACTTTTTTCTATTAATTTTTTCCGTAAAAAACAAAAAAGGTAGAAACATGCAACTATATTTTACTTTTTAATTCAAAGCGAAAAGATAGAGCAAAAAGGTAAAATAACCTTCAAAATTGCTCGTGCGATGACACGAGACACGATTTTTAGATCGATTTGGTCCGAAATATTTGTTTGTGAAAAAAATACATAGTTTATTACTTAAATTGTTAATGGTGAGAGTTAGATACTTTTTTTGTTAACGCATGATAGTTGGATGTACTAAATGTATTTTTTTCCAATAGCAAAAACATAAATATCGGATTTTTTTTAATATAAGTCAATACTATCAAGTTTAATCAAAATTCTACGACAGATGAAAATATTACCAACTTTAATAAAAATACTACCGAATTCTAGAAAAAAAAGTAACAAATATACTGTCCAAATATAAGTAAAAACAATTGACATACATTTATCAAGTTTCGCTGTTATACATATGCTCAACAGCATATAAAGACTAATTATAGTTGAATTTCTATGAAAAGCAAACTATATACTGCCAAATTAGTTAACTAAACAGTCGAAATAAAATGGAAAGAGAGAAAGAGACGGATGATGACGTGCAGTGGGGGCTCTGGTGTATCTTGTCGCTGATTGCTCACTGGTGGATAGAGCTCGCCGGAGCTTTGTCTATAAAATATGAAACAACTAGGGCGTTGTCTTATACTATACCAAACTTTCAGGGCTTAGAGCAAGCACTATAAGTTACTCATTATTTTCTCCAAATTTAACAAAAAACTTCACTTTTTTCTCATTTACGTAACATTTTTGCATCCACACAAAATTGCAGCTAGCTTATAAACTATCTTATATAAATAAACATGGTATATTCTCAACATAGATTAATGTAAAATAATGAGGAAAGTTTTTTTGTTTTCTTTTATGAGAAACATTGTGCCACATTCATAATATGAAGATCAAAATAAGAAAGCTGATGAAGCATGTTTTTTTGTTAAAATTCAATATAGTTCCACCTAATATGGATTAAATGGTTGCTGTTAGATGTGTTTCGCTTGGAAAACTAAAATCTTGGGTGATTACTTGTCAATATCATAATTGCTTCTTGTTGGACAGTTAGCAACTTTAGTGAGTCACCAATAACAGAAAAAGGAATCAATAACAACTTGTGATTGAGTACAAGTTTAAGATTTATGCTCTGCTGTACTATAGTTGTAATTTTTTTAATTTTCTTTCTAAAGAGTTTCAAGGAACTCTATTAAATACTTAAGTTTAGATGAATGAAAACTAAATACTGAGTGATGTCCATCAATGTCTTACAAGACAAAGCTTGATGGTAGTTTAGATTGCGAATCTGTAGTCCAACTTTTTCGCAGCTTCGGGTACAATTTTACTACTATACATAATACAAATAACTGTCGACGGGTGTTTTAAGGCGGAGTTATTTTTTACACAGACCATTATTCGTTAGTTGAAATTCAGGAAGGCACAAACTATTGCTGGTCAAAAGAAACAGTTACATGTCTAATAAGGAAGCCAAATGTAGAACTGTCATGAGAATATAATGAAGGATCTTCGACTTTATTTTGCTCAACATAACCATCCTAGGCATTGGAATCGAAGACCTCAAATAGGGATATTGTTGTGAATTTCTGTATGGCGACAATAGAGGTCGTAAAATTTTTTTGTCAAACATAGGGCTCTCTTCATGTGTACATACCTTCATATAAATACATCTCTCATAAGGTATAAAGTCGCAAGGCCTAGCACTCGGTATATATCCTTGAGGTTCTTTATCTTCATAAACAATACAACAAATAAATTTTACAGAAAATGTCATAATGTAATTTATGCTCATAGGGTTTTGGAGAAGGAAACAAGAAGAGTATAAATACTGATACATTTTCTCATGATGTCTTGACATGCTTCAACGGTTCTACCTTTCAACTCTCTTACCTAAATTCAGAAAAGAAACCTGATAACAATCTGTATGTAATATATAAGCCTTTATTTCGATCATGCCGAGAGCATTTCCTTGTCAACGCTGTTGTTTTCGTTTTCGAGATGATAGTATTTGATATCTTTTCCAACGACTTCATTCACATTGGCAACAGAGTAATCCCAAACAACCTTGGAAAAATAGATCTTCACACTTATTAAAATTGCAGCCACAAGTATGATGAATACGCCACCGATAACTGCATCAATAGAAACAGGCACTATTTTGAATAGTCATAATCTCCAAAGAAAGTAATTATACTACAGAAAAAAGGGAAAATGAAAAGAAAAACTGAAATACTAAAGACAACTCTGGGTCCATTAGATTTTTCATATATGATCGGTGTTTGCTACTGAAGTATTGATGATTGCCATATAATCTTGTTATAAATAAATTTAGACGATAAAGAAAGCATCAATAGTTCCCCAAGTATATTTACGAAATTATACTGCTTTTCATGATTATTGGATATAGTTAATACTATACTATTGCGCAGCAGTAAAGTCTGAAAAAAGTACTCGTATATAAGAAGCATCTATTTCGATAATTGACATTCCTTACATGAACCAAGATAGTAAAAAACCCAGATTATCGGCTTGGTGAAATCAATTCGACACGGATTTTAAATTTCAGCAGCTTCAGTTACAATTTAGTATACTTCACAATCCAAATATAACCTTTTTGAGCATTTCTATTTGTCTATTATGAACAGTAGCGGAGTTAGAATTTAATAGCTAAGGTTGATAGAATAAAAAAAAAAAAACCCGACTAAAATTCGCTATTTTTAACAAAATTATGTAAAATAAGTAACACGGATGGTTGTATAAAAACATAGGAATTAAGCTGCTAAGCCCCTCGTAGCTTCGCCTCGGTCTATCAACATAGATGTAGATTAAAAAGAATAAAGTTGCTAGCTATGTACCTAACTCTGCCCTAATAATAAAAATACTCCCTAATTAATTAAAAGAAGTGAAGGAAGATCATACAGGTAAAGTAATACAGATACTTTAAACTAGCATAAAAGATGCAATAAATTACCTTTGCCAAGCCAGGGATTAAAACTTCCTGATCCTACTTCACAATCTTCATATCCATTCAAATCCCAAGTAAACCCGAGACCGAAACTATTATCCTCTAAATACTGACTATACGTAAAAGGTATGCCTTTTGTCTTCACAACCTTGCAAAAACTCGGCAACGCTTCAATCGATTCAACGATATATACATGATAACTGTCCCCACTCATACAGCGCACCTCATCGAAATTATGCGGAATCCTAGCTGAACAATTTACATAGCTATAGCTCTTCAATACGTAATAGTAGTCGAACGGTGTGTTAGAGAGATCAAGGTTTAAGAAGACCTCGTGCACACAACTTGTTGGGTCGACAAGATCGAGTTTTTTTATGTCATAGGAGATGGATTTTACAGATAGGTTCCCGTAATAGGGGAAATGAATTATGGTATGGTTTTGTTGGCATGTAAGTTTGAAACCTGGGTAGCTACAATTTTGGTTTTGTAACGAAAAGGGGGTGAAAACAGCAGGCCCGTTAGCGGTGCACTTTGTTAATGCGTTATAATTTGTGTTTAGAGATTCTGTATTAGTTAGAACTACAAAGAAGAAGAGCAGCATGACCAAGAAGAAGATAGTACCCATTGGTAATCAAGAAAAGGAAGGAACAAATTTGTGTATAGATATCTGTAACTTTGTATGTTTGTATATGTAGAGTGTATTACCAGCAAGGAATCAAGGTGGATAAGAAAAAATTGCTTGAGAATAAATGAACTTTCTTGGGGAGTGTTTTTCCAATTTCAAATTTGAAAAAAGGAATCAGGAATCATGTGAAGAGTCTTAAAGAGTAGTACACCCAGTTTTTGAAAATCTGAAATCTACAAATTTGTGCTAAAAAGGTTTGTTTGAGAGTAATATATACTTGAAGGTCTGTATACACATAAATAAATAAGGACCCAACCAAAGACTTCGAACTTTTTAGTTGAGATAAAATCATAAAATATTGAAAGAAAACAAAAAAATGTGTGAGAGAGGTTGTACTTGACTTGGAAGAATGAGTCATTCAATATAGGCGTGCCTAACTTGTAATAATTTACTGCTAAGTTGCGTTTTATACGTTATAAATTATGATTATAATTATGATATAAATATTTAAAGTAAAAGAAAATATAATATAAGAAAAAAAATATGATATAAATTATGATAATGATATAAATATTTAGAGAAAAAAAGATACAGGATATAAAAAATTTTGTGTGGTTAAAAGAGGGAGAAATAGTGTAATTAGTTTTTATTTTTCTATTTTTTATGAAAGTAATTAATATGGTAATTAAGAAAAAAAATATAGGAGTATTTTAAAAAAAAAATAGCTAAATTTGACAGTTTCAATTTTTATTTTTTTTTTAGTTACTTGCATTAATAGTAAGATATATCACCAATCATAAATAAATCAATTATCACTTGTGCTAATTTTTTTTTTTTTCCTCATTCGGTAAATATTGGCAAGAATATTCTCAGCTTGGTCAAAGCCAAATGTGTGTTCTAAGCCATGATCTAACTGGTTATCTGGTACTCTATCATACAGTAAATGACTACTCTAAATCGGTGATTTATAGATTCTCAGAATATTTATAGACTACATAGCTCATGAGAGTTCTCTAGTTGGTTTAAACTTTTAAGCTCTCAAAGTCAATGGTGTGGTGTGAGCCGTGTGACCGCATGAGCCAAAGAGATGATACCGCATGAGCCAAAGAGATGATATCGGGTTCTCAACGGTACATTTTTCCATGCCTAGAGATGATACTGGGGTCTCGATGGTACATTTTCCCATGCCTATATATGTATGTAAGTAATTATAAAATATGATGCATATGATCAATTAACACACTTGATCTTATATCAGAAATTCGTATTTTAAACTAAACCAATTTATATTATACAATCACAATACTTGTTAATTTTAAGATTATCTTAGAATAGAAAATCTAAAAGATATATTGCGAGCAAAACAATATTAAAAGCCTGAGAACATGTTCAACCTTGACTCGTGAAGAGGCTCATGTCGGACTTGTTTATAAACGAGTCGAGTTTGAAGAGGATTTTGAGACTTGTTTATTAAATGAGCCGAGCTTAGATCTAGCCTACTTTGGACCTTTTGGTATATTTTCATACAAACAAATGTAAAATCATACAGGAGAAAGAGTAATCTGAACTAAAACTGATGTTAACAGTTCCATTTCAATATTGCAAAAATAAATTCTGAAAAGGATCAATTTAATCACAATAACTAATTTAATTAGGTGGTAGTGGCCTATAGTCGCCTAGTGGGTTCTACCAGTGGAGGAGACTTGTGAATTCGGAGGAGAAGACTTTGAATAGTCTGCCAAATGGACAGATGCTGATTCTTAAAAAGAGCATGGTGATTGATCATTTAATCTCTCATTCAACCACTTGAAAGGAAAATAAAATGGAAAAATAAGAACATGAAACTGGAAAAAGACTCCATCTTTAATCCACCAATTAGTGCAACAGACAATATCCTTGACCATGGTCATCAAACCAAACAACAATTACATGACTGTATACATATCATTTAGTAATCACCCGAAGCTACAATTACGTCTCCGATCATCAGTGCATAATTATAAATAGCTAAACTGAGGACCTCAAACTCAATACAATTTACCTCAAATACATGTGTAATTTGCACAATGATAATTACACAACAAAAAGCAAAAAAAACAAGGAACAGATGGATTATAGGGGGATGAACATATGTTCAAAGATTATCTTTTGCTAGTCTCACCGGTTTTTCCTTCAGATATGCCACATCACCATTCGGTACTGTGAGCAGATGATGGTCTGGGTCCTCCTCTTGGTTCTCGGTTGTTGCATTTGAAGCTGAGTCTGATTCATCTTCTACATTAGAGAAAAATATGAATATGTTATTTTATTAAAATGAAGAACGATACAAATGTTGAACTCATAACAGTGGATCTAAAAGTAAACAACGGAGAGGCGGGCAGTTAACTCCTAAAAATATTGTTTGTAATATGAAACAATGGACAAAGTGCAAGACACCATCTATTAGAGAAACAATTTTAATTTTCTTCACCCAGATGATATTCTTTTCTTAAAAATAATCGACCTTCCTAGAGCCACCCAACAGTCTAGCACATTAAGGTAGTGTAAGATTCGAACTTAAAACAATAGATCCTCTACCTGGAATAACATGCAATAATATTTAAATTCAACATTCGAAACATAACAGACGAAAATAGAGTTAGGTCTTATTAAAATCCATATACCTTACCATCAAAAGGCCTCGTAATGGTAAGGATAGGTAACTCTTTATAAACCACAGGTTCGATCGTTATCTAGTCGATGTGGGGATAATATACTCTAACACTCCCCCTCGCTCGTGGCCCGACATTTCAAAGGTCCTACGAGCGGACATATTAAATGGGTGGAGGTGGGCCCAACATCGTTAGGCCCGCTCTGATACCATATTAAAATCCATATACCTTACCATCAAAAGGCCTCGTAATGGTAAGGATGGGTAACTCTTTATAAACCACAAGCTCGATCTTTATCTAGTCGATGTGGGATAATATACTCTAACAGGTCTGCATACAGATATGCAATGATCGGGAGCATTAATGACGTATCTTACCAGAGCATGAGAATACCATTATTTTTACTCGCTTTACCAGCATCCTTCTTACCCTCAAAAACGACAATTATATCATGTAAAAAAGGTTTATGCACTTGAAAGTCCAAAATGGCACTGTGCCGCCCAATGCTTTTTTATTAATTCACTCTGGTTTGGTTTCATTTTTTTTTTATCAATGATGTACTTTCATCTCAATAATCTATTATCTTTCTAGAAAAACATTATATAAAACAAAAACTAACCAGAATATGCTGGGCCATCAGGTAGATGCCTAACAGCTGCAGCTTGAATACTCACTGGAAGTATACAATTGAAACCTGAAACTGTAAAAAGGAATCCGGAGTTAGATTAGGGCTTTAAAAGGCAAGCTAATCACACGAATAACTTAAAATAACAGTCGACTATTTCTTCTAAAATCCTGCTATAATTCCAAACCATAAACACCGCATGCATATAAGAAATGACATGCTATAGCTATTCATGCTTTATTTTCTACGCAGACAATATTAAACCAAATGATTAGCACCCAGATGATGAACCAGATCCTATTCCATATAGTTTTTAACTGTGGGGTCGACATGAAATATGCTTCGCGAGTAGACCAATTGATCAATACTTACAAAAAATGGATCCCCGCTGTCACATCAACCATATGGATCCAGATCTAGTTCTCTGTTTGGAGCCATGTCAATATTTTTTTTGAGCAAGTTTCAGTTATATGTATGACATGTCATATATATGAACAGTGAACGCAACGAATGATGTACGACTCCCCATTAACTTTCAATAAAAAGATAAATACAAAGTAAGAGAAAACATATTTACCAAGTTCAAGATTACTCATCATCTAAGCTGGAAGGATCACAGTAATTCATGATTGAACAAAAGTTCAAATCGAAACTTATTAAAATGCAAAAGGAAAACATGTAGAAATATAAAAAAAGTGAAAAGGGATATAATTTTATCTTACCCAAGTGTGCAAGCCTATTAACCCATCCAGGAATAGGCTTTCCGATTAGCCGCTTACACATGTCATCAGTAAAATGGTTACAATTCTTGGAAATTAAATGATAAGTGTCCCCGTGATATCCAGTAGAAATATGCTCCATAAATGACCGGAACTCTGAGCCAGACATCTCAGTTCTTCCTACAAGAATAGACCTTCTGTATATATAACCAGGACAATTTCTTGGTACCACCTCAAATACCCCACTAGTTGCATATTCGTGTGCTCCAAATGCATATTCCGATCCATATACTGTCATTCAATGGCACATAAGCATATATTTTACAGGCATAAAAAATGAACTAAAGCACAACCATGATAATAGAAACCAGATGGTATTCAGATGTATGAGTAGAAGTCCTGACTCAAAAGTACGAAGAAAATCATGTTTCAAAAATATAAATAGTCCTGCTGCATGTTTGTCATTGGAGGTAATTCTGCCATAATAGAAACCAGATGGTATTCAGATGTATGAGTAGAAGTCCTGACTCAAAAGTACGAAGAAAATCATGTTTCAAAAATATAAATAGTCCTGCTGCATGTTTGTCATTGGAGGTAATTCTGCCATCAATAATTGCAGGTTACTATATTGATGATACACGGATAATAGATGTAAAATTATTTCTCGAGTCAAGATTTCCTGCCCATGCAATGGAATAATAGTCCAAAATAATTAACTGACTGCAAGAAATGTAGATTGCAACAGCGCATATCTAGTGCAGAATACATTATACAATGCTCATATTTCCTGGACTGGAGATATTCTACTCGTTTCTTGTGCTCTTTATCGATTTCCTCAGGAGTTTACAGGGATGGTTTAGAATGCAGGCAGAATCATATATAACTAGTTATGCCAAGACAGTTTTACAAGAATGAATTAGGCTATTAAAACTACAGCTTGTCATATTTAGTGATTAAAGCTGCAATAATGAATTCCCATGGTCTTCCTATCTCTACACTTTTTTTCCTGAGAGTTCAATTCCTTCAACTATATCCATTTCGAAGAAAACAAAACAACATTATGTCTAAATTCCTCTAAAGTGTATACTGAGCTATTCTCTCACTTGTGATGATTAGAAAAACTCATATTTGTTTAGATTCAGTCGGTTAATACTACAAACTATGATGATTCCCAAACAGAAAAATGGAATGGTCAATTTACTGATTTTCCAATGGCACCAAATTTTATTAAACCTCTAAGAGAAGTATACCTTCAATAGCTGAATGGAAGACACCAAGCCCGACCCAATAGAGGTAGTTGTTCATTGGGGTGAGATCGTAAACATTTAGATACAGATTAGCATGACTGTTTTCCTCTTTTCTCTGCCCTTTTGGCAAACATGAGCTTGATGGAAACAACCGCATTTTTCAAATTTTCCCCAAAGTTACGAAAACATTCCAACCTCAGCTTTCCATCTATATAAAACCGATGAAACAGTGAAAAACAAAAATGATAAGTATATGTTCACTATACAGTCAATATACCAACAGCCTCGGTAACTTTTACTTTATTAGAAAGTATTCTGACAATGCAAAAAAATGTAAAAAAAAAATTAAAAAAATAGTCCATCAACAACTAATAATTCACTATCTGCTCATGTAAAAAGATCTTCACTCAGCCGCAGCATCGGAATTCTACTCATTAATCAACTGCCATGATTAAACTAAGTAGTAGAACAAAAGTATGTAACCTAAGATCCCGATTTCCCGAGTAGAGACATTTGGAAGAAGCCTCAAAGTACTCCCTTCATCCTATTTTATTGGGGCACTACGGGAAGTCGGCACTAGCAGAAATTAAAAAAAAAAACATCATCATGACTTTGTTTTAGACTAAATTGACTTATTTGCCCTTTCTAAAGTGTACACTTGTTTGCCCTTGAGAAAGTTTGATTCTTTTTTATCTACATATTTGAAAAGGGGTAAATTGACCCAATAAATTGGAACAACAAAAAAAGGAATACTGCCCACATAAATTAGGACGGATGGGAGTATAATCCTATTCTGGATAGTGGGCGTAATGAAATCACATCAAATATGTAAGTATCCATATCTATAATTATATACACATTATTTTTCTATGCCGGGTTCCTTTGTTTGCATCCATAGTGTCAAAAAAATATGGTTTTAAGGATCACTATAGACGCCTTCGGTAAACTAGAAACAAAATATATATATATTTGATATTAGAAGAGTGTAAATAAGGTACAAAGTAACTTCCTTTGAGAAACACAAGTATGTAACAACAAAAATCAAAAATTTAATCTAGTTGGAAGAAAAAGTAAACTTATACTTTTGCTTGATGCACCAAACATAAAAAAAGTACTAAAATGTCTTACTAATTTAGTTCAACAAGCAAACCCAATTATGAATTCTCTACCTTGCAAAAAGATAAACTACACACAGGATATTTAAATAATAAACCCATTTATCAATTTCCAGGAATTATATTTATTTTACTAAAATGTCTGCTTATTTAGTTCAACAAACAAGCCCAATTATGGATTCTCCACCTTGCAAAAAGATAAATTACACAGTCACATAGTATATTTACATTCTAATAAACCCATTTATAGGATTACATATTCTCACTTTCTCAGTCTCAGCATCAGTAGAATAAAAAAAAATGAGAAAAAAATTAAATTAGGAGCTTAAAGAGACAAAAGTAATTAAATACACAGATCGAATTTTAATTACCCGGAGCTGTGTAATACTACAAAAATGAACTGTATATTTATGTGTGTGTATATATATATATATATAATATGTATCTATATATGTATATATATGAATCTAGAGATGAGAGAGAGATAGTTATGTGTTTGGAACATAACAGAGCATAATTTATTTATTTTTATAATCAAATAACAGAGCATAAATGATTTGTATACTTACACAAAAGGTAAATATTACTGTAATGGTATTTGTAATTAGAAAACGGTTTGTATCTGGTCAGGCTAAAATAAAACTTTACTGTGTTGTGGTTTTTAAAATAATTAAGTAACATGTGTTTATACAAAAGTCTTGTGATTTGGTGTGGTTTGAGTTTTTAAAATCTTGATTTGGTGTATTGAGTTTATCAAAATAAACTTGATTTGGTGTATTGGTGTTTTGAAATTTTAATTTAGTGTACCGAGACTTTATTTTTGTTACCAAAAACAGTAAAGAGTGTGCAATAATTCATGGATATTATTCTCATCAAGTTAAAAACTACATATGAGAGCGAAAATATTCATTTGCCTAACAATTAAATGTATAGATGTCAAGTAGCATATTTTATGAGACTATATGGTAACTTTTGCGATAATTCGGCTTTAAACAAACAATATTATTACATGTTTCGGCTTGAGAATTAATTATTTATCCACTAACAAAATAACAGTACCGTGGCTGGCCAAAAGAACCATCAATCTGTACTTATAATCACCAATTCAACTTAATGATTGGCAATTCTTATTCATTAGAAATTTAAAAACATGTTTTAAGAATCCATTAAAAATCTAAATTTTAAAAATCTAAATTTTTTTAGCCTTTTCAGTCTAAAAATCTGATTTTCAGATCTATCCACTAAGAAACTAACAGTACAGTGGCTGGCCAAAAGGACCATCAATCTGTACTTATAATAACCAATTCGACTTAATGATTGACATTTCTTATTCATTAGAATTTTAAAAATATGTTTTAACATTCGATTGAAAATCTATATTTTAAAAATATGATTTTTTTAGACTTTTCAGTCTAAATATTGGATTTTCATAAGTTAAATAATCTGATTTGACTGTCTAATCACCCACGGTTTTTAAAATACAAAATACAAAAATCACCTAATTAAAAAAAATATCTTTCTTAGTCGGACCCTTAGCTTGAATTTTAGTGAGTAGTGTGCAATTTCTAATAACAACACGTGTCAACACATCCATAGCTTAATAATACGCGCGAAATGTCACATCACTTAAATGATTAAATGTTGAATTTCGAACTTATTTTTATGAGTTCATACAAGAAGTTTGTTTGTTATAATTATTGTTTGATACGTGGAAGAAAATGTCTGCTACCGACGCGCAAATTTATAATAATCCCAAAACTAGAAATCAACTAACTTAAAGCATCAATTCTTTTAATTCATCTCCATCTTTTAATCAACTCGTGCATGGAACTTATTTCTCTAGTCTTTTTTAGCATGCCAACGCATGGCCTTTATTTTTGCTTTGCCACTGATCATGTGATTATATTATTGGTTTCGTAGTAAAAGCTTTTGTAGTTCTTTTTTTTTTTAGGGTAAAACATATAGTTCTAGTTTGATAAGATTAGTATTAAACACGGCCGGTTGTATATAGCTCGATCAAGAGACTGCTGGTTTTCGTATACAAAATAACAATTAAACAATAATAAATGATTAAAAAGAAATAAACAAAACCAGTGTAATTTTTATTAATTCAGAATTGAAAACTGAAATTACAGATTACAACATGTAGTTACTGAATAATAATTAAAGCAAACGTCATTCAGATTATTATCAATTAATAATCCGATGTACTGAATTGCAATAAATAGAAACCGTCGGACTGGAAAGTATAAACTTAACAGCCGGACTGTTCTGATTGAAATGAAAAATACATGACTGAATTGAAACTATTCTAATTACAGAATTGAAATTACATAATAAAACAGCACTTTAAAGAAATTACAGAAAAGTAAAAACAGAATTGAAAACTACAGCTAAGTACAGCAAATTAAAATACTGAAATAAAAAATGCAGAATTGAAAAGACAGGAATATAAATTACAGAATTTAAATACGGAAATTAAAAGACAGAATTAAAAGACGAGACGACTGTAAACAGTCTGCCCTTAAACGATATTCGCCAAACCACCTTAAGGTTTCTGGTTGCATTGGCTTTTTGATCCTAAGGTACAACGTCTCGGATGACTCGTCGAAAATTGACGACGAGTCAAGGTCAAGTTGTTGGCGAGTGGTTCTCTCTCTTTCTAAAATGTTATGCTGTTTTCAGAATGTATAAAAAGTGTTTTAGAGAGCGGGGGAGAGCTGCCTTCTTATAAGCTAACCTGAAATCTTAGAGCCATAAATGGTCATTTAATTCAGTATTCGAAACTGCTGAATTAATGATATAATTATTCTCATTTAATTGCATCAGTTTTGTTATTATTCAAAACTCTAAGACTTTATTGGAACCGAAACCGGAACATTCTCAAGCCCGCGACCCGAACGAGAGCGCGCGTGTGTGGTACACTTGCCTACACACACCTATGAGGCTACACACTATTACCACTCTCTAGTGGTGAATATGTATGTAAACTATTTAAAATAGTTTTTTCTCTTTGATGTGGGATAATCATTTGGGTGGCTTCCCCATTCATTTGATTTCCCACTTCCTCTTTCAAAATTCCAGATTTCATCTCTCCATGGTCCAATTTCGGAGCCAATTTTCATTCACACTCATTAACCGAACAGGTCATGTGATATTTCGTTTCGAAACTTGTCACACAACTACCTAAACCAATTGAGTACGGAGTCTAAACTTTAAATCATTCACATGAAATTTGACCAACCTTTTGTACTCGTGACCAATTCGGAAAACATTATTTTTCATGATTTTTTCCAACAAAGACCAATTGCAAGCATCGTACGTAGGTTCTAAAATGACCTTCTCTAAATTGTAAATAAAATTACTATATTTTCGATTTTGTTTTTCACTTTACACTCAACACTCGTAAAGGTTTTATTATATCTGGTAGTAAACATTTAGCCTCCCTCTATCTTCAAATTTTTGGCCAGGATTATTTGCCTTTGTGGTGTGATGTCTAATCTTGGTCTATTGGCACCTACTTTATATCGAACTCGCCGTCGTCTTCAAGATGAGATGATGAATGGTCCGAAATTTTAAAGTCATATATATACAAGCTCTTATACAATATATCCTTCATCGTTACCCTCATCACAAAAAATATAGTTGAATGCATATGGCTACACTGATATCTGATTCGGTTAAAATGGACAATCTGTGACCTAGGGAAATTTTGAGAAGATTGTCAACTCAACTTGAGAATTTGAAGACAACTTATGATTCTTTGAAAAGACATGTGGACCTGAGGTCTTAATGAAAGGACGTGGTTTCGAATGGAGACGGAGCAAAGAGAGCGTCTTTTGGAGGAAAACCATGGTATAGAAGCAGAGGTAGCACAGATTAAATAGACGACTTGAAGCGAACAAATTACATCGGGGTGCTAAGCCATTAAATTTATATAATATACAGCCAAAAAAAAGAGTTCAATCATAGATGGAATTTATGATAGATTCTTTCCCCAAATGCCCTTATTTCAGACGGAATAGTGATGGATTTTAATTTTAATGACGTCACTTTATGATAGATTTCTGACAGATTTGACCGTCACTGATTGAACTTATTTTCGTAATATGTAATTTGAATGAGTTTTCTTTAAGAATGTCGTGGGTGTTGTAGCCTCCCACATATCTCTACTCTTGACATAAGTCAAAGATAAAGGTAAAGGTGTGATGAAATTATCTGATGAAAGAACTTGCGCTTAGAGTATGTTTGGAAATATTTTGCGTATACATAGAAAGGCAAAAACTTAAAGGCGGAAAATGGTTTTTATTTGGCTTACCATTGTTATATTGGTCTTTAGTTAAACAAATGATCCTGATATCTTTCTAGCGTTTCTGTAAAAGTTAATGACGAACCTAGAAATACAGTTCTTTACTTGCTCTATTCTTGATTCTACCAATGAGAATGTTTTGTTTGCTAGGCTTTATCTCCACTCCTTGCAAATGTTTACTGTGAGTATCTCGAAAGGAAACACTTATAGGTGAGGCGCTTTAGCTTGTTTGCAACCCGATCACCCCCGATATCTAAGTAGGGTTCTAACATGATGATGAAAACTAGAGTATGATATTCGGTGATCTGACTTTATTGATGAATGTTTGCATTTATTGATGAATGTTATGCTCCCAGTAGTGGTAACTGGACGTCTGCTTTACCGTCGTATTTTTATGGGATTTTCATGTCCCATACAGCTTATAGGTGTGCATTCAGATATCGCACTGGACACGCCGTTTTCTCGAGCTCCACTGTTTGCATTGCTTGTAAGCAGCGTGTTTCAGATGCTACTGGTGATCATGACTCCTTATGCCAAGGGGGAAGACGCCTTATTCGAAGGCATAACCCTGTCCGGGATAAACTTTTTGCCTCTCGAGAGGCGCGATTGACCCCTCGCTTGGAGAAGGGTCATCTTTTAGGTGATTGTGCTTTGAAAACAGCTGATATTATTTTACCATCGTGGGATCGATGTCGTGATCTATGCTTAGACGTGTCTATTGTCTCCCCTTTTTCGTTATTGCTTTCTGTATCCTAAATTGGCGAGAAAACGCATAAACCTGAGGATCGGAAGATGGCTAAATACGAAAGACATTGTGTATCAAACGGTCTCATTTTTTGCTCTTTTATCTTGGAGTCGACGGGAGGTTTTGGTTCACGTACTACAAATTTTTTGGACAGACTGTCAATCGAGTTGGCGTCGGTTAGCAGAGTGTCACCAGTTGAGACTATATCCTCTATTAGACATCCTCTCTCTTTCACTACCCAAAATGTCACGACTGCCGGTTTTCTAATGCGCTCTAGCGGATGATGATTTAGAAGTTATATGAATGTATTCATGTATAACTGGTTTTAACGTGTATTTTGTTGATTTTCTTCTGTAACATTACCTTTATCAGTTATAATGACAATTTTAATTATAACTGATAAATGTAATGTTGCAGAAGAAATTGATAGTTTAGATACTTGAAAAACGAAAATGTTAGTTCGGGGTACAAAATCGCAAAAGGTGTCGTAGACCAATTTTCATCAATAACTTCCGCGTAAACAAGGATCACATGGCGATAAATTAATATTTGAAGAAATTAAATTCGGAATACTACTCGAAGCAGGATGGTCTAACCTGTGATGAATCAAAATGGATTTGTCGTGTGTAGCAGTTAAGACTTTTGTGGGTATGGTACGTAGATAGTATAGTCCGTTTCGGGCTTCACCGGATCCAATCGTCACTTTCGACGGGCGGTCCTAAAAAATGCAAAATTCGGTGAAAAATATGTCGACACAATCTAAATCGCAAGTTAATTTTGCACAGATATAAGATTATATTTAAAAGAAGGGACATGAGAATTTCTTTTAAGATAATTTTAGAGGTAAAATTGACATCGCCCATCTGAAGAATTTTGTGTGATGAACCAGATGTCGAGCGTACGGGTGATATTCTTTCGATTTTGTTATAATGTGTTAAATCAGTGGTCATATGATTGGATGCCCCACTATCAATTATCCACTCTTTATCTACATCACAAAGAAAAGCTGAATTTTTATCAAAAAAATTGAACGATTGAATCACAGGCTCTTGAAAAGTAGGACGCCTCAATTCACAAAGCAGTTCATTTGAAAATTTGGTATGTGAATGCTTTTTAGGAATTTTTATGTGGATTTCTGGATGAGTATTCGTTGCCATCCTTCTTATTAGTTTGGAATATGTAGGGTCGATACCATGTAAGAAATAGAATAAAGTAATCAAACAAAGAATTGGAAAATATGAAAGATAATTGTATAAATCTTTTATGCCAAAAGTATTGTTTACTATACTAACATATTGGTGGTTAATAATTTACATACTCACCTTACAAAATTAACAATTTACATACTCACCTATAAGAGATCTATCAATCAACATACTTTAGTTGATTTATGTTAACTTTTTAAGAGAAGTTTGGTCACGTATGATCATGTTACCACTTCCAGTTATGATTTAAGGGTTAAAAAAACATCACACATGACCAAAAATCGGTTAAAAAATTAACATAAGTTAACTGAAGTGTGTTGATCGATGAATTTATTATATGTGGTTATGTAAATTATTAAACTTGTCATAGTTATATTTTTCTATTACATTAGGATCATGCTTTTATAGCATTAGTCTGGGCATATACGGCCCTTGAAGTCCAACTTATAGGCAAAAATACAAGAAAGTTGAACTTATAAGATGCAACCAAACAAAACAAGACCATAAATATTCACATATCCCTGAATTTGAGCACACGTTAAGAGACTTGGCAGTTGGAGTCTTGTTCAGGGACTATATTGTAATACAAAGTAGATAATCTCCCGTCGAAATTTGAAACCAATTTTTGAGAAGATAATCCACAATAACGTTTTCCTAAACGTGCTATAAATATATCGATTATTTTCTTGAACATGTGGTCTTCTTGGATCAGAGGCTGCTCCATAAATTTGACCAAAGGCATCCACTGCTCAAGGACGCAAATTAAGGTGAAGGCATGTAGTTATATTTCATAAAATTTACTCTTATGTGAGTTAGACATTATTTTTATTACCTTGGCAGCTAGTAATTCTTGGTCATCAATGGTGATTTGAGTCGACAAGGGTCTCAACATACAGATGAAGAACAGATCCGACTTTTCGAAAGCAACATTGTGTACATGCCTGTAGTTTAAAATCGATGAAAATTAAACAAAACACTCCTTAAATTCTAAAGAGTGTCCATTTCAACGTTACCCCTACATAGGACCATTACTTGTAAAAGAACAGTTCATCAAACAGTTTAGACTTAACATCAATTCTTTTAAGACGAAAGATTAAATTTAATAGATGCTACCTGAAAGCAATTACTTCCTCAAATTCCGTATCAACCTGTAAATTGGATGGAAAGTTTGTAAAAATTCAGCAAAAAATGGTGTTTTTTTATGATAATATGTGGAAGGACAGGTGCTTACGCCAGTTTCCTCCTTCACTTCTCGAACAGCACCACTAAATATCTCCTCTGACTTCAAATGAGACAAATACAAGTGAACTTTAGAACAGTAGTAATATTTTACATTACGACCATTGGCTAGAATTTAAGGTGTGACGAATATTATGTGCTAACAAACCTCCAATATGAAACCAGTTGGTATTTTCCATAAGCCGGCAAGAGTAGGAGCATAATGCTTCTCTTGTACTACAAGCACCTGCAAAATTAAGTAATTTAAGTCCCCCGTTTTTTTTGGGCTATGTAAGACTTGTCTTGGTAACAAATGTTAAATCAGTCTTAGTGCATAAAAAACATTCAAAACGAAGACTTCTGTCGTAAAAGTCTAAACTTCAGTTCTAGCTTCTAGCTTTAAAAACTAGAATTTTAAGCCAAATAAGCGACTATTCTTCCCTCGCTCTAAACCTAGTATTTGAGCTTTTTACTTTGAATCTGCAGCCAAAGAAACTTGTAGATAACTGTATAAGTAGTGAACATGTTCTCAGTCAGACATAAAACAGTGATATGCTAGATAAATAGACTTATTGTGCAGGTCTTTGGTTCATAATCTGAAATTTCCATAGTTCCACCTTTTTCAGTTATAGTATGAAAGTTCCCGAAACCTGCAAATTATAGGAGTGTCTAATATGTTCTGAAGCCAGTGTTTCAAGGATAACTGGCAACCTTTAATTAAGAAGAACTATCAACTTATAAAGTTTGAAATTATTCAAAACATGCTAAATTTATCCCACAATTCAAATTTTTACCTTTTTTAAAATTAACAAAATTGTCATAAACCATGCATTATATGGTTCATTTTCAATACTAAGCTCCCAGCATAGTTGAATTCTTCTTTCCACCCCATAGTACTAAATACTAGAATTGGAAATAGGAGGGTATTGTAAAATAATAATAAAAATAAACTTTACTTAAAAATAGAATTATATTT
Source organism: Primula veris (assembly GCA_963682055.1). Taxonomy (NCBI): domain Eukaryota; kingdom Viridiplantae; phylum Streptophyta; class Magnoliopsida; order Ericales; family Primulaceae; genus Primula; species Primula veris. The sequence goes on along the minus strand of OY821749.1, from coordinate 20,493,243 downwards.
TACCTCATTTTGCTCATTTAAGACAAATCCGCCGGTTCCAACTTGATGAGAAGCATTAGAAGGAAGCATACATGGCCCCTCGGGAATCCAATACGTCATCATTACATATCCTCTTTCTGCGTGGTGGTACTCGAATCCTTCCTATTATCAATTACCATAAAAATATGTCCACTTTACCCAAAAACAAATGAGAGAATCGGAAAATTAAAAACGAAACAAACGACGCAATTTCGGAGTGAGAGTTTAGCAACTGAAAGTGTACCTTTACTGCTATAGGAACAAGTTCAGATCTTTGCAATGGCAGCTTGAGCCAAATCCCTTTCTTTCCCTGTAGTTTTACACACTCAGAAGTAAACTTACTTTGTGGGCATAACCGCAAATTATTTTTAAAAAAATCTTTAGAATAAAGAAAAAAGTAACAGAATGTATACCAAATCCAATAGAGAAATTGGTAGTTGCATTTATTGTAAAAGTTGGACTCTGAATGTTTAATCAAATGTCCCAGTTACATCTAATACAACTGCATCCAGGAATATGCTAGTATTATATAATCACTCCAAATTTCAGAACAAAAAAAAGTTCCAAATTTTTTATGCTATCCAGAAATTTATTTATTTTTATATGTGATCACTTCCCTTGAGCAAATAATCCCAAACAGCCTAATATGTTTATGATTATAGCCACAAATATAATCAATTTCTTCTCCGCAAAATCTTTTTTTAGGCTGCAATTTTTTTAAAATGAGTTGTTCGATTTTGAGGCTGAGACAAAAAACTGGATTGTCAATCTCAAACATCCAAATTTATGATCCAAAGCAAATGAACAATTGACCAACAGAATGTTTTGCAATTTTTATACACCAAGAAATAAACTTAACTCGAAAAATTGCAACCAGCCAGCTCTACTTGATAATTTACCTTGGTTTTCCAGTGAGCCAAGGAAATCCAAAGTCTTGAGGCAAATTTATTCGGATTAGACGGTAATTTTTCAGGATTTACAATAACACCCCCATATTCATCATCATAAGACTCAAGTACACTTATTCCCCTGGAGAACATTGCTGACGTGGCACCATTTACTCCGTTCGCTTGATAATCAAATGACTCTGTTGCAAAATTTCCTTGGCCAGTTGAACTTATTCCCTTGTTCGAAATACTCAAATTACATGTTTTTGCACTTGCTGAAAAATCAAGTGGACATTCAGTCAAACAGGAAAACAACAGAACATGAATAAAAAAACTTCGAAATGAATTTGGACATCTTCATTTTGGCCTTTTCGGGCTGCAGATTTAATAAAACAAACAAGCTGGCTTGTTAATTTCCTCAAGGATGGATTTTTTTTTCAAGTAGAGCAAGCAACCGAATTAAAATTGTTTTAACCGATACAATTATTTGAAAGTTGGCCCATTCTTTAAAAAAATAATTGGGCAATTTACTCAAAATTCTAATAATACTCTAAAAGCGATGCTAAAAGAAAGGAAAATACTATGTTCTTTCATCATACAGAGACAAATACACTTCTAAAACTAATTCAAGAACTGAAGAAAAAAAAGTTACTACTAATTTAAAAGAAAAAGAAGTACCTGGGTAAGAACAAAACTGGGAACCAGATACTAGCCTTGAGTTTAAAAAAGGAGTGAAAAAAAGTTTATATGATCCACTACAGAGACAAATATTTGAAAGTTGGCCCATTCTTTAAAAAAATAATTGGGCAATTTACTCAAAATTCTAATAATACTCTAAAAGCGATGCTAAAAGAAAGGAAAATACTATGTTCTTTCATCATACAGAGACAAATACACTTCTAAAACTAATTCAAGAACTGAAGAAAAAAAAGTTACTACTAATTTAAAAGAAAAAGAAGTACCTGGGTAAGAACAAAACTGGGAACCAGATACTAGCCTTGAGTTTAAAAAAGGAGTGAAAAAAAGTTTATATGATCCACTACCTATCTGAGAATACAAAGAAACAGCTCTAAAATCCAACATTTTCAACTCCATCCCAAATATTCTGCCTCTGTAATATTCTATACTCCAACAAAATTTTGAAGTATATATTAGTGCACGGTGATAAAGTTAACAAAATTTTGTTTTTTTTTTGGCTTAAGAATCTTCACCAACACGGAATGAACAAGACTGGTTAATTAACAATGGTGAACAGAAGACTAGTTTAGTTCATAAAAAGGAAAGGGTATCAAAAAGTATGTTTTATGGGGATATTCGTAATTATTATTTGGAAATCTAAATTTGTGGCCTGAAATAAGGCAGTAAATAGGAAAGTGAGATATTGTGTAACGTTTAAACTAATGAGTGAGTGTACACAAAAGAGAGCAATGTTTTGTTTGAGGATTTCAGTTGAAGGGCGCCTTTTTATATAAAGTTTGTTACAAAAATCCAAAAATGGAAAATAAAATAAAAAAAACACTAATATTACCAGTTTAGTATATTTGTCACGTGTTGGTTACGAAATTACACTACTAGACTTTCTTTCCCCGTAATTTCACTTGAACTATGATAATTTCCAAATTTTAAATAAGTTACAGAATCAGTCCCTCTATAAACAAATAAAATCATGTTAGCTACTCACAGACCCACCCTAGGCTCGAACAATAATTCCGGGAAAATTCCTTTGTTACTTGTATTATGGTTCATATTTTGAAATTTAATTCTAAATGGAGTAGGCTGTATCAGTGCCGGCCCGCTATCAAAGGTTGTCCGAGGCTAAAAAAAGTAATTGCCCCAAATTGTGATTTTTTTATATAAAAGAATTAAAATTCAATGACAAGGGTGTTTGAAGCCTTAACCATTTGTCTAGAAGACCATTAAGTGATCTATCATTAACCAGTCCACCACATACATTTATAACATTGTATATAATTATTTTAAAATTAACTCATATTGTAAAATTGCCCTTAAAAAAAACTGGGCTTTCTTTGCCCAAGGTTTTAGCCTTATTAGGCTGTTTCTTGGGACGCCTCTGAGTTGTATAGATAAGGTCTGTTTACAAGATTTTTGGGTCAGTAAAACGTTACTTTTTAAGAAATCGATTTGGTCGCTTTGACAGTTTTCTAATTTAAAATCCTAAAGAATGATCTACTTCGGATTTGATATAAATTGCATATCCATAGACTAATTTACTCTTAAATACATATATATTGCTTACTTGAAATGATTTTGAGTCCAAAAAATGGATCATTAATTTGACATTTGCAAACCTAGCGGACCAGTATCCTTTCCATTAAAAATAGAGGACCAGATTGAAACTGAATTACACTATTGGGCCGTTTTTAGAACTATTTTTTTTGACAATGTGTGAAAACATTTCCCAATTATTTGGTCGGTGACAAGTACAACTACGCGGTATTCCCAAAACCAACTAGGAATAAAAGTTTTCCCGGGGAAAACATGAAAAATAGTAAACAAGCATTTATGCAATGGAAAAATTAATAGTTTACAAGGATTGTTACAATTCGTTTACTTTTATGTACATTTATAAGATCAAAAAGTATTATTCAAAGTGCTGATTTCAAAATATAACATAATCCTTTCGGCGTTAAAAAAGGTACACTATACTAATATAGTGTACTGATGGAAGTGGTTCCAAAATATCTCCTCCTCCCTTTTGGATTAGCCAAGAATGGTTTTACGTAGTTTTTCCAAAATAAAATACGGTACTAGTTAGAAAAAAACGCAACACACCCATCTATTACAAAAGTGGCATACAAATGTACACAAACGTTAAATAACAGGGGTGGGATACTAGGTGGATTGAGTTCAATCCTTTAATACAACCCGTAAAAAAAAAAATCACGGCCGAACTGAGATGAGTTAGTAAAATTTAAATTTCAATCCAATCCAACTCAAACCGTTACAATTAAAATCCCAACCCAAACCAACCCAATCCGCAAAATAAATTGCGGGTTGAAACGGTTTGGGTTTGAGTTGATTCTTAAATTTTTATTTTGATCCTTTATATATCATAGTTTGCATAATAAAACTAAATTTTAAAATAAATTGAATATTTCAAACAGAAATACAAACTAAAACCAATCAAAGTACGCTTACAACATTCGCAAATAAGTAACAAAACTAAAATATAACAAGAGTGGAAGGTTAATGTATTGAAATACACACAATGTATATATTATATTTGCGGGTTGAAATGGATTGTGACGGATTAACCCGCGGTTTGAAAACCCCAACCCGCAAAAAATATATAACGGATTGATTTTTTTTGAACACTCAACCCGTCTCAATACGCACGGGTTGGGTTACTGGTTCGGTTTACGTAGGGGTGGATTAGGGTCGGAACCCGACCCGTAAACACTTAACCCGTATTCCGACCCGATTACTTTTGGAAGTGAAAAAAAAATCTCGACCCCGACCCGACAAAAATCGGGACCCGACTTTTTCGGGATCCGAATTTTCAGGATCCCGTTGGGTCTGGTCCCGATTATTCCGACTTGAATATGAGTCGAATTTTTTGTTACATAATCTAAATATTAGCACTAACTATGTACAACTACAACATACAGTCAATGAAATTGTAGAGAAAATGAGACATGAAAGACTAAAAAAAGTCATAAACACATTATCTTATAAGCCTGAATGTCCCAAAATCATAAAATACGACTCATCATTAAACCATAAAATAAAATAAAAATGGTCTCAAACTCACAAAATGATTAAACAGATAGCATAATCTAATAATTTAAAAGTTTTATTAGTCCACACTGCCAATAAACGAAAAATACAATGATATAAACCGTTGTCTTCACTTGCTTCGATCGAAATGGTCCCATAGCTCATGTGTGTGAACCTAAAAAATAATCTGTTATTAGTATTTTAGAACAAGAATAAAGGGAGGGAAAAAAATAAAAACTTGGTTAATTATCGTACTTAATAACAAGATTTTGTAAAATTACAGGGTGCTGTTTCGACACACATTTAATGTTTAGTTTTTTTATTTTAAGCAAGATGAATCACCATTGTATAACTCAATTTGTAATTCCAAACACCAAACAATATTTTTTTAACCATATTTTTTTTACTCAATACAATGTTGTTAGTGTTTTCAGAATGAATGAGTATTTCACAGTTTGGTACTAATCATTGCAATAATGAAATTTAAGTGAAGTAAAAATCACATATTTAAAAATTATATACGATTGTAAAACACAATAGTTTCTTAATGCATTGATATTTATTACTTAATGTTATGTTTATCTTTTTATTTTTCCTTTTTTGTTGCCAACACATGACTTGAAATAGAAGAATAAACTATCATATTTGAATCCCAAGTATAAAAAAGGTATTGTTGCATTGATATCACTTACCTGGGAGAAAATTTTCACAAGCGGTGTAGAAAAAACAAATACGAAGTAGCATGCAATTTTATTTGTGCATACGTAAACAACTATTACGTAGCCCAGGGGCGAAGCCAGCATGTGTAAATGGGGGGTGCCAAAATATATGTACAAGTAACATATTTTTATGGGGGTGCCAAATCTACACCTAAAAAGAAATTGTACTAAAAAAAATTGCGTCACTTGGGATTTTTAAAATTATGTGGGGTGCCGTGGCACCCGATCGTCCCTACTTAGCTTCCCCTGACGTAGCCTCCTTTTGCCAGGCATAAAAGTCCCCCCTTTCCTGCAGTTTCAATCATGCGACATTTCAACTCAACGAATGAATACCTTCGGTCGGAAGAGACTAAAGTGGAGGAGTTAAAGAGGTAAAAGGAAGTGAAGAGTTTATTTAGTATATCAATGTGTTTAATAATTTTAATTAATAGTTCATAATTATCCATGTTATATACTTATATTATACATATATATATATATATAAAATATAAAATTAGATATTTTTTTTTAAATTCGGGTCGGGTCGGGACACCCGAGGAAAGTCAAAATCACCACCCGATCCCGAAGTATGTCGGGTCGGGAGAAAACCCGACGTTTTCGGATCGGAAATTTTCGGGTCAGGTGCGGGTTTTCAGAAATTTTTTTCAGCACCTGGTTTACGTATTTTTTGCCCAACCGTGGCGCTACATGTGGCATGATAATTATTGAGAAGTCATAAACCAGCTACTTAATGAACTTAAGCTTAAATATATTTGCTGACAAGAATAAGAATTAGCCTTCAAACGACAGATTAATTAGTATGTCGAGTTTTGACAACATGAAAACGACAAATTCAAAGCTGTTATTGATGGTTCCTAAGTAATGGAGTAATAAGCATCAATGAAAAAGGTTACATTTGTAAGAAAAGAGACCAAAAATTCCAAAAGGTCCCGATGTCAAAACAACAGAAATGAAAATAAATACAAAAAAATTGTAGCTCAAAGGGTGTAGTGAGGGTTGACATCAATGTCCAATCCCCTTAGCTTCTTTATCGACTCAACCCTGCCTTTTAAAGTACGGATCTCTCTTAATCTGCAAAAAAACGTAAGCGAGAAAAGGAGTAAGTAATATTTAGCGGTTGTTTTGTTAGAGCTTTAAGCAAACAATTTAGTTACTTTCTCGAACCACAAAAAAATGTTGGGTTGGTCCATTTCATTTCTAGCTTATTTATATACACCTCAATTGCTTGAATAACAGTATAAACTATGAAGTTAGTAAGTCCAATGCACAACAGTACCAGAACATGTATCATTTTATTAGAACGGAACTTCTTTTTTCAAGTCTTTACACAATGGGACTTGCTTGTTTAAAGTTTTTAAGTAAAAAAGATGGAGATTTCGAGCTTCACAAGAACGCTAATTTCATCCAGCTTGAAGCTCCTAGTTTTTTTTTTCAGGTCAATAAAATAAGAAAAGCTCAGTCTTTAAACCAGACAACCAAATGCAGTCCCGATTTTAAGCAAAACAAGAAAAACTGATATTATAAGCTGCAATTAAACAAGACCAATCTTTAAATAATGAAGTATATTCTACCGAAGAGAAAAGGATAAAGAGAGATAAACCTAGCGATTTCGGCACGTCTTTTTGCTTCTTCAGCCATGACACTGATATCTCCAAAAGCGTGTCTTTCACCGGCCGATTTTGTATCTATAGATTGAAGACCATGAAGTGTACGTTGTTGAGTTGCCCATGCAGCCTCCCGCGCTTCTTTACCAAAGTCCTTTTGGGTGTTGAAAGCCGTCTACAAAAAATCCAACGGAGAAAAAATATAGTAAAAAAAACGTTAAGAACATTCAGATACTTGTAAATTGTGGATGTATAAGTTTCACTTTTGAACTTATTTACTATTTTCGACGAAATAATAGAAAGCATGTAAAGGAAATAAAAAAGTACACTTCAGCCCTTCACCCTTCGACCTTCCGCACATATTTCACTTCACAAACCTAGATTCTGTAATCTATATAACAGCTATTGAACTTTATTTGCTCATTTATACAGCACATTTTAACCAAATGTGAGGTTTTCTTTAGGAATTTTCCTTCTACAAACTTTGGAGCGTTCATTGAATGAACCACTCAAAAGATGAAAACATTCTATTTAACGGTAACACTGCTTGCTAGAGCTTTGACAGCATCCTTTAAGCAGATAAACAAGCTTATCTGTGACTGAAAAAAAGAGGATCATCTAGCTAAAAGCTTCTCGCATCTTAATAGCAGATAACAACTAAAAGAACTATTAAGCTGACCAGCCAAATAGACTACACCTTATAAGACAAAAAAAGAACTTAGCATTAAAGCTGCAATCAAATAACCCATGAGTACAAGTGTTTAAGTGAAAAATGTGGCGATATTAGGTGCTGTTAAAATGTCCTTCTTTCTCTCACCTTTTGATTTAGTATTAGATTCCAGGCTCTTCCACTGAGAGCATAATGTACAGCAAACTTGATAGGATCAAGCAATAAATACGAAATAATGCTAAATAGCCAAATAACACCTGTCCAGCCCCACCCAATTCTCGCAATTTTAATAGATTTCCAAGTTGCCTCTGCAGATATTAAAGTTGCAACCTGCAAAGAGAAAATCACAATTTGTTTAAAAACAGAGGTTCAAATTTAACAAAACATGAAGTATTACTTTTGAGTCTTGACTTACTGGACCAAAATGACAAGAAAAAAGGCTCAAACCTAAAATTCTAAGGCGACGAACAATAAGCATGAAAATATAGCTTATTAGATGAAAGTATAAAATCAAAATGGTTCTAGTTTGAAACTCCTAAGCCTACTTATTAAAGTCCCTTTCTAAAAGGGGAAATGCCTATTTATTAATGATGACATGGATACAAGAAGGATAGCAAAAAACACAGTTGATAACTCATATTTCTTAATCAGTTAGTCTTTACAGAACATAGAACTAAAATAGACTGATAGACCCAGAAACACTGAAGAAGTTGATAATTTTTTTTTCTAAATCATTTACCTTGACAGTAAATTCCGAGCTCATTTATCAGATTTAAAAAGTGAACAAAAGTTTCCAAAGTTCTAAGACCTACCTGACCCGTATACACCCCGAAAGCAAAAAAAAATTGAGATCATGTTTTGGCTAAAAAGGACTTACAGAACTAATGAGACATTTTTTCAATTTCCAAATCACCAAGAAATTAACCAAAATAGTCTAGCAAGCTTTTAACTTACGTACCAGTTGAGCAATAACAAAGGCAGCCATGAGAAGAGAACCGGGCCTTTCCATAAACGACCAGCCTCTAGAGCGTGTAACAAAAATTAATGCCTGGCTGATGATGCTGACCTGGAGATAAATAGCGGATGCTAGCTTTGAATTAAGTTCATCTGATACTTTCTTGTTGGTGAGATCGTATAAGTTCTTGTTGAAATCTTCAACGTGGAAATGCTTCTGAGGAATAAAAGAAAAATGAAACTTCTATAAGGGAAATCTTTGACATTAGATATTTAAAACTGATGAAGTGTAGATTTCAGTTACTTTTAACACTGCATAACATGAGTACTATAGGGCTTACCTGGTTGCAGATTCTGAGGCATTTAAGCTCGGTTTTTTGAGATTGGGAAAAAAACTAGGTTCATAAAACTTAAAGCTTCTATCTATTTCAGGAAAAAATCAGAAAAGCTCAGCTTTTAAGCTGGTTACTGAAATGCAATCCTGATTAAAGCAAAAGGCAACAAACAAATTTCTCTTCTTAGCTGCAAGCCTACAAGCGAACAAGGCCTATGTGGTATGACAATTATAAGCAGACTACATTGAAAAATTACGTTTTCTTTTTCCTTATATTTTGTTTAGTTATGCAAAACAGTCAAAATGGAATGAAATGAATTGATAGCAAAGCACAAGTGAAAAATCGTTTTTCTTTTTTTGAGAAATAAAAATTGGTAGTAGTTAGTCTCCTGCATAATTTAGATGCTATACGGAAACTCTCTCTATGGCTCTGTAACTACTAAAACATAGGCTACATGTAAAATGTAGCTTCTTCAATTCTGAACAAAGAAAACATATTTTTGTAAAAATAAACAAGTAAAACTGAAACAGAAGTTACAGTACCGCAAAGAAACTGGTTTCATAAGCGGTGTAGAAAAAGAGGACAGTCATCAGAGCAAGATAGCAGCCTGTGACAATTCCGGTTGCGAAGATTTCACTGAGTTTCCAACTGTCGGGTAGAGGCGAAGGCTTAACCCTATCTTTAGAGATCGTCATTATAGTACCTAAAGACAAAAAAAACGACTGGATCAAGAAAAAGTAAATGTAAAGAAGGGAAAAAAAACACAAGACAAGGCAAGATTAAAGGACTTGTGGAGGAGTGCATACCATCATTGAGTATAGCAATCACCAGAACCATGAAAGGTGGAAAGTTGAACTCCCAAATGCATGATAGCAACATAAAGCCCAGCTGTTGAAAAATGCCATATCAGAAATTAGATTTTTCAAATCTTTTCCTGTAAGCCTTAAATGTTTTGAATCTAGATTAAAATACGGTGACTACAAGAAAGAACTTACCACAATACGTATGGTTATCGAGACAGCATATATCTGAAGAATAAAAAATAAAACAGAATATCAACAGGATTGCAAACTATTTGTTTGGTGAGGTTCTTTAAGACGATATTGCAGAAGAAGTTATCGGGACAATTTCCATAACCAAAAAAATGTAGGGTAAGACGTTTTAACAAAAAAAAATCATAAAAGTTCCTCTGTTCTATAATTTTACTAAAGAAACCTCGCAAATCAATTTAGTATGGTTCTCCTCTAGGCTTTCTTGTGTTGCAGCCTTTTTGGGATGAAGCTGTATTTTCAAGGTTAAGAAAAATAAAAGGGTTCATCCAGCTTAAAGCTTTTAACTTTTTCAAGCCAGAAAAGCTCAGCTTTTAAGCTAACAATCCGAATCCAGTCCAGATTACAGCAAAGAATAAAAAAATAGGAGCTTAAAACCTGTAACCAATCAAGACAGACTTCATGTTTTTCACAAAGACACAGAAACCTGTGAGATTCTTAGGAACAGTTTTCCAAAGAATTTATTGGCATGAGTTTAAAAGGAAAAGAAAAAGGTAGAGTATGAAGTTTCAGGAAAAAGAAAAATCATAGAAGTTTCTTTCGGTATTTCAACAAAACAAAAAAGATAAAACATTTCTTTCAGTTTGTCAGTTTAACATAGGACACCCCGCAATCCTTTTCAAAAAGGTTCTCCAGATATGAGTGTATTTATGTCACACAAATCTAAAAAATTTATCTCAATCAGGATTTCTTAAAAAGGTGAAACCCTAAAGTTTTTACTTTCTCTAAAGCACAATAAAACTTTGAAGGATGTAAAAGACATCATCTTACTGTATAATTTTTCATCCTCTGAAATATTGCCCGACTAGTTAAAACGGCGCTAATGATAACACTCAAACCGGGCTCGGTCAAAACAATATCAGAAGCACTACGAGCAGCATCTGTGGCATCAGCAACAGCAATACCAATATCGGCCTTTTTAAGTGCAGGAGCGTCATTTACTCCATCACCAGTCATCCCACATATGTGTTTTCTACCTTGCAATATCTTCACTATCTCGTACTTGTGCTCTGTAGGTAAGGAGTAGATTCATAAACACACGGGATTATCAGTGGTTTACTTCCAATTCTGACAAATGTTTTCTAGCTCTGACAAAATAAGTGTCCACCGTGGGGATTCCAGATTTGTAAGGAATCATCATAATTACACTATTTTTGAACTAATTTCCATTATATCCATACTCCATGGCTGTCAAATGATAAAATGAATAGAAAAGACTAGCCGAAGTAAAAGGTTACATGATAAACTTTTCCATTTTTTAGAAAGTGAACATTGAACACTAAATTTGGAACATAATAAGATGGGATGACACTTAATTTGAAACAAAGAGAGTAAAATATCTGAATGTCATTTACGAACTAGTCTCAACTCTCAAGTTCTGCTTGAAACTATTTTTCTTTTAAGAGAACCCAGGTGCGCTGATTCCTAGAAGAAAAACATGGCAATTCTATAAAAATCATTTTTTCTTGTTTTAAACTTCTGAAAGAAAATGAGCAGAGAATGTAAGGTCTATTAACATATAGCCGTAGAACGTCGTTCTTTTATTTCAGAAACAGAACTTTGTAGTTTGTTAAGCGATCAACTTTTTACAAATTATCTGGAGAAACCCCAGGCGTTGGAGCTGAAAAAGTATGTTATTGTTAATCTTAACGTCTACACATTATCAAAATAGCATGAAAACAAAGAAATAATAGAAAGTTTCAGTCTCCAGATCTGAATCCAGTTAAACTGCAAAGTTCATGTTACTGTTTTCACTAAAACTTTTAAGAACGCAGAAAAAGATACATTTTATACTTCAAAATCCAAAAAATTACCAGGAAATACTCCAGCAAAACCATCAGCTTTTTCAATAAGCTCTTCGACTGGCAGGGATGCAATGGACTCGTCCTTGTGATCGCCAAGTAAACACGATGAAGGATACATGTTGGTCCCCATTCCAAGCCTTCTCCCCGTTTCCTTACCAATAGCCAGCTGATCACCTGAAATATTCCAAAGAATTGTATGTCCTTCAAATTTTAACATCTAACTGACTAAGTTTTTCTGGAACTTTGAAGAGAAATAAACTCCTGGAATATGGAAACTAGAAGCACCGTCAATGGTTAATTTTGGTAAATCATAAATAAGATATATATTAGCTGAAGTTTTCTTTGAATATTATATATTAGTTGAAATTGATAACAGTTTTGTACCCTAGCATATTACCTGATTTTGACTCTGCAGACCAACTTACACAAAATTTGGCGATTAGAGCACTAACTTATTTCTTGACGACTTGGTAGACTTAGAGTACCAACAAGATTAAACTTCATAGGTTTGGTTACTGGTTAGTTAAGAAGACCAAATATTTATACACTATTCTATCCCCCAAAAAAAATTACGCTTTTTTACACATACCTTATCGCAGTATATCTATTTTAGCGGCCAAAGAATAGCTTTCTACTTATCTAGGGTACATAAGCAAAAAACCATGTCAATCTAGTCTACCAATCGCTAACCCTCATTGATTGGTCAACAAAATCGATATATGATGATAAGTTAATGTACTACATTGTACTTAACCTCATTATTCCCAAAACTTGAAAAAGGCATAGACCCTCTGATAGGAAAAAAGAGAACCCTTAACATTAATTATATGGTCGATTAATAATCAGAGAAATATTTGTATTGAAAATCTTTTAAAAACCAAAGTAAGTAGATAATTAAATATAATGCAGTTACCTGTAATCATCTTAACACTCACTCCAAGGTCCAAAGCCCTTCGAATTGTTTCGGCACTATCATGGCGAGGTGGATCAAATAGAGGGAGAAGACCAATAAATTCCCATGGTCCGCCAGCACTTTCTTTAGAACCAGAAGGCACTTGCTGTTATTTTTACCAAAACATATATGTAAATTATCAAGAAAAATAAAACACTCATGAAAGGCTGTCAGCAATCAACTTAGATTGAGATTTGAAGTAAGTACAAATTTGATTACCTGACGAGCAACACCAAGAGATCGAAGACCACGCTCTGCGAAGTTGTCAATGACATCATGTACCTTTTTCTCAATTTCTGATTTGTTCCATGCTAAATTAAGAATCTATTATATAAAACAAGAAAAATAAAACTTAACAGATTGTACAGAAATTACGAATTTTTTAACAGTAAGTCGTACGGGTGGTTAATGAAAAGACATAAAAGACAAATATGATAGTAATGCAATATTTCAAGTCTTTTCAAATGAAATTCTACCTGTTCTGGTGCACCTTTGCTAACTCTGTGCATTTTACCATCTTTGTCAAGATATGTGAGTGCTGTCCTCTTGTCCGTTGGATTAAACGGAAGAAAATGAACTTCTGTAATTCCAGCACGTGCCTAGATAGAAGGAAAGAAATTCCATTATCATGATCAGAAGATATCAAACTATATATGCATTCAGTCAGCTTATCAGATTTTTAATTTGTTAAACACACAACAAATCAAATTACATTTTAATCTTCCATAAAGAACTCTTTCTGTCGGACCACAACAAAAAAGTGCATATGCATATCAACTGCTTACACCATGTACAAATTATGTATGCCGTTCTTATGCCACAGAACATGGTAAATGCTACAGAAACAAGCTCAATGTTTTTTAAAATAAAAATTTAAAGGTTAAAGGTAAGACGTTTTACCTCTTTGGGATCGTCCAACATAGAAACGATAGCTGTATCAATAGCATCTTGGTTCTCTAGCCTTGAGGCTCTAGCAGCCATTAACACTACAGTTTCCTTGTAAACATCTTTAGTAAAAACCTGTATCAAAATGGAAGACTGAATGAATTTCACAATGTTGATATTTCATTGAAATACTTGTTTTCTGGTAAAGCTGAAACTAGTTCTGATGAGTTGCACACATGAAAGCGACAAAACCTTATATATCAACAGCTGACCAGTTTATTTCATAGCTTCCTAATCATTATATTTCAATAATCAGCCAATTGAAGTGGCAGTTAAGGAATTAAAATTACACCTCAATCAAATTTTGGTCAACTGTCAGTTTGTTGAGAGTCAGAGTTCCCGTTTTATCACTGCATAATACATCCATTCCTGCTAATTCCTCAATAGCAGTCATCCTTTTTGTAATCGCCCCCTACACAAGTTTTATAAATTAATGTTACACCATGACCATTTATTTTGTTAGTTTTCATATCAACTAAACAAACAAAAAAATTACCTGTTGGGATAACCGATGGGAACCAATAGCCATTGTAACAGACAGAACTGTTGGCATTGCAATTGGGATCCCACCAATGAGTAAAACCAAAAGGTCGTCTATAGCACTTCGAGCATCTCTACGTCGAGCAATTACGACAATAACTTCGATTATCATCCCAAATGCGATTGAGCATATGCAAAAGTTTCCAATTGCAGTCAAAACCTTAACCAATGAAAAAGCAACACATCATTACCGAGACAAGAGTTCAAAATATCTCCTGGATGCGAGCACCCTTTGTAGCTTTCTCAAACACAATTTACTACAAGTAGAGAGAAAATTACAAGATTTCTTTTTTGTTCCCATTATAGCCTAAGCCGCCCTATAAGTTCCACAAACTTGTGAACATAAAACTGGTTACTCTTTTGGTTCTCCAAATCTTCCCCCTTACATTCTCAAATACTGATTAATTGTGAATATAAAAAATAGCGATACCAATAAATGAAAAAACAATCAAGCTGGTGTGTTGTGTAAGTACTCCTGGAAAACTTAAACAATGATGTCTAACCGCAAAATTTGAGGAGTATGATAGAGAAGTAGCAGTAGGTGCTCTTTCGCACTTGGTTTATCAGGGCATTTTGATTTCGCATGTTTCTAGAGAATATTCAAGTCTGTAATATAATAGCTTAAATGAAAGGAATGTTTAATATTACGGACCTTTTGAAAGTGCCCAACGTGTGTGGTATTCTCCACTAAATGAGCCGCTTTCCCGAAAAAAGTGTGAACTCCAGTTGCTATAACAACGGCTTCTATTTCCCCTTGTTTGCAAGTTGAACCCGAATATACACCATCATCAGGATGTTTGGTAACAGGAAGTGACTCTCCTGTAAGAGCAGACTGAAAAGGAGGGAAAAGAAAAAAGAAAGAAAAAAAAAACTCACTATCAAGACAACCATATACAGAAATTCAATTCCAGATGCTAAAATATTTTATCTTATTCTGATATAATATAGTTCTGGTTCTTTTGAAATCACATCTTAAAACCAAACTCAAAATGAATAGGACTCGATCCTAACTCGACAACTCGTGACGGATATTTCACGACCTTACACTATAATATGTTATAATGGTAGAGATGAGTTGACCCAGACTTTCTAAGGCTTATTAATTGAACCGAACGTTTACTTTGTTTTCTTGTTATCCTTTTTAAAAATAATAGGCTCTTTATCGAAGCTCTAGCTGGGATCATTATTAATGTAGGGCTCGTAATTCATTCTTAAAATAGCTGCGGAGCAGCTAGAAAGTAGAAACTCAAGTACAATTTTCAGAAAGAAAAAAGAGAAAAAGGAAACCTCAAATTTTAGATACGGAATAATTCAACATACTTAACCAACTAGTAACCACTCTTTCCTAATCATATTAATTAATTTAGAAGTTAATAGTACGTACCTGATCGATTTTTAGAGGATCTCCTTGGAGTAGACGTGCATCGGCTGGAATAATATCCCCTAATTTGATACTAATTATGTCTCCAGGTACCAACACAGATGCATCTTCCTCATTCCATTTTCCATCTCGTAAAACCTGATGCCAATTCATTTAACAAAAAATAAGCAAGAGTAAAGTCAAATAGAATGAAGATAAGAACAAGGTATAAAATAAATTCTAATAAATGAAACTAACCTTAGCTTTTGGAGCCAACCGAGCCATAAGGGCTGCGGCAGCATTTCCAGCATTATTTTCTTCAATGAAACTTATTGTCGAATTGATTATTAGAAGCATCAAAACACCGAGAAAATCAGGGTAGTCCACTTTATGACCCTAAATCAACAGAAATATCACTTCAAATATATATATATATATATATATATATATGTATGTATGTATGTGTGTGTGTGTGTGTGTGTGTTTTCAAGAACTATTTGTAATTACTTTCGCGGGTGGAGTTACAATAGCCATGATTGCTGCCGCCTCCATAACCCAAGAAAGAGGATTCCACATAAAGCCTAGGAACTTCAAGATTTTGCTTTCCTGTTAGAAGATTTGATATATAACGATTGAGTTAACATATATTTAGAGTTCATGATAGTAGCTGCTATTATAAAATTTGTAGTGGCGGTAGCACAAACTTTTAGTACACGAAAATAAAAACCTTTTTCTCTTCAAGCTTATTGAATCCAAACACTTCCAGACGCTTCTGAACCTCCTCGGATGTGAGTCCCTCCTCTGTACATCTCAGATTTTCAAAAACCTCTGCGATAGGGATGTTCTCCTGCCATAACGATTAGGAGACTGTATTGATCGAATATTTGAATAGATTTTTACTCTTTTCATTTTGAAGTAAAATAATATCCCTCACAGGCCACAGCAATATTCACTAGTTTTGGTTCTTACCAAACACCATTGGAAAATGTCTGTGCAGATACAATACGATCTTAAGCCTAAATCCCATTCTCAGGGCAAGGTGATCATTGATTGGAATAAACATGATCTACCAACTTATGAACTATGAAGAAAAAGAAAATTATTTCTATAAGCACCTAACCTTTTTACAAATGATATTAAGGTTGTCAAAAAGGAAGCAATTTCTCACATCTCAAATAAGCTAATTAAAAAGAATGGTTTACAATACATGAAAATCATTCATATATAGAAAAGGCGTGCTTTCTACTATGGTGCCTTTTTAGTTCCCAGCTATTCATCAATACCATGACTATGACTAATTGGCGTAAAGACTTCAACCCGAATTACCTCAGAGATTTTTAGAAAAGAAAGAGGGTTTAGTCGTTGCATACGTTCAATATAAGAATATGACATAATTGTAAAAGAACACAGAACATTTATGAATTACCAGATCAACAGTTTCTTTATTGATGGCTTCAAGGGCAACTGTGTTGTCCACGGCCATTGCAAATCCTCAATTTCAGCCTCAATCCAGCAACAAATGGAAGAACTACAATTTGGGTGATAAAATTAAATTGAAATTTTATCTATCAGTATCAGGAGTTCTATCTCAAATGGCATTAGACTTATTGTAATGTATTCGGGATGTAAAAGCATATGAAATTTGAATCTTCCATTATAGTATGATAATCTTTTTTTTCAAAACTTTTTATACAAATTGAAGACCAAATGAAAATAGTGCATTTTCCCTCGGAATTACTTTGCTAGTGTTCCTATTTGCACTGATTCGAAATTGGAAACACTGAAGTCTTAAAATGTTAATAATTTTGTAAATTTTCATAGCTCCTGACAATTAAGAAAAATTCTACGAATTATTTCTCAAAACCTGTCAACCATAGATATATCCTCCATCAACTTAATTTCCATATAGAAACAGTTTTCGGACAGAAGTATTCAATTCCTCCAATCTCAAAGGAATTTGGGAAAATAGCAAAACCACCACTCTTTAAAAACAACATAGTGAAGTTTATTAGTTTGATGGCAGCTTTTTATAGACTCGTATATATCACAATTGGCAGTTGTACTCTTTACCAACTTATTTTTTTCCTAATTAGACGCAGTTGATAGCTTATAACTGAGCTTTTTAAATGTTTCTAGCGTAAGGAACCCATAATAACTAAGATGGATAAACTCAGTTTTTTGTCAACTAAAAATAAGGGCAACATTTTTTTCTTCAAAGTCTGCAGTTAAACATGTCCAAGGTTGAAAAAATGTACACATTCACCCCCAAAGATTCACACCAACTAGGACCACCTCCTGGGGAAAAAAATCACTATATAGCAGTGTTTTAAAAGTCGCGCTTGGTAGTAAAAAAAAAGCTCAATTCATATCTTAAAAAATGCTTAAAAAGCTTGTCTTTCCGCTTTTTAGGCAGCTAAAATCTTACGCTATTTATGCTTTTCGCATAGCACAAAAGCTCTTGCGAAAACTCTTTAGCCAAGTTTTCGCTTTTTAAAACACTGCTATATAGTATCTACATTACTTAACAAAATGTACTACAAGGAATTAAAAAGGATTACCAAAACAAAGTTGGCAAAGTGAGTATTGTAGAAAACAAGAAGAACCCAGTTGAGCAAATAGAGTATAGCCAAAAGGGTTGTAAAGAATGAGTGAGAAAGTGAAGAGAGAGGGAGAGTCTTTCTCCATTTCACAAATATTTATATACATACATAAGTATATTGTAAAAGTCAAAAAAGACAATAAAGGGAATAATATAAAAAAATAAAACTGTCCTGAAAAAGAGAGAGAGAGAGAGAGAGTTGTAAACTCCGAGAGAGAGAAAGAGAAAGAGAAAGAGCTTCTGAAAACCCGCCATTGACACCATGTATACAGCTTTTACAAGAATAACTTCAAATGTTTTTTCTTATTTAATAACTACGTAAATTGCCATATTATAACAATTTTACACCGATCACATTTAATTTGGATTATATAAAACTTCTTTTTAAATTTTATTATTTTAGCTATTTAGGTACCTTCTTTTCATCTTAAAATGCAATTATTTTCCATAGCATACAAGTAAAATGGAGCAGATAGAAATTTTTTTTTAATCTATTAATCATATGCATCGTATGGTTACTAACCAGATTAGTAGTCCCAAGATTAATAATGTAAGTAGGATTAGGAGCAGGTTTGAAATTTGTTTTTTTATTAGAAAAATACAAGGGATTAGTCTAATCTAACATTGCGAACCCCATAATATTGCAAGTAAACAAAAAATGCATCGGTTGTAGTCGGATTCATACTATAATAGTCCGATTTCACTTTACGCTATTTGTGGCCGATAGTATTTAGTGTCTAATCCCGTCAGTCAAATGATATAACCAAACAATGCCTATACATACATGAGAAAAATAGGAGCTTGTAAATATATAGTGTATGTGTATGATTAAAAATATGTAGAATTATAAATATAAAAAGTGCTTCAAAATAAAATACTTTTATTAATTCATAAATCGTGTAACTATTAACTGGAATTGTGCTCTTTACTTTTACAAATTTCTACGTATTATGAGAACTTTTCAAAAGGCAGTTTCCCTTTGGAGGTTCGGGTACCGAACTAGTTTTCCTTTTTAATTTATTGTCGAGTAACTCAAGTTTGATAGTATTATATATGATGTACGAACACTCTAAGAAATGTTTGAAGTGTCGTGCGTCGGACAAAGAATGTCCGTGTCCGACACGAGTTCCGACACTCCATTTCACGTATCCGACACTTCAATTCTCACATCGTTGAATTATTGACCCGTTGACCATTTGGACAGTCGTATGGGCACGCCTTTGATAATTCTAAAAACATCTGGACACTTTAAAGACGTGAAGTACACACAATGTAGTTAAAAAAAAATCTTAAACTTTCACATTTTACAATTTTATCTCTCAAATTAACAAACCATTTAGATAAAAAAAAATGTAATTATTACTTTGTCGGTTACAATTAATATATTTTTATTTATATTTATAAATTAAATATATACCTATGTACGTAAATGATATATTTGTAATAATCGATTTTTCATGTCCTAACCGTGCCGTGTACTAAATTTGAAAATTTTGTCGTTTCTACGTATCATCATGCTGTGTCGGACATTCTGTGGTACATAGGATATTATTTTTTTATTTTTACCTCTATTCATTGCGTGTAAATCTATCAATCTTGTTTCAATGCGGCCAGTTGATTTGTTTGGAGTCTGTTTGGTTTAATCTAGCTGTTTGAGTTTCAAACAATGAGAATTATGAGTTTTGAGTTAAAAGTTGAGCTTCAAAACCATAACTAAACGTGACTAATATGAAGAAATTGCTAACCGTTGAGAAAGTCTTTTGTAGTTGGCGGTAAAATAATACTCGTATATGCATCAAAATGTTAAGCATCTTCTAGACTAGACCACAAGGATACTACGATTTAAAATATTTACATAGATATCAACAATGCCATTACACAAGAACCATCCAATAAAAACATAGTATAGATGGAAACAACTAGATTTTTATCTTAAGTATCTTAAATTTTAAAACAGTAAAAAAAAAAGTGTGAATGTGTAGATGATTCTTTAATATATATATATCCTAATTCCTAAGTACATTTCATCAATATAGTTTCAAAAAAGATGGTTAATATTTTGGACGGGAGAATGCTTAATGGCAAAAATCCAATTAACACTTGATGAGTTGAATAATTTTGATCCAACCCTTTGTTAATTATAGTTTCACTTGATTAAATGAAAATTTTAGTTTTGTAAAATCAAACACGCCCAGACTTTACCCGAAAACACGACTTTTCGATTACTAACGGATTAGGATTAATTAATAAAACATTTATATATTGTTATTTGAATATCAGGCATGTAGTAGACATTAAAGCCGGCTAGAGACTCATAAAACATAGGCTCCAGCACTTTTCTGTAGGGTCATAAAAATTTTTATTACAAAACTACAAAAATACCCCTATTTATTTATTTATGCAATTAATTATAGCATATGCTCAATTTTACTTTACAATAATGTACCTAAAGCCAATCTCTCAGCCAAACTGCCAAAGATTTATGTATCTGCCTTAAAATGTTAGTTTTTTATATATTAAAAGTTCAATTAATTTAATAAATACTACTTTTGATTGATCCTAACTATTTTCTTTAAATTCTGTTATTGTTTTAGATCATAGATGTATGTTTTAAAAACTAAAAAAAGCCTCTAATCAACTCGGATTTAGTTGGAAAAAATTAAAATCCCCTCAACCTTAAATTGTATATTGTACTTAGATTTGTATATTTTCTTATTCTTTTTAGTTTTTGGGATATTATTTATAAATGCAATTGTTTATTGTTTGATGAGAAGTTTCATTCGGTTCTTATTATAAATACAGTTGGTCATCAATTATGAGTTTCAATCGATACATTAAAGGCCTCAACTTTAAATCTTGTGTCGGGTCTTTTAATCACTGAAGACGGCTCTGGTAGGCATATATTTTTAATTTATTACGCACAAGTACTGTTGAAATTATCCTGAAAAAATAACACAGATAGACGTGCCATTTGTTCTGCTAAGGATCTTCCCTTAAATCTTTGTAATTGCACTTATAAAAACAACACAAATATATAAATCACACTTCACTCTATTATGACGATCCATTTTCATTGCAATATTACAAAAAATGGGCCAATTCGTGACAACAAAATTATTGGTAATTCGGTACGCCATCGGGGATAAAATGGCCGGCATACTTACCAAAGATAACAAGTAGCGTCACTAAAAACTTGATTGGGGATATAACCAAGAACCGTCACCAAGAACAGTGGAGTAACTGAAAGTAAACTTTCTAATCTTCAGTACACAGAAATAAATCAAAGAAAGGCTGAGCATCCCTTTGGGGTTCACTTAGCGAAAACAAACCCTAAAACTTCGATAGCCACTTTAGTATTTTATATAACAAGAGCAAAATCAATTGCTTGAAGTTTCTTATCCAATATGCTCTCATGGGTTTTCTACCCATAGGTAGTTATACAGTTAAATCGTATATGTACGAATGTAAAATTGTATAAGCATCTAAGATCACCCTACTTTTTAATATGATAGTGATTAATTAGCATAAAACGGTTAATTATAAGGAAATTTATCAAAGGAAAGCTAAACAAAAAACTTAGTTAACAAGAGCAGTATATCAAAGCATATCACATCATATGACCTAATTAGATACTAAGTGCAAAAACAACTGCTTAAAGTTTCTTACATCCAAAATGCTCATACACTTCCTACACATAAGTAGATGAGTAATACAATTAATTATATTATAAGCAATGTTTTAAATAGCGTTATCGCTACCATAGCGTTTTTTCGAGAGAAACGCTAAAAACCCAAATAGCGTTGCTAAATAGCGCTTTGCGGTGTATTTTTTTTTCTCCTAAAACATACTCCTATAAATATAGCATTAAATTCAGAACATCTAATAAAAATTAACTAAATATATATAAAAAATTGTAACTAATAATCACAAAATGATTGTAGTTGAGATGTCAGAGCATTTACTTTGTTTGCAAGAGTTTTGGGGTTTGATTCTCTTTAGCCTCCAATAATTTCATTAAAATTTTGACAAAAATAAAATAAAAATAAAATTAAAAAATTAAAAAATTAAAAAAAGTTGGACTGTACCCGCTATAGCGTAAATAGCGTTCCTATAGCGCGAATTTAGCATTTTTTCATCCAAATAGCGGTTTATCATAGGGGTTTTCGACCGAAGAAAAACGTTCACTACAAAATAATGTTTGATTTAGTGAGAGTCAAAAGCTGTCACAAGTCTATCACTAATTTAAAAAATTATCACAAATCTGTCGCAAATTGACTAAACTGTCACAAAATCGTCACAAAAACCGTCGCTAATAAGCTCGTAACAAAAAATACCGTCACTAATTCCGTCGTTATTTGAGTATTTTTTTGTAGTGACTATTTCGCGAATTATAGCGCAATATAGCGTGCTTTTTAAAACAATGATCATAAGTACATATTATTTATGTGTTGGCACCCCAGTGACGATTGTTATGCCAGATCAAGTCAAGTACTTTAAGGCCTTTCTGTGTCTCAATGTTGCGATATCTTGTGTACTAATTATCAGTCTATGTCCACTGTTTCGTCAAAATGTAATATTTCCTCTTCTTTTGATAGGTTCTTGATTAGCATTTTGTTCATATTTTACTTCTGATTGGCTTTCTTTTGCTTCATTGTTCAGGTTAGGAAGATTCGGGTAGATAGTTATGAGTTTAGGGCTTTTGTGCCTATGTATTTCTTTAGCCCTTCGGAATTTGTTCCGAGGGCAATGTGATTGTATTGGTGTACCTTATTTCTAATAATAATGATAATGTTAAAAAATAAAGTTTTTTTGAGTGAAAAAGAAGTACATATTATTTATAAATATATAAGCACCTAAGATCACCATGCTTTTTAACTTCTTTGGATTGGGGATAAAAGGAAGGTGGACTATGATGGTGGTTATATTAGCAGCTGCACTGCAGGGACTGTAATTCCAAACCATGTCTTTCACTTCCATCCAATTGCTCATAGAAAAAAAAAAGTTGGAATATCGGTCTTAATTTTTCAAGTCATGTGTCTCATTTTCTGTGAGGTGTTGAATTGACACCAAAAGGTTGATATCACCTTGGTAACGATCATGCATATCCCTCTTTCACAAATATCAAATTAATCAGTTGCGGAGTATATATATGAGGTGACTGTTATTCATACAATTAATTTTTTTCATTTTTTTTTTACCCCTATGTCAACCCTGATCACATTGCCATGACACGTGGATGAGTATTACAAGATAATGGCGACAACATCAGATTATCGCCTCATTCAGAACCCTCCTCTTCCGGCACCTTTCTCGCCTTCTTCGCCTCTTTCTCCTCTTCCCCTTCTTTTCTCCAACCCCTAACGCGCCACTTCCCCGCATCAAGAGGGAAGTTAAGTACGGCTTTATAGCCACGCAACTTGAAAGCAGCCATATCATAAGCCTTCGCAGCATCTTCCGGAACATCATACGTTCCTAGCCAGACCCTTGACCCACGTTTAGCAGGGTCACGTATCTCCGCTGCAAACTTCCCCCATGGCCGCTTACGTACTCCTCTATATCGTATTTTATTCGTGTCTGGCTTGGTTTGGTCCGGTCTAGTGAAATCCAACCACTCGACGTTCACGGACTTCTTTGTAATTAATGGATGAGATTTGGTGTTGAAGTTGAAACTTGTGTTTGTAGACCGATTCTTTGACCTAAGTTCAAGGAAATTTATGGGATTATTTAAGATCAAGGCTTGTGGTGTAAGAAAAGAGCTAGTTTTATCTTCAAGAAGATAATCTTGTATGAGTTTGAGGGATATTTGTAATTCATCTTGTGTCGTCATTTTTATCCTTGAGCAATAAAAAGTAGGATCAACCTTCAGTTTATTTGATATATATGTATCTTTTAATTGAAATGAGTTTAAATATATAGAGAGATATTAATATAGATTTGGCCTGCAGATTCTTGCTTGAGCTTAGAGAGGGGAGTAAAAGAGTTGTGAGAGTGGGAAAAAAAGTCAGGAAAGTATTTATAGGCAAAAACGGAGAGAATTATTTGCCCTAAACCTTTAGACTTTGACTTCTCATACTGTACAAGTCTGGTTGTAAAGGATATGTTTTGGCTGTTTTTATTTTATTTTAATTGCAGTCTGTCATGTTGTTTTTATAATTATCAAAATAAATATGATCTAAGGTTAAAAAAAAACAATGAAAAAATATGTTTTTGTCCCAACACAAAAATTGTATACATACACGTCTAGGTAAACACGAGTATTTCATATATTTTTGTCTGAATTAGCCGGTAGGGGTACGGTAGTTCATTTCAAATAATCTGATATGACAAATGAAATACTGTTGATATTTTTCTTGTCTGACACATCGACACGACTTTAAAACGATACGAGTACGGTAACGATATGTCTAAGCTAGGTATTTTTTCAGCATGACAAAAAAATTTTTTTTTATTTTTTTATTCATGCATATCGTACTTGAAATGACGTACCGTATCTCTACCAGCTACTTCAGACAAAAATATATGAAATACTCGTGTTTTACCTAGATGCGTATGTATACAATTTTTATGTTGGGATAAAAAAATATTTTTTCATTGTTTTTGTTAAACTTGGATTGTGTTTCTTTTTGATCCAATGGTTTCATAAAAAATAGGATAGTCTGTTCTAAAAAAAATTAAGGCAGTCAAAACAGATCAGGTTGTAAATACAATTTGTAATTTTAAAAATATTGGAAATTTCCCACTGATTTTGAAAATACATTTCTTAGCTACCTACCAATCTGTTTCCATTTTATCATTAAAAATTAATTCAAGCTAATTACAGTTTTGTTTACAAAAAGAAATTAATATTGTCGCATTATATATATCCTTCTGATCACCGCCTTCACCGTTAGAGCATTTTGTTCATTTAGCAAAGAAATAAACCGAAATAAAAATCCTCACTAGTCACTAAAAACTGTCTGAACTCTACCAATTGCAATTGGGATAAGAGCTTGTTTGAATGTAACTTTGCCAGAAATAAGTTTGATTGACCAAAGGTTCTTTTTGCAAAGACAATATAAGCCAACAATTTGTTTATATTAGCAGTCAAACAATCATTTTATTAGCATTTATTAGTACTATTATGATAATATCTACAATGTAATATTGTATGTAAATACTAAATAATGAAATACACTATTATGCATGATCAATGACTGACGTCTCACACTTCTCCTTTTGGGCAAAGTCGTTATTTGGAATAGTTCAAATAGAAACCTAAAACGAATTTAATTAAAAAGAATTTGGTTAAGTCAATTGTGCAGGCAC
Organism: Primula veris; assembly: GCA_963682055.1. Classification (NCBI taxonomy): domain Eukaryota; kingdom Viridiplantae; phylum Streptophyta; class Magnoliopsida; order Ericales; family Primulaceae; genus Primula; species Primula veris. The sequence goes on along the minus strand of OY821749.1, from coordinate 20,467,763 downwards.
TTGAGCAAGTTAATTATTTGTAAACCAATTTGTTTAGAGGGAAAACTAAGTTGGGACACAATTTGAGTGACCTACTTGGCTAAAGTCAAATAAAATCCATGGGTATGCAATCAATCTTCTTGCTATCTTGCCAACTACGCAGTCGCACACCATCGCTACAACAATCATGGTTGTGAATTAGAAATCCGATGAGTGCTCTCTAAGAGATTAGTCTCCAAATCAATATTTCTTGCAAGTGAAAACTGCTCCATAAATTTCATGTAGAGATTTTATTGTTACAATTTTACTTGGTTAAATTAAATCTAAATTTCATGTAGTTTACTTTTGCTATGCATGCTTTGCTTTCAATAGTTAGAAGTTTGATTTTTTCATAGGAAACTTGAAACTGACTGGTGAAAAAGTGTCCCGACATTTCCCCTTGCATAAAAATGTTTTTAAAATTTAAACTAATTAGATTAAAGTATGTACAAGTGAAGGTCTTAACAAGTTTCATCGTTTGATTCAGAACCGTAGAGATGGTACTTTTTAAAGTCTTAGCCTCTTACAATATCATTAAATAGGTTTTCAGTCACCAATCGTACTTATAAAGCAAAAATTTGTGGAAATTAACAAGGCACCACAGCCTTTTAACTTTTTTAAGTTATGGACCAACCTTTGGTCGAATAATCACTACAAAAATAAGTTCAATCAGTGACGGTCAAATCTGTCAGAAATCTGTCGCGAAACAACAAAATCCGTCCCTGATTGAAGCTTTTTTTTTTTTTTTTTTTTTTAGTGAAACAGACAAAAAAATAAAACAGCGGTCATGCCTAAACTTGGTATTTAGTTTTTTTCAACAATAGAACGGGTCAAATGTTTTCATGAATTAGTCCAGGACTGAACTTTTCAGATTATGTAATCTGTTTTAAAAATAGCTAGGGTCAAGGAAAAAATTAATGTGCTTGAAAGGTGAAAAACAATTCATTTGAAAAACAATTCATATGATGTTCCTGTTAAATATAAATTGAGGATTACGTGAGGAAAATATATTTATGTCACTGATCCATTTCTAGTTAAAGTTCCATTGCCAGTAAGGTATTCTTTATTTGTTTATTGAGTTTAAATATCAATTTCGTCAAACAAAATTAAATATCACTGGGTAATATAATTTCTACATATTTTTCATTTAATACGATATATATCGACAAAAAACTATCTTCAAATCACTGTATACTATTTTATCCAATTACAAAAAAAAAAGATCACAACTTATTTCACGTAATTAAGGCTCATCTATTTGTTTCACCTAAATTTATTTAAGTAGCTTAATAGACTTATTTAATTAAACTACAAAATTAAAATTATGTATTTCATATTGTAAGCCTTACTAAATAGGAAATTTTATTTATTAGGAAACAACAATCAAATTTTTTTGATTACAAAAATAAAATCAAATCAATTTAGTTAAATTTGAAACCAAAAAAGTTCAAAATATTTTACTATATCTTAAATGCAAAAATAGTTTTTTTTAGCACATTAATAACGAATAAAGAGCCCTTTATTTTCGATGGCCGTGAAGAAGTTGGTAATGCATATCATTACCATGCATTTTGTGCTATCGTTCAGTGGCCGAGCCGCTTTTGTTCAAGAGGGGCACATTTCCAATTTAAAAAAAATGGACAACTCGAAAGAAAAGTTATTATCAAACATATTTAAGCCCCAACTCCGGAATATTAGATGGGTGCTTAATAGTAGAAACAAGAAAACCTGGCGAGTGAATGTCAGCATCCCCTTATCCGGGCTCTTACCATCCTCAAAACGCTTTATCCGGGCCTCTGCCAATCATCATTGACACGCCACCCCGGATCTTAAGAGGCCGAGCTGTGTCTACGCCAGAGCGGAGAAGCGTATCGAGTACGCTTCTCCAATTAATGCTGCTGCTCACTTGGTGGACCCCTCAGCGTTTTATCGACGTGACCCAATCACAGGCCATCAATTGTGGGTCCTGGACAAGAATTGTACCATTGTCAGAGTCATAAATGTCCTAACGCCGTCGGATTAGTATTTGACAGTACAGTGATCCAAGGGCTAATATGTTTTAGATAAAACTATAAATACACTCACTAATACTACTTAGAGGGGGACAGAAAAAGAGAGGAAAGAGAGATAAAACCGAAATAACCCGGCCTGCTTCATCATACCTCATCGAACTCGATATCACACTTTGTAATCGGCCCTACCCCTCTTACTCTTCAAATACACATTCACCTTTAAGTTTCCACCGTACTGACTTGATCGTCGGAGAGGGAAAGCCTGGTATTAACTCGAGCCCCCTGTTCGTTGCTTGTGCAGGTAACGAGGAGAACCCCGTCACCGAAACTGATTCCATTGGAACCGGATCTCTTACGACTGTGGAACCGACGCGTGCTGTAAAATAAGCCGAGTATGGGAAGAAAATTAGGCTCGCCAAAACCTTTCTGGAAATCAAAACTAGGAAAAAATCATGTACAAGAAATAATAAAATTGTTAAAGTCTTATAGATCAGTCTTGTTACTTTATTATGGTATGAGACTATTGGTCTTGCAAATAAAATTGTAGGGACCAAGTATATATATATATATATATTATATAGTTATTTGTTTTGTTGGTAAATGACTAAGTACTAGAATTGATTATAAAAAAAAATGACTAACTAGAATTTAGTCATTTTTTATTCCTCTCCAAATATCTCATACAACCATTGGTTGTATATATTGCACTTATAGTGAGCAAATGTATAAATGTATTCTCGCTAATCCGCAGACCACGAAATCACAAAGGAAAAATGGCAATTGGTAGTATATTATTCCTCTACAAATATCTCATACAACCATTGGTTATATATATTGCACTTATAGTTGCAAATGTATAAATGTATTCTCACTAATCGCAATCAAAATTTGAGGGGGTCATGTGAACCCCCCAGGCCCTCCATGGCTCCGTCACTGTGTAATCGTCCTTATATCCGTTGCATCTCAACAATAAGATATTTGCCATTTCATTGCATGTAAAAATTCATGGGGGTATCTTATAGATTATGAGTTTTGATATTTTTGTTATTGCAACTCCTCAACTTTAGACAATGTCACATAGAATGTGATAAGCGATGAAAAAAAATTCTATAACCAAGTCTGGGATTTCCTCCTGCATAGCTGGAACTCGTGGCATGTGATGATCTGAATATCGTAACATCTTCTGCATTTGGGCATGCCAACTCGGTAACAACCTGTTGTTCGAAGTTGATTTTTTTTTTTTCTTTCTGAAAATGATATAATTTTATTAAACCAAGTCTTTCATGAAGCCTATTGAACTCCATGTATAACTCCAACACATATCTTTTTCAAGCGACCAAATATGACTAACAACCGCGTCAACTTCCCACGGAGGGACATCCATGTTTCTTGTGCAACAATTAATCCACTCAATATTATCCGTTTCGAACTAGATGTTTACCCAGCCCTTAACTTTGGGCCTTAGCCATTTGACATGCCACTTCTGAACAAGTCAGTTCCTCAGTCGACGACGACACCTTAAGTATACTAGCCAAATCTTGACTAATTCCCCGGTTTCGTTAGATACAATGACTCTCATCCCGCCCATTTCAATGACTGAACTTGAATATTTACTTCAACAACTGATAACCGATAAATAGGACTGTAGGAAAAATATTCATATGCGGCCTTGATTTATGTAATGGGCCTAAGAACTTTGGAAACCAATCGCAACATAAAGTTGGGCATCGCTTTTTGGGTTGGACTTCAACATTTCCGAATATTAATGTACCAGGAATGGACTATTTATAATTGGTCTTTCTCGTTTACACGGAGGAGGAGTTTGGTATAGTCTGGAAAACACTCCATGTGACACCATTGGATCTTACAGTCTGTGGACCTCACTGTTGATCCAATGGTTCCACAGAGAAGAGTTTTCCAAAGGTATAGTCTGGCTCCCCCTCTCTCGTTTACACACTAGAGAGGATGAGCATTGACAAGTGACAACAGTTTCCGAATAAATTTCTTCCAAATTATGGAAAAAAATTGTCTTCAGACTGCCATTAAGAATTTGTTGCAAATCTGAGTATTTCTAGGTTTCATTAATAATTTACACACTACCGTATTTCTAGGTTTGTTGACAATGATCTCTCACGATATAACGATTTTCCTCATTACGGAAGCGGCAAATACTGCACTTGTGAACTTTTCAACCTTGAAAGATTCTCTCTCTAAAATTAAACTAATATGCCAAACAATTCTAAAGACTTGTACTTTTGAGTGAAATTTCTAGAAAAGGAGAAAATTTTGATTTAAAAATATGATGAATGAAATGACAAGTGAATGGTCTTATTTATAAAAACGATCGGCTACAAATAAAATAAAAAATTCTTGAAATTTGCTTAATATATACTAATTGTGATTTTTCAGGTGTGAATTGTAACGATTCATACATGAAAATGATATATGTGCAAAAGTTTATTATGACATTTTATTTTGGCAGGTTATCTTATTTTGGAAAGCAAAAAGTTTATGTCGGACCAGAAAGTATCACGTGTTAATCTCACGCACCCACGTGTACACTGCACTACAGCACAGATGCAACCACTGGTCCACTGCCAATGGTGTATATCAGCTCCTCGTGTATCCATTAATTTTTCGACGTGGGTAGGGTTTTCCTTATTCTGGATTTCCTCTTGAGTTCACTTTGGAGGTCAATATCTCTGATGACCAATTATCATTGTTAGAAAAGCTTGTTGGAAAAACATGTGAAAAACATGGGTGTTTCCGACTGGTCATTGGACCAACTTCGAGTCATTATTTCATGTGACAGCGCTGAGTTGTTTATACCGTACTCAACGTGTTTGAGTAGCTCGTATGACGAGCTTCGTAACGGTATATCACATGACCTATTCGGAGAATGGGTGTGAATACAAAGTGGTTTCAAAGTTGGTGTCTCGAAAGCTCAAATCTGAAAAAACCGAAATGGTAAAGGAAAACCATTTAGTATAATCACATATTGAAATAAATATTAAGAGTTAATTTTACAATATATATACCATGCCAACCCATGTAGTTATTAAACTAACATGTCCACATACAACTAAGAGTATTAGTGTGTACCACACACGTGTCTCGGGTCTCGGGTCCGGGTCTTGGGTCCAAACCCGAATAGAAAGTTTTGTATAAAATACAAAGCAGTCCCTAGAGTTTCCAGCAACAGAAACGCTTCAGCAATGAATGAGATTAAATGCTGCGGTTTCAGAATTAATTGAGCGGATTCTGGGGGTGTAACTCTCAGAATTGATGACCAACATTTATGGCTGCGGTTTCATTAGAGGCTATAAAAGGCAGCCCTCCCCCTCTCATTTCAACACACCAGAACACACAACACAGCATAAACATCATATAGAGAGAGAGAACCGCACCACCAACAGCTCGACCTGTGGTTCGGTGCCGGTTTCCATACGAGCCACTCTGAGATAGAAGTTGTACCTTGGAAACAAAGTCCCGAAACCAGAAACCTTTAAAGGTGGTTCGGGAAATATTGTTTAAGGGAAACTGCTCAGCAGTTGCCTCTTTTTTTATTTTTCAGTCATTTACATTATGTTCATTTCATTTCAGTACCGTTTCTTTTCTGTAATTTACTTTTCTGTACTGTTTCTTTTCTGTATTTACATTTCAGTACTGTTTACTTTCAGTCTTTCTATTCTGTAATTTATTTTCAGTTCTGTAATTTCCAGTTTTTACAAAACCAGTCCGGCAGTTTTTTATTTGTCAAAAACCAGTCCGGCAGTTTGTTTTTGTTAAAAACCAGTCCGGCAGTTTGTTTTTTTGTTAAAACCAGTCCGGCAGTTTGTTTTATTACAAAACCAGTCCGGCAGTTTGTTTTTTATTAAAACCAGTCCGGCAGTTTGTTTTATTACGAAACAGTCCGGCAGTTTGTTTTATTACAAAACAGTCCAGCAGTTTAATAATTTATATTAATCTGTCTGGAATTTTAATTAGCGTTATTTAAATTCTGTACGAGTCAGGAATTGTAATTTATATTCCAATTGTGAGAAATAAATTGTTATTTCCATTACGTTCCTGTCTTTGTTATTTATTGTCCTTTCAATTATTGTTTGTTCGAAATAGTATCAAAACCAACAAAGCTTTATACTCTTCGAAGCCAACATATTATACTTAAAATCAAAACCAACCAATAACTCGTTTCATGAAATCTTAAACTGTCCAAATTCTGTCCGTCAAATTAAGTTGGACAAATCCATTTCATAATAAACAAAATGCATTGAGACGTTCCCCATTCATCATACTTCAGAGGTCAATATATTTCATACCAATGAGTGGTCTTGGAGAAACTTTATGCCGTTTCAGAACAATCGTGTTGTACTTCGACTCGATACCAGTCACAAACCATTTTGTGAAGTTTAGACTGTCCAGATTAGTCCGTCTAAATTTGACAAAAAATATTTTGTAATAAACAAAATTCCAAGAATGGTAACCCAACAACCTGAATACAAACTTCGATCATCCTTGATCGTTTTGGCTATCAGGCAATGGTTGCTGGTTACTGGTTGCCGGCATCGTTCAAGCTCCATACCATCATCATTAATCTCTTTATAAGAATTTACCTTGAACTTAAATATGCTTCTAAATTAGGATATTTTATATGCTAGAAAACTTTAACAAGTTGTAAGCAAATAATTTGAGCATGGCCTTGTTCGACCGCAAGTATCTTTTTGCCTATAAAGGAGATAGGATTCATTGGACGATCGGCTTAAAAGGCTACACTATCAACGAGATAAAAATCCTTGAAAAAACAAAGAAATTTGAGCGGAATAATGTACATTCTAGACTCTATTTTTTCTTGAACTAAATAAGAAGCCTTATTTTTGGTTCAAGGATACAAGGATACAGCCAAGCAAATTAACATTATACCTCATACAAAAGAAATTGGATACGATTGTTGAGTTTAATAGCAGTCGCAGAGAGAAATGGTTGCCGTTATATTCTATGTTCACGTGCACATATGAACAAGGTCAACTTGTTTTTTGCCAATTATAGAAAACATGAATAGGTAATTATGTCCAGTCAATTGCGACCAAATTGGTCTACTAGTTGTACCTTTCTACGTACTTTCTTAGCCGTTGGGTTATCTATCTTTTCGTATACAAGTATATACAACTAATTAATGGTTTGTTAGAACTTGGACCAATCAACCATTATATTATTAACTTTCATTTCTTGTAGTAGAATCATTTTAGTTTCAAAGAGAATTAATTTAATTTCATACGTAATATTGTAGAACAATATTAAAGGCGAGTGAAGATCATCTACCCCTTTAATATCCCCAATTCTGTCCTTCTCTTACCGGCTCAAGTTTCACTTTTTACAACTTTATTAACATCTTCATATCTTTTTGAATTCTTTTTTTGTCAAACTTTAATAGTTATGGACATAGTATAGTCCAAATTAATAGCAATTTTTTTTATTACATGTAGAAGTTTGTTCCCCTAGACTTAACAAATCTTGATTCGTTTTTATTGAAATAGAGTTAAATTTCCAAATGTAATTTTAGAATTCAAAACTCATTTTTTGCATCTTTTCAACATAAATTATAAAACGGGTAAGAAACGGTTTAAAAAATGGGAACCTCTATATTAGCGATTTCATATGTATATCATTCTAAGTGCTACCGACAGAAAAGGAATTAAGTGGGGATAGTTTCATTTTGATGAAAAATAAAATTTTCCAATGTATTTAAATCAAAATCTTCAAAATTAGCGTCCATCAAAACTAATGAAGAATATTAATCCTCCCCTTTATATGTTTTTGACCAGGTCAGGGCATCATGCCATTAATATAATATACTGTTTCAGGATTTCATCTAATGGTTATTAATAGGTGAAAGATTGGCAAATGAAGCTGGTCTGGAAAGTCTTGATTATTGTTTTGAGCCACAATAACCCAATTGTTAATGCACATAGCATTCGCATTTCTCACCATTTTACTTATATTTGAAGTTAGAATCTTTTTAATTTAAGGACGTCAAAATACATTTTCACAATATATCAGATTACTTATCAAATTCCTCATACCTATTAAATATACTAAGTTATATAAATATTTATAAACATGTTTGAGATATATGGGGTGGAAACTTAATGTATAATATTAAAATGGGATGTTTGAGTGTTTAGGGAATGATTTATATTCCTTAGATTTAAGAACCGAGCTTAAGATTTTAATTTTTAAGGAATGTATAAGGAAGCTTAGGCATACTATAATCTGTTATTGTTATCTTATTTTATAAGGAAAACATGCTTTTAAGGCATGAGATGCAATTGGTCTAAACGCAAAGTACTCTTCAACTTTTTTACTTTAATTTAATGACTTGACTTCCAGATTGCAGTTTATATGGTGAAAAAAGTCTAAATAGGGTAGGATAACGATGTTACAGATTGCATATGCGCGCATTAATTAATCAATGATCGATCTTGTATTTGTAAATATTACTATTATATTGGTGTTTTAGTCAAATCTAATACCTTGACACAAGACAGAATTGTGATTCAACAAAACAAAAAACTTAGTTTAATAGTATGTGATTCACATTAGCACATTGTTTCTGTAATACGATGTAGTTTTCTTCTTGGTGAACTGTCATCAGGCATGGTTATGTAAATTCTAATTAAAAGGTGTTGTCCAATTAATAAAGTTTTCGGAAACATGTATGGATTATTGTGCTTGTTAATATGCTATCAATCTATATCACTACCCATAACTTCTGTAATTAAAATCATAGAAATTTTCAGACTGGGATTTTTTTTTACATATATAGTATATGTAAAAAAAATACCTAATTTTTTACATTAAACATTTTGAGATTGCCCAATTTTGACCAAAATTTTCAAAAATACATTCACTCTAATATTGTAATTACTCTTAAATGTCATCACTCAATTCAAATACATAAGTAACTTAAAAAATGTTATTTTTCACACATTTATATTTCAAACAAAATCGTTGTGTATTTTTTAAAAGAGTAAAACATTATATTACTCTTTATATACGATTGTTAATTAATTATATTTAATCATTCGATATTTAAATTTTAAAAAAATTATTAAATTTATTTGTCGGGATCATATCTATGTCACTACGTATCGCATACGCAACGTAGTGACATAGATATGATTAAATTCTACTATGAAAATTCTAAGTTTGTAAATTGTCGTTCAAGTTCATACTCCACTATTAAGATGCAACTTGAGGGATGTATTTACATGCCTTGGAAGAAACGGCAATGTGCCTCAATGTTTAGTTTTACACTTTGCTTACTATTCGTTGTGGTTTTTTTTTTCAAAATGCATAATTTTGTTGAAATTAGTATCTTTCATGTTAACTCTTTAGTCCATGGCAAAACCACTGAGGTATATGAGTCGGTCAGATCGATGGCGCAAGTGGATTAAACATTAACCAGTAGATACAAGTAGAGAGCAAAATAATTTTCTGTATAAATAGTTTTTATCATCTCTACAGCGCTAGACTATAGCGATTTATTCATTCTATGTATAAAAGGGGAAAGTTTTTTGAAAAAAAACATTATTTGGTTAGACTAAATTAAAAAAAATCAGGACTATAGCTACCTAACACAATCATTATATCTTGCCATTTTGGTATTTATTTAGTTTAGTTTCCTACGATTAAAAGTTTTTATGCGATATTATATGTAAAGCTAAAGAATAAAGACTATTCTTCTTATCGTTCAAATAGTATACTAATATTTGATTTTAAATACTTTGACTTTGGTTAACTAAGTTTACACATTATAACAACCTCAACGTACGTATGTAACGACTATTAATGTGGTAAAACATTGATTTTACTTTGACTTTGGCTAACCAAGTGTACACCCATGATAACAACATCAAAGTATGTAATGCGGTAACAACATATGCCAGGATATCACAATGCTAATGCATAAGCACATACCAAATATACCGTCACAACTCGCAATATTCTTGTTCATTTACATTCACTTTTCACACTTTACTGACCAATAAACAAATAATTACATCACAGTAATCTAACAGTAGTTGAAGGTAAGTTCTCGTCACAATCATATATATACTATTATAATAAGCCAATCCAATATTTTTTAAGCATGCCAAATTTTATCATTTTTTTCCAAAAATACCCTTACACTTTTTTATTAATTACCACAATACCATATTCTCATAAAAAATAGAGAAAAAGTAATAACTAATAACACTTTTTATCCTTATTTAAGCTCTCAAAATTATTTTTAGTCTTCTCATCTTATACTCTTATCTTTTTTTTATTCTCCAAATATTTGTATCATAACTACACTTATTTTCTAAATTTTATCGCATTACGCGTCTCACCCGCAAAACATGGACACGATTACATATATATATATATATATATATATATATATATATATATGCAGCCAACCGATCATCAATCATCTAACTATTTTAATACTATATTATAACAATACCAATAAAGGCTTATCTTTTCCCCCTTGGCTAATTCCCCACGTGCACTTTAATCCCTTGTGTTGGTTCTTAGAAATACCATAACCTACTTGTAAATTCAACAAAAGGTCCAAAAAACAATAATTTAACCCTAAGCTGATATTCTAAATAATAAATATAATCATTTATAACGTTTATAAAACCAGATTCATGAACCAAGTTTCTAGAATCCATCACATTAGCCCTATATAAATCTCTTCCCCACAATTCCCCACATATCCTTTTCTCTAATATATATCTATCTCTCTCTCTAATCCATTATATACAAAGCTACCATTTTGCACAACAAAATAGTTTAAAAAATTAAAAAAAAATGTGTGAATTTGACTCAGACATGGCTCTACTAGAGTCGATAACTCGCTACCTACTCACCGAGTCAGAACCACCGGTGACTCACTCCGGAGACATTTGTTCTCAGTTCTGGGACACAAACGACTCCGAGGACATGCTTTTATACGAAATCCTCTCCACTCCTCCGCCACCCCCGCCAACCACCTTGAAACTTGAACAGGAAATTTTTTCCTGCCGCCAGTCGCTGGAGACGTCATCCCCTCCAGCGGAGGAGGTGGTGGTGCCGCCAAGGGGAAAGCACTATCGCGGGGTTAGGCAAAGGCCTTGGGGGAAGTTTGCAGCGGAGATAAGGGACAAGGCGAAAGGTGGGGCCCGTGTGTGGCTTGGGACTTATGAGACCGCTGAAGATGCTGCATTGGCGTATGACCTGGCAGCGTACCGGATGAGAGGGTCAAAAGCGTTGCTTAACTTTCCCTTGCGGATTAATTCGGGTGAGCCTGGTCCGGTTAGGGTTACTTCTAAGCGCGCAAGTAGTTCAGGTTTGGCTTGTTCTTCGTCGGAGGAGGATGGTTCGCCGAAGAGGAGGAAGAAAACCGTGGTTGAGCCGAAGATCGAAACTTGGAGTAACTTACCTTCAAATTTCTTGTGATTATGTGGGCTAATTCACTTGGGTAGAGAGGCTCTAGATTGAAAATGCAATAAAAAAAATTAAGTGTATCAAAAGAGAAGGAGAATAAATAAAAGGGCTCTTTAATGCAAACGGAAAAGAAAAGTGTTTATACTTTGTACTTTTAGTGTCTTTTTGTGAGTGTTTAGACTTTTAGAGTCTGTGGACATCCAAACATTTCTCATTATTGTTATTCAATTCATTTTATTTATTAAATTCATGGAGTTTTCTTTTACCAAGTTTTTGCGTTTACAGTTTACTGTAGTTTCATTTGTCGGCATGCACATCATTTCCGTTAAAAAATGCACCACATGGAAATTTAGTTATAATTCAAAATAATGTAGCATAACTTAGTTGTTGAATATTGAAACTTAGAGGTCTTTAGAGTGATTGGTCGTGGGTTCAAATCTTCACAAATGTAAATTTTTTTGTTAAATTTGTAATTTTGATCTTTCAAAAGATCTTAAATTACACACTTCAAAATTATTCATCCTTACATTTCCGCATAAATTTCTGCTTATATAAAGTGATGAAGCAAATATGGTGTCAGACCTCTCTGAGACTAAGAGGGGCTGGTTACAGGAGATCTTCTTGGAAGACTTGTAACATTAATCCAAAAACCAATAGTCACTGGTTTCGGCACATTCTTGTCGCCCTCTCTCCTTTTATTTAGTTGAGTACCTTCGAGTCTTTTCCTGCTGGAGATTATTCAATTAGTACCTTCCCGCTACTCGAATCCCTTTTCATTATAATGAAACTTTTATTTTTTTTAGAAAAAATTAACTTGGTACTACTATCTATTTAATGTTTGTGATAAAAAAAATGGTTTTACATTTTAACAATAAAATGATTATTGGTTTCCCAAAAAACTTTTGAAACACTGAGTTTAAAATCATTAGTCTATTCTAGTTCATTACTTGTACTAAATATAAATCAAATTTATGGTTCAATTTATCAAAAGTCAAAACACAATTAAAAAAAAAAAGTCATATGTTGTACAATATAACTAATAAATATAGGTTATTGAATACAAGACATATCATTTGCAAAACCACTTATCATATCTAAGAAAAAATAAGATATATATATAGATAATTATATATATATATATATATATATATATTTATTTATTTATTTATTATTTCGTGTCACCGCTCAATCGAAATTCTGGCTCCGTCCCTGTTCAGAGAATAATTTTTCTAAAAGACTAATTTGAAGAGAATTCCTAAAAATCTGCAATATATATGTGTGTGTGTGTGTGAGAGAGAGAGAGAGAGAGCGCGCTTATATGAACATCAAATTAGATTTTTTGTTGTTGTAAAAACGCTTAAAATCAAGATTTTATTAATGCAAATCTTCAGGGTTTCACGACTGTAACACAAATATACGTCTTGTTTTTTTTTTCGAGATGTATAATTACTTGTTTTAAAAATTTAAATTTTACCGTAATTTCTAAAACATGTCATTATAAATCTAGGAAAAAAAAAACAAGACGCATATTTGTGTTCCCATCATGAAACCCTTGAGATTTGCATTAATAAAATCTTGATTTTAAGCGTTTTTGCAAAAAAAATGTCTGAGTTGATGTCTATATAACCTCTATCATAATGTAATACATCCTCTAGCATGTGCAACAGTTTCCTTACACTTTTCCTTAAATTTAAGGTAATTAGTATCACTTTTATATTTTTAGTGTAACAGTTTAAATTTATACATTTTTCAGATTTACTATCAAATTTATTATTATAACTAAATATTACTATATTTTAATATATTTCTATCAATTTTTTTCAACCCAATAATTTACTAAAACAAACATATTAATAACTTACAAGTTTTCTCGTATTTAAAGTAAAAAGTATATTTTTACAACTTATAAGTAAACGTTTTGGTTTATATAAATTATAAGGTTTTTTTTTAATTTCTCTATCAAAACTATACAACTCATATTTTTGTTATTTTATTAATTTATATATGAAAAGTACAAATAAATGAAAGAGAATAAAAGAAAAGTAAGAGAGATAAATTATTATTTTAATTATAAAGTAACATTTTAATCTCTTATATTTTGATCGATATTTGAGTTCATGTAAATTTAAGTTAATTGATAAGTAAACTGATGCGTGTACAATTTTAAAACAGTCTACTCATATTTAAGGTAAATGAGTCATAAGCAAACTGATTCGATTGTTCTTAGCACCCGTCCCCTATATGAGCACCCAATTAATTGTTCATTACGAAATTACGTGTAATTTTGATCGGACATGATTAAAATTTTTAAAAGTTAATCATATAATTTAAACATTAAATTATATAATTTAGTTTGAAAAAAAATTATTTCGATAATTTTGATACATGTTATAAGCCGGTCAAAATTGCACGTAAATTCATAAATGACAGTGGAAACGGAGGGAGCAGGTAAATGAATTGCAAATTATTTGATAAACATACATTAGAAAACATTTAATTCTCTCACTATACATAAAATTTTATGAATTGCGTATAAGCTAGAGATTATCGCTGGAGAAGCTCTAAACATCTCATTTAGAGTTAATTTATTTAATTTGAAAGCAGGGTCTAGTGCCTTATTGGTAGCAACTGATCGATCATACTTTTTTGCTTCCTTTTTTTTTTCCATCATAAAAAAGAAAATAATATAAACAAATTCCCCAAATGAAAATATTAAACACATAACAACTTAAGTTCTTAAAACTTAAATGAATTGGAAAAAAATCCCTAATTAACAATTGAAAATGAAATATCAATCTCTATTTAAACTTTCGTCGGTCCACTAGCTCTAGCGATAAGCACTATCGTGTTAGAATAGCAAACAAAACACCTCTCAGCTTCATCTATTCTTTGTGAAAAGAGTTGGTAAAACAAAAACCCTATACGACAAAATTACATTATTGTGCTCATCCTTTTCAAAAGTAGCACGTGGAGAAATATATATATAAAGTAAGTATAAGATATGGGTTTAAATAATTATTCAATTGTTGCAATAGTGAAATTTTGTCTCTCCCCAAAACTTGCATATTTAATGTAACAACACAGGGTACAGAAAATTAACACTACATCACGATTTGTTTTAATTTGTTTCACGGAAAAATCCAATGAAAAGTTGAGCAAAAACTTTTTCAGAAACAGAGAACTACTTACCAAATTAACGATCGTACTTTTGACCTTCAAAATTTTGACTTGACCTTTTTATATTGTACTTTAAATTATAAAACTTTTGTTTTCAACGTCCAAAAAAGACTAGCAACTCTTGATGACAATTTTTTTCATTTCAAACTTGAACTACGAAGATGGACTTTTCTATGTTCCCACTTTGTCACAATTTGTTAAAGAAATGAAGATAAGCCGTTCCTCGATTTGAAGTAGTAACGTGCAATTTTTCGTCAATTAATAGATAATGAAATCCAATCATTTACATTACAACTTCAATCCTCTTAATTAGCTTCAACTTATTGATATGCTTGGATTTATCCGTCTACTATTTTAATTATAAAAGAAAGTTAATTTATTTATTTATTTTTATTAAAAAGGAACATTACCCTTAGATTTTATTTCATCAAAATATGGACCAAACCCAGTTACAAGCCTTTGGAATAAACCAAAACGATAAGCTACAACCATACATCATCCTGCAAATCTTAGTAAAACAAAAATATTACATTTTTTTTTTTCATATATTTGTATTAGTACTAAAACATAACAAATTACATGTAAAATAAGTAGTTTAAACTTAGCAGCTTCCACTATCCACTATCTTTTTCGGAAATTAGTTAGCCTATACCAGTCCATCAGATAAGGACCAAAAATAGATTTAGGTAAGTCATTTCCACTACAGTAATTTCCACAAATTTCCTTTAGGCCCATTTTCGAAAGCAAGTCTGTTGTAACATTTTGTTCGCGCCAAACATGGGAAAAACTATAACCTACCAGACTAAAGAGCTCCAAAATATCCGCCCACGCATTTAAGTAAGCAATGGTAACAAGGGAAATCTTGGTAAACCAGTACACAATAGATTTGCAATTGATTTCAACCATCACATTTTCTAGGCTTAATGAATAGCAAAGTTGCAGACCCACCAAGAGAGCTCCGATCTCAGAATCCATTGAGCATACACCATCAAGATGAGTACAAAAAGCTGCCAAAATTTTCCCCCTCTCATCTCTAATGATACCATCCCCACTATTCTTTTTCGAGAATACACCATCGTTATTAAGACTTAACTTTCCAAAAGAAGGGACTAACCATTTAACAAGAACATAAGATTTGACTTTATAAGGAATTGCTTCAAGTTTTAAAGAAACCAAAACTAAGCTTTGAAAGGGTTTCATCACTTTTTCTTCTGGCTTAATTCCAACATTCAATTCTAACATCCACTTCTTCACTTTAGCAATAATACTTTCAGTTTTCAAATCATTTCCATTATATTTATAATCCACCTTTGCAATCCATATTTCCCACATAATTAAAAATGGGACTCGTAAAGCCATAAAATTTAGATGAGATCTTCCATTCATTTTCAACTACCAATGATTTACAAAGTCTCCAATTTATTTCAGCAACCAAATTTATCTAAAAAATATTGCTGAAGTACGACCAAACATTTTTTGCTACCTCACCTGTCCAAAACAAGTGATCACAGAAATCTTCATGTGGCTTAAGGCAGCAGTTGCACTTAGAGGCTAGAGAGATATCAAACTTTTTAATATCCTCATCAATCTTTATACAATTCTTTCAAACTTTCCAAACAAAAATGGAAATTTTTTTAGGTAGAAGAGGATTCCAAATGTATTTAGTCATTCCCCATTTTTCACCATTCAATCTAAATTTTTCATACGCTCTTTTAGCAGTGAGTATACCTTGAGAATTCTCAGGCCAGTACCTCTTATCCACCCCTTTCCTAAGAGTCACATTACTCGTCTTTAACTTGTTCCAACGAGCTATATCTTCAAACTCACTCAATATTTTTTTTCTCTATCCATGAGTATTATATACCTGATTTAGCAGCACACTGTCATATGAATTGTGTGATGTTCACCTAAAATATCATTTCCATTCCATTTTTCATGCCAAAAACTCGCAGCTCCTTCTCTAATGAGCCAACTACTACCATTCACCAGAACATTAAAATATAAGGCTAGCTTCTTACAACAAGATGAATGTTTAACTATAATTTTTGGCTCAGCCCAATTAACTGTACTCCTTAGATATTTTTGGCACATAAAATTTGTCCACATAGAATCCCCTGTCAATAATCTCCAACTCATTTTAGCTTGAAAAGCAGCTAAAACCTCTTTCAAATTTCTCACTCCAATGCCTCCTTCTTCAATAGGTTTAGCCATTTTATCCCAAGAGATCCAGTGATGCTTTTCTTTATCTTCATATGTTCCCCAAAAGAACTTAGCAAAAATGGATTCAATTCTTTTAATCACTATCATAGGAGGGTCTAAAACTGACAACAAATAAACTGGAATACTAGAGAGAACGTATTTAAGCAATGTAAGTTTTCCAAGTAGGTGACTTTTTCAGCTAGCAGCCTTCTTTGCAACCTTTTGAATAAACTCTTCATACATAGTTCCAGTCAACTTATTATGATGTAAGGGAATCCCCAAGTAAGGAGTAGGAAAATTCCCAATACAAAAACCAATCGCTTGAGCAATAATCTCATTTCTTGCCTTCAATATATGACTGATGAGGAAAATACTCTTAGAAGCATTAAGAAGTTGTTCAGAGACTTTTTCATAGTCATGAATAAAAGTCATAAGTTTATCCAGACTATTTTTTGTTGGAAAATATGTTTTAAAACATGCTTGTTCCGAGTGGTCAGGGACCATCTTTGAGTCAATATTCGATGCGACAACTCAGAATTTCTGAAGCCATACTCAAAGCGTTTGAGTAGCTCGTGCGACGAGCTTCGCAACGGTATATCGCATGACCTAATCAGAAAATGAGTGTGAATAATAATTAGACTCGAAGGTTGTTACTTGAAAGAAGAAGAAAAACCAATGTTGGAAAATGGAAAAGGAGATGTGATTTAAACCATAAGTGTTATCCCATATTGTAAAATCAGGAGTGATTTTTACAATATAAATACAAGTCTATCACATGTAGTTGTTAAACTATCATGTCCACATACCCATGAGTGTGTTGGTGTATACCACACAAGCGCGTGCTCGCTCGGGTCTCGGGACTCGGGTCTCGGGTCACGGGACGCGGGACGCGGGCCTTGGGCATTGGGATTTGGGATTTGGGGAATGTCTTGGGTCTTGTACTAAACTGAAATAGGGTATATTTACAAGAGCAGTCCCTAAAGTTCCAGCAAGGTTGTAACTCCTGCAGTAATGGAGGCGGATGTTCCAGCAAGGTTGTAACTCCTGCAGTAATGGAGGCGGATTCTGGGGATGTAACTCCAAGAATTAAATGACCACATTAAATTCCAGAGATGTAACTCCAAGAATTAAATGACCACATTAAAGGCTGCGATTTCATAATTCTCTATATGAGGCAGCCTTTCCCTCACATTCAAAACACACGAAAATTCTCACACTCTCTAAACCGCATACATTATTTTTTTCATAGCATATTAGAAACAGAGAGAACCACCCACCAACAGCTCGACCTTGACTCGTCGTCAGTTTCCGACGAGTCATTCGAGACGTTGTACATTGGGATCGAAGCGCCAACGCAACCAGAAACATCAAGGTGGTTGGGCGAATATCGGTTAATAGCAGACTGTTTACAGTCGCCTCGTCTTTTCAATTCTGTCTTTTAATTAACGTTTTTTTTCAATTCTGTAATTTATATTTTGTCTTTTTCAATTATGTCATTTTATTTCAGTATTTTAATTTGCTGTAATTAGCTGTAGCTTTTCAATTCTGTAATCACCTTTCTGTAATTTCCTTCAAGTACTGTTTTATTCTGTAATTTTAATTTTGTAATTTAATTATGTAATTAGAATAGTTTCAATTCAGTTATGTTATTTCAATTTCAATCAGAACAGTCCGGCTGTTAAGTTTGTACTTTCCAGTCCAGCAGTTTCTATTTATTGCAATTCAGTACATCAGATTATTAATTAATAATAATCTGAATAACGTTTTCTTGAATTACTATTCAGTACCTACATGTTGTAATCAGTAATTTTAATTTCAATTCAAAATTAATAAAGATTACACTGGTTTTGTTTATTTCTTTTAGTCCTTTAATTATTGTTTAATCGTTATTTTGTACACAGAAACCAACATTTTTACTTCCATTCGTGAAGATAACAACATCATCTGTAAACAATAGATGAGAGACATTCATACACGCTGGAAGCAATTTATAAGGTATAATGGCGCCATTAGACCAGACCATCTGAAAACCATCTGAAAACCACTAGGAAATAGCTTTTTTAATTTTGTTTTGTATTTGAAAGCTTGAAAACATGGTATCATAGCTAGCTACCCTATTTTGGACCAGACCCATATTACGTTCTAGTAATTAATAAAACAAGCTATGTGCTGATATCACGACTTCCGGACTTTCTTGAAATGATAATTCTCAGGTAAAAAGGTGCATTCTACACGTTCATTGTCAATCTATCGACCTCTTTTCCTAGTCTAAAGTTTAACAAAATTAGATGCTAAAAATTCTAAATCGGAACAAATAAATAAATAATTTTATGTCCCTCTAGTCAGCACTAGAACAGAATTGTTCCGTTAGAAGGCTAAAAGTTCTTTGTCATCAAATATTATTTTAATCAAAATGAAATACATGATGGTTAATTTCCCATTTCGATTTAGTTTCTTCTTTCATCATAAACCTCTTCATGAAACCAGTATTATCAATGCAAATATGGAGTATACAACTAGACATGCATCATCGTTCAGTGGTTACTAGTTAGCTAGCCAGCCTACGTACGTATTTCACCACCTGCTTACAAAAAATCATCCGAATAGTAACACTTTAACAAACAACATATGATACTATACGAGATGTAGCTGAAATTTAGCAACATAATATCAACCTAAAGTGTTACAGACTGCTGCTAATTTTTGCTAACTGTTGTTAAATGTCGCTAAATTTTTAGCAATAACATGTATAGTAACCCATTGTAATTCTCTTGTAATTTTCATGTATATATCACTAGCTATAATGATTATCAACCAATATATTTTCCGTTTAAGCTTGAAATTAAATTGAAGTCTCTGGAACCCCTTGACCTCCTTATCCATGCACAAAAACGTACAAAATTTGCCAATAGATAAAGCACTAAAACCATCAACAAAACTTACGTGTCTATCCAAAGCCTCTCTATCTCATGCAAACCCTCTCCACGTTACACAAACACTAACCACGTGACACCCCCTACATACCATATAAATACACAATAACACTGATCACCACCGCAAAATATTTAAAACTTATAATTAACATGGCTCAATCCCAACAACAGTTGTCCAAGCAGGTGGTGAAGACCACCACCGCCATGACGGTGGGCGGTTCTCTGGTGGTCCTCTCTGGCCTAACCCTAGCCGCCACCGTCATAGGCCTGGTTTTAGCAACGCCGCTACTCGTGATATTTTCTCCGGTGCTTGTTCCGGCAGCTATAGGGCTGTTTCTCATTTTCGTAGGGTTTTTGGCCTCCGGGGGGTTTGGTACCACCGCGGCTTTCGTGTTTTATTGGATGTATAGCTACGTATCGGGTAAACATCCGATTGGGGCTGACCAGCTGGATCGGGTCAGGCAAAGGATCACTGGGGCAGCTACGGAGTTGAAGGACCGTACTGCTGAGCAATTGGGGGCACAGCACCACTCTTAGAGAGGAAAAGAGAAATGGGTTGGTTATGTTTTGTGGTGTTTGGTTTGGTTTAGAATGGTTCTGTTGGGTGATGGTGTCTTTTTTAATTATGTATGTACTTTGATGTGAAGTGGTTTTGTTGTTAAACATGAGTGAATGAAATCGTACTCCTATATTGCATAAGTTTTTTCAGTATGATTAGATGTTATTGGGCAATCAAAATTATATTTTGTGGATCTACGTACAATTCTTTCGTAACTTGAAAGATGGACGTTGCAACATGTCGTTGATATTTAGTTATCCTACTTGATGGTATAATTTGTAAATTGTTGTTAAAATTTAGCAACACTCGACCACTTTGTTTTCACCGCTTTGTTTTCAGAGCTACTGACTTTGTTTAACCCTAAACCCAAGTGGATAAGGGAGATAATATATGAACAATATTAACCATATTGACGGGATGTGTGTGGGGAATCATTAGTCTGGCCATTGCATATATATATGTTAATAACCACCGTGTGTAATATGTGTCGGTATAGCGATTGGAATATTGCTCTCGAGTTGGGACAATTGACAGTTTGAACCATTCGAGTAATGCTAACCACCGGTCATGGAAAAGTGATTCATTTACGAGTTGTCCTAAGGTGAACTTCATGTGAATAGTTCTCTTAATCTACGTCGATAAAATAGTCGATAAAATTGGTAACAACATTTTGGATAGATAGAAGATAAAAACAAGTTATCTTTCTCCATATATCTATGATGGAGATCCAAAGTCTCTAACAGGACTGCCATCTACCGGTGTTTAAAAGTACGTTGTTTTGACACTATCCAGAAAATAAAAATGATTTTTATGCTTGGTACAGAATAAAACTAACGAACAGAAAAGAAACCGAAAGAAAGTATGAGAACATTTAAAGTATAAATATGAGTGAGAACAATTTTCTCCAAAATTAGGAGGAAAAATAAAGAAAATTCTTTTTCTCCCTCACACACTCCTTTCCTTGGTCTGCTATAGCAACAGTGTAACCCTCGAGACTCGATGGGTGTCGATCGTCGAATAATAGGTACGCCATACTGTGATTGATGGGTGTCGATCGTCGAATAATAGGTATGCCATACTGTGATTGACAAAGTCTAACTAAATTAAAATATATTTCAATACAATTTTATCAAAAATATATACTTTATTTCTATAAAAACCTTACAAATACAAGATTGTAAGCTCAAACACTCATACTCTAGTTTTTATAAATCAATATATTAATGCAGCAGAAAACTAGATACAAAATCCTATGAGGTCTATCTGGTCCCGACTAAATTAATCTCAACTCTAAGTAACTGAAAATGTTTTAAAAACGAGAGCTAAGCTAAACAAGTTTAGTGAATGGTAAAATTTACAATATAATATATTGTCGAAAATAGATTTTCATCTTTCATTTTCCTTCAAAAATATTAAACGTTTAATTTTAACCAAACACCCGATACATGATAATTAAAACATTTATTGTAAATCAATCTCTAAAATCATCAAATAACCACCACCAATATTTTCATAGAATGAGGTAGGTCATGTTTTTGTTTTGTTTTTTTTAATTGAATTATTGATTGATAGATGTACGGTTCAGATGAATTACATGAGCATCTCCTGCAAAAAAAAAATTTACATGAGCTACCCTGTTTCCACATTTTCAACTAGTACTTAATCAAATACGATAAAATAAATTTTGGGAATGATAAATTCGATTGGACTTCCCAATCTATTACTAGTTGGATTCAGCCTTTCTGAATCTATGTTTATCAAATGAGAAAGTTATTGTTTAATACATATCGGGCTTGTTTATCAGAAACCCCAATTTATGATTTTTACATATCAACTTATGAGTAAAAAGAAATAGCATCGTTGAACATATATCTAGGTTTAAAATAGATTTTAAGCATGAGTTTTTGATAATTAAATCTCAAAACATGTAGTAAAGGATATATTATCATGCAAATACAAGATTGGAAGTTCAAACACTTAAACTTTAGTTATTACAATCTAAATCAATATATTAATGCAGCGGAAAACTTGATACAAAATCCTATGAGGTCTATCTGTTCCCAATTAAATTGATTTCAACTCTAAGTACCTGAAAATATTTTTAAAACGAGTGGTAAGCTAAACGAGTTTAGTGAGTGATAAACTTTACAGTATAATATAAGGTCAAAAATAGATTTTCATCTTTCATTTTTCTTCAAAAATATTAGACGTTTAATTTTAACAAAACTCCCAACGCATGATAATTAAAACATTTCTCCTAAATCAATCTCTAAAATCATCAAATAATCATCACCATTATTTTGAGGGAATGGGGTACCTCTTTTTTTTTTTTTTTTTTTTTTTATACGTGAGATACTCATGTAGAATTTTAAGCCTTTATTTTTTATCTAACCGTCCTTATAAATAATAAGTTAAGCTTAAAAAACAAATACAAATAAATATATAATTTTGTCAACCATTTGATACGGTTCAAATGAATTACATGAGCATTTCATGTAAAAAAAATTACATGAGCTATCCCGTTCCCATATTTTCAACTAGTACTTGATCAAATACGATAAAATAAATTTTGGGAATGATAAATTCGATTGGACTTCCCAATCTATTACTTGTTGAATTCAGCCTTTCTGAATATATTTTAACAATACTCGATGGATTCAACCTTCCTGAATATATTTTTATCAAATGGGAAAGTTATTGTTTGCGGACTTGTTTACCAGAAACCCCAATTAATGATTTTTACATATCAACTTAGGAGTAAAAAAATAAATCATCTAGGTTTAAAAGAGATTTTAAGCATGGGTTTGTGATAATAATTAAGTCTCAAAACATAACATGTAGTCATATTATTATTGTAGTTAAAAATATATAAAAAAAAAAATGGGTCTTTGTTGCAAAAGAGTGACGGTTCATAGGGTTTCATCTGCAATTAAAAGTATAAAAATCACATCTTTAAGTAAGAGTAAAGTAGTACTATAAAACAAAAGAAAAGAAAAGAAAAAAAGATAGTAGGATTTTCCCAAAAAGAAAAAAAAAGGGAGTAGACTACAATGGTGATGAAAGAGGTGAGAGAGGCATTCAGTTTTGCGTTTACAAAACAGTTTTGGAGAATGGGAGTATTGTGGACATTTTATCTCATAATCTCATATTTCTACCTTTTTTTTAATACCTTTTTTTTTAAACCCAATACTTATCCACGAGTTTCCCCTCCATTTGTCTATAAACTTGGCTCAAATCAACCTCATAAACCTCTATGTATCATCACTGGGGTAATCTATTTCATCTTCTTTTTTCTTCTAATTGAGCTGTTTTTTTCTTCTTTTAAATTTTATGATAGGTTATGGTTTAATTTGTGTTGTGAAAAGCTCTATGTATTACCAATGGGGTAACAAAGATTAAGTTTTTTTTTTTTAGAAAATATTTTTTTAAATTTTATGATAGGTTATCGAAATTGGTTTATGTTGTGTTGTTAAAAGCTCAGAAACCTCTCTGTATCATCACTGGAGTAATAAAAAGGATAAGTAAACTTTTTTTTTTTAATTGGGCTGTTTTTTTTTTTTGCATTTAAATTCTATGGTGGGTTATGGGAATTGGTTTAGTTAGTGTTGTTAAATTATTGGATTTTTTTAAGCTTTCGTACATATCAACGTTTAAACATGAATTTTTAATAATTAAGTCTCGAAATATGTACTAAATGATCATTTTTCCTGATGAAATGCTCGGAAAGCTCGATGTATTATCAATGGGGTAATAAAGATTATTCTTTTTTTAATTGTTTTTTTTCTTTCTTTCAAATGCTATGATGGGTTATGGGAATTGGTGTAATTTGTGTTATGAAAAGCTTAGAAACCTATGTATTATCAATGGGGTAATAAAGATTATGTTTTTTTAATTGTTTTTTTTTCTTTCTTTTAAATGCTATAATGGGTTATGTTTTTTTCTTTCTTTTAATTTGTGTTGTGAAAAGCTCAGAAACCTCTATGTATCAAGTATCATCAGTGGGGTTATAAAGTTTTTTTTCTTGTGAAAAGCTTAAAAAATTAGCTGTTTTTTGTCTTTTAAATTCTATGATGGGTTATGGGAATTGGTTTAATTTGTGTTGTGAAAAGCTTGGAAAGCTCCATGTATCATCACTGGAGAAATAAAGATGATATTTTTTTTTTGTCTTTTAAATTCTATGATGGGTTATGGGAATTGGTTTAAGTTGTGTTGTGAAAACCTTGGAAAGCTCCATGTATCATTACTGGAGAAATAAAGATGATTTTTTTTTTTGTCTTTTATATTCTATGATGGGTTATGGGAATTAGTTTAATTTGTATTGTGAAAAGCTCGGAAAGCTCCATGTATTACCAATGGGGTAATAAATATTATGTTTTCTGTTTAATTTCGTTTTTTTTTTAAATTTGTGTTGGGTTATGTGTTTTGGTTTAGTCTGTGTTGTTAAATGCTCAGAAGCTCTATGTATTATCAATGGGGTAATAAAGACTATGTTTTTTTATTTAGTTGTTTTTTTCTTTTAAATTTTATGATGGATTTTGGAAATTGGTCTATTTTCTGTTGTTAAAAGCTAAGAAACCTCTTATGTATCATCAATGGGGTAATAAAGATGTCTCTTTTTAATTGGAATGTTTTTTTCCCTAAAATTCTGTAGTGGGTTATGGAAACTGGTCTATTTTGTGTTGTTAAAAAGCTCAGAAGCCTCTATGACTTGTTAATGGGTAATGAAGCTTTTTTTTTTAACTGGGTCGGGTTTTCCTCTAATATATAATGGGTTATGGAAATCGATTTATTTTCTGTTGTTAAAAGCTCAGGAACATCTGTCTAATATCAATGGGTAAAAAAGGTTATATATATATATAATTTTTTTTTATGGTGGGTTTCGGAAATTAGTTTTGATTTGTGTTGTTTGTGTAGGCTACTTCTGGATTGGGAGCTGCAGCGGCTTATTCTCTGTCAATGGAGGGATTCTTTGTTATTCTTGGTACTCTCTCGTCTCACTTTATATATCTATATACACACACACACAATGAATATGTGTATTAATTCATAAGTGTGCAGTACATTTAAATGATTGTTTAGTGACATTGCTTTAACATATTAAGGGTGATGATATAGGTATAGACTTCTGAGACACACTCTTGAAGAAATTCACTAAGGTTCATTGATCAACATATATTGATCGAATGACCCTCACCGTGTCTCTGCATGACTGTGTGTCAAAAAGTGTCTACATATATCATTACTCTTAACATTAATTATCAAATGTGTTTGGAAGCACCAATGTATTTATTTACATTAGAGGTATATAAATTAAGTATAGGTTTTGAATATTGATAATCTCTTTAGAAGATTGTTATGTTTTTCCTGGTAAAGACTATTATCAGTTAGTAAATTTCCCCATTATCAACACAAAAAAGTAAGCTTTTTACTGACACTGTAGTCCGTTATAATATTTAAAGTAGTACTTAAAGTATAAAATTTGCACCTCCACCAAACTTATTTTACTCTCGTGCTATAAGAGAAACCAATTGCCCCAATGTGCTTAGGTTCCACTTATATAGTGTGGTAGGGTTATGTTATTTTTACTGCATTGTATGTATTCACATTTTCTGATTTATAAAAAAATCAGAAAATGCGATTCCTTAAGCTAATTATGTTTCAAAGACTAGGTAACAATTTTTGGAAGCATAACCAACTGGGACAACTTCTTTTTCAGTTTTCCTGTTGAAAACAATGCGATGCGTTTTGCTCTTATAGATACTTTTCTTTGCTCATGGATAAAAAATGAACAAAGAATCAGGTTGCTTTACTTCCTTTTATTGCAAATTTCAGACGGAGTATGAGAATAGTATATTAATCCGACTGGAGAAACTCATCGTTACAATTTTTTTAGTTTTTTTCTTTTTGTGTAACTATCAATGTAATTCTTCCATCAATCAACCTATCTCTTTTCTTTCTGCAGTGTTTCAGTTTTTGAAACCAAAAACAATTTTAAGCATGAGTAAAACGAAACAATTCAATTTGGTTTTTATTTATTTCACCCTCATAAAAATCACAAATGTTTGCTTCTCTTTGTTGCAAAAACCCAAAGAAGTATAATAAAACTCATTTCGTACTGCAGTTGGGCGATCAACATATCGGTTATCGAAGGTGCAGTGTATTTGCTGATATTATTGTTAATAATCTTCCAGACTGGGTGGTTTAGCAGACTGTTGACACCTTATTTTTAAACAGGTCGAAGAAGATATTATTAGGCGTAATAGAGATGCCCAGCTCAAATGTTTCACAGTCGATGTATCGTCATTCAAGTCATTGGTGAAATTTAAACACTTATTTCAGCAATGGCTTTCAGATTCTGGTCTCCATTTTTCTGTTCAATTGCTTGTTAATAACGCGGGTATACTGGCCATGTCATCGAGATACACGACAGAAGGCTACGATCAGTAAGAACATATTCCCATATGTAGTAACAGTATAGATAGACGATGCATATAAAAAATGGGTTAATTACAGTTCTGTTTAACAATGTATTATCAGCTATCGATATTTTACACCAAACAACAAACCCTAGCTATTAATACACATTACATTTTTTGATGATCTGGTATGCTTAGTGTACTAAATAGAAAGAAAAAGAAAAACATAGATGTCACTACACTTATAGTTCAAGTTTATACACTATTTATCACGTTATTAAAATTCTGTACTCTTAACTGATCATATATTTTATGTTTAGTCCTCAACCTATGTTATTTTTCTATGTTGGGTCCTACTTGCTAATACTTTTGTAGGTTGTACAAAATTGTAAATTGATAAAACAGTGTACAAAATAGTAGTAAAAACTAAGTAAACGCCACCTAGTACCTGGGAGGTCTGGTTAATAAATCTGCTTGGTCTTGGGAGGTCGGATTAATGAATCTGCTTGAAAATAAAAATATTTTGTGCTTTTATGCAATTGTGCTTTTTCTTTTCGTTGTATTTCAGTTGCATTGTAAATGTCTTGCTATTGCAGGATGATCGCGACAAATTATTTCGGTGCATTTTGTCTTACCAAAATTTTGTTACCACTTATCGAGAAAAGCCCTGTTCCCTCGCGTATTATTAATATAACATCTTTTACACATCGAAGTGGTGAGCTTTCTTACAATATTAGGTTCATTTTAAATCAATGCACATACAGTGCAGATTATAGTTTTCAACTTATAATTGAAAAAGTATCGCAGGAAACTTGAGTTCTTGATTTGATTAGTTTTGCTTTGCAATCACATGAAACATTTACATAAAACACGTACTAAGAAGAAAAAATTGTAAGACAATTTTTCATCTCTTAATCAGATGTTTGTTTTCTGATAAGGTGGCATCGTCTTCATCATCTAGTCGGGTTGTAATTTGTATTTTCAACTTATTCTGTTTTTTTTTTGTCTTTTCAGCGTCTGATTTACAAGTGAACAAGACAGTTATTTGTGGACAGAATTTCTCAAAATTCAAAATATACCCTTGTGCTGAAATTTACGAGTATACGAAGTGTAAGCAACCTCTACCTTGACAATGACATTGTACTTGTTCTTCACGTTTCTAATTGTAACGTCAACTTATTTTCCATTAGTGTGCCTGTTATTGTTCACTTATGAGCTTCATCAGCACCTTGAATTAGAGGGGAAATCTCATCATGTTTCTGTCGTGTAAGCCTCTCTTAATACATTTGTTTCTCGTCAAAATCAAGATTAATATTTATGAAAATAACTTGTTTTTGTTTGATGTAGTGCTGTTGACCCTGGAGCTGTTAGCACTAACATCATGAGAGAATTTCCAAGTTATATCTCATCCATTGCACTTTTGGGCTTAAATTTTTTGGGCCTTTTGCAGTCACCCGAAACTGGAATCCGCTCTGTACTCGATGCAGCTCTTGCTCCTTCTGTAAGTTCTTCCATATATCTGCTATCAAAAAACTAATTCAAATTATAATATGCTTTCCCCTTACATAAGGGGATTATTTGGTAACTGGTTGCAGCTTTTAATAAATAAATAAAACTGAATTTAGTTCAAGGTTGATTATAAAGATTGCCTCATTAATCTTGAAAACTTATAGTTTTTCGAAAAACTCTGCAGAAAAGTTAAGGTTTTCAGCTGATCTACAAAATTCAGTCCAGAAAAAACCCCTGCATCAAAGCTGGAACCAAACAAGGCCATTAATTCAGCTGTTAGATCTCATTATATAAGTGATTCCATATTTGTTTTGCACTTTTGCTTATGCTTGTGTGTATAATTGCAGGATCTATCAGGGGTCTACTTTTTTGGAGGAAATGGCCGGACTGTAAATTCTTCAGCAATTTCTTACAACGCTAAACTAGCACGAGAACTTTGGGACGCTTCTTGTGATTTGTTTTCAGAATCATGCAAGGCATGTGATGACAATTGACAACTCATCTTGAAAAGAGGAACAGGAAAGAAATCGGAGAAAGATAACAATTTTGGCTTGTTAGGTTATTGGTACTTGTAAATATTTTACACCTCTGGTTGTGTCAGTTAGGTTTGTTTCGACTTTTAATAAACAGAAATAGTTAATTTGATCTTGGTTGAGCTAGATGCCAAATGCGTTTTGTCGTGCTTTCCTACATTCATTTACTGTACCTAAGCTGTTTTAGATTATGCTACTGGTTGGTTTCAACTGATTTTTCTTAAAATCTCCTTTTGATAATGAACATACAGCCTTTTAGTCCTGGTGAAAGAGAGAGCGAAAGTGTGAAACCAATGTTGAAATAATTTGTTTTTAATGGCAAGAAAGTATTGTAATATTGCATGATCTCTTTCTTCTGCAAACCATATTTCTGAAATGACAGCATAAATTTCAATAAGAATTGGCATACACATTCTTCATTGTACCATCCGTTCTAGCTGTAAACTTATCTTCCTTTTTTGGAAGACATTCCAACTTAAAACCATTTGAACGCTGTATTTTCTCAGAAAATATTCGTTCCCGTTATTTTCTAGCAAAACAAACAAAACCCATCTAAGCTTCTTTATTAGTGATTTTAACGTACATTAGTTTGCTCTATAGTCATCATTTTCTTCATTAATGCGATTAACAATAGACAACAGGTATAGAAAACCAGTAACACTAGGTATAAATTCATTTCCCTTTTCTCTCATTCGCCTGTATAGTAAGGCTTACGGTTCTCAGCAAAAGTTGTTAAGCCTTCAAAACAATCTTTTGAGTGTAAAAGCTGTATGTAGCACGCCTCTTCCAAAGCTGCTTATTTATCTACCTTGAGCACTCCATTTATAGCTCTCTTTGCCATCCTTAGAGCCAATGGACCCTAAGATTCGATATTATTATGTAAACTTTTCACAAAAAAGATCTAGAAAACAATCTTTCATGGTTTTAAATTCACATGTAGTAATGTTTGCTTTCGTAGTTTATTGATATATAACCTAGCTTTTCCATATAACAGAAAAGTCTCTCTTCCTCAATAATAGGATAATAGCTGAGAGACGATAAAATTGGATACCAACTTGATGAATTTTCAGAAATCCATCACACAAAAGTAAACTCTAACCGAATGAGTTCTAACATAAAGTTGATTTTTCCTTACAGTTATAACTTCATCTTTTTAAACTCTTTTAACATTTTTGTAGCTAGATGGTCCCATTATAGGTCTTTTGCGCTCACCCGAAACTGGAATTTGCTTTATAGACTATACAGATGCTTCTCTTGCCCTCTCCAGTAAGTTCTTCCATCCAGATGTTATTAAAGCCGATTCAGATTGTATCATGTTTTCTATTGCATATGGATTGTTTGGTTGCAACTTTTAAGCAAAAAATTGGATTTTTGGAAATTGATAGTTAAGATTGACTTGTCAAGCTTAAAAGCTTGTAGTTTTTTCAAACCAATGTCCCTGCATAATTAAAGTTTATTAGGCTGGTCAACCAAATTTAGTGCAGCTTGTATGTAATAAGGCAGAAAACCTCACCAGAGAAGATGCAACCAAACCGGGGCTTATTGGTGGGAGGTCACTTTTCAATAAGATTTTTGTTCATAGTTAGTTCTCATTTAACAAGTGACTCAATTTTCTGTTGCGGGTTTCATCAAGAATGGAGTGTTATTTGGAGGAAATGCTCGGTATGTAAATTCTTCAACAGTCTCTTACAATGCTAAATTAACACGAGAGTTTGTTATGGCTCTTGTGGTTTGTTTTCAGAATCTTGCAAGTCGTGTTGTGACACCTTATCTCAAAACTAGGAACGTGAAAAAGCATAAACAATTTTGGCTTGTTTAAGTTATTGGTACTTTATGTACAATATTTTACACATTTGGTTGTGCCTATGTGATTTGTTTCAAGCTTTAGTCACGGAATGTTATTTTATTTTGGTTGGGCATGAAGCGAGGTATTTCTTATCATGGACTTAAAATCTTCTCTGAACATGTCCCGTATGGCCCCTTAGTTCGGGTGAAAGTGTGTGTGTGAAATTACAGCTAAAATTTTAGATATGATGTAATGGCATGAAAGAACTGGCATGATCTTTTTCATCTGCAAACCGTAGTTTCCAAATGGAAACAAGAATTTGGAGTCGAAATTGGAAAGACAAATTCTCATCTGTTTTGCACATTTTGTAATGTTCATCTACATTGAGCATAAGAAACCAGAATATTAAATATGAAAACTGGTATGTGCTGTTCTTCAATTGCACCATCCCCTCATGCTGAAACTAAACCATCCTGAATTCTATGTTTCTCAACAAAAAACCGTCTTCTTTCGTTTTCTAACAAAACAATCCAAACCTACTTGAGCTTTTTATTAGTGCATTCATCATACAGTATTAGTTTGTTCCATAGTCCTCGGCATTATCTTCATAATTGTAATTAACAATTGACATTAGTATAGAAGACCAAAAATACTGGGTATCCATTTACTTCCTTTTTCTCTCATTCACCTTTATAATTAGGCTTACGCTTCTCGGCAAAAGCTGCTAAGCCTTCCAAACGGTCTTTTGTGTTTAAAGTTCGTTCATAGCACTCCTCTTCTAAAGCCAAAGCTGCTTCTTTATCTACCTCGAGCACTCCGTTTATAGCTCTTTTTGCCATCCTTATAGCCAATGGACCCTAAGATTGGACATTACACAACATTTTCATAAAAAAGACCTGCAAGTCGGTATTAGTTTTTTGAGAGTAGTAACCATCTTAGCTTTCTTAGTATTTGATGCTCAATTTCTCAGAAAGGTTTCTCTTCTCTATAATAGTTGAGAGAAGAAGATAATACCTGATGTCAACTTGATGAGCTGTCAAATCATTAAAAGCAAACTTAATTTGACAGAGTTCTGACAGTAAAATGATTTTCCTTACAGCCAAGTTTCAATTATCAAACTATAACATTTTTGCTAGATACATTGTCCCCATTATCTTGGTGAAATTTGATCATTTTGACAGCCAAATATAGTTGATGATTATGTGGTTATATTCAGTTTCATATACGCAAAAGCAGAATCACAAATAATCTATGAAAGATTCTGGAGGTGTGAGTACTTATATAGTACCTTCTCCTTTATAGACTTGGCAATTTCGAGGGCCTTCATATGAGCTTCACCAGAAGGAACGCAGTGATTGACAAGGCCTACATCATTGAAAATCATGTTGCTTTATAAACAATGGACTAACAGAAGGGAAAAAGGCCATATTCTTTAGAAAAAAAAAATAAACCTACCCATCGAAAGTGCTTCTTTGCCATTAACTTTGCGTCCAGTGTAGATAAGTTCCTTAGCCACTGATTTTCCAATCAATCTCGGGAGCCGTTGTGTCCCACCAGCGCTACAAATATGAGATCGGCAGTAATCATATAAGAATGTTCAAATAATGATTAAAATTTAAAATTAAATTTTACCCAGGAATTATAGCCAGCCCGGTTTCAGGCAGTCCTAATACGGCATCTTCTCCTGTCATTTAAGTTGAAACTGTCATTTAAGCATTAATAACTAAACCAAATTTCAACTTTGAATCGTAAAATCTGAATACCACATATCCGAAGATCACATGCCAGAGCCATTTCCATTCCCCCACCCAATGCAGCGCCTTCAATCACAGCTATAGTTGGAATCTCAAGTTCCTGAAGAATCCAATTTTGAGGTTTTGTTCACTGTTCTAACAAAGTAACAAGAAAAAAATCTAATAACATGGCACAAATATGGGGAGAATCGATCAAATTAAAACATTGCAACAATAACTTGAAGCGGATGTGGCGCATGATTGTTAAAGAAGTGCTGGTATATACACAGATTTAACCTTGGAGAAACCAAGGGTCATTTATGAAATTACACTTAAAAGAGGAACAGAAGTGTGATCTTAGATTTACACTCTTGGTCCCTCCAGAGTAAATTCTGTAAAAAACGGGGGAAGAAACATTTCTTTGTTAAATTAGTACTATGGTTCATGTAAAGGCAGCCTCTTGTTCAAAGATCCAGACATGAAGTTCTATTTGTGACTGGAAGACGCTAATAATTAATAATATATTAGAATTAAATTAAATCAGTTCTGTTATAGGATCCTTTACGAACCTCCAAGTATGAGAAGGATGAGCGCAAAGAGTCCACAAAGGTTTGAACTTCTGATGCAGTCATGGTCTTCCTTTCCTACCAGATTTGAATAAAAACAAAAGCACTGTAAATACAATCGAAAGGCCTAAAAGACTTAAAAGCATGTTTAGTTACATGATTATGTAAGGCTTGAATTTCTCAGTTAAAAGCCTTTTCCTTTTTAAAGCGGAAGACAAAAAGTAGTGGTATGTTCCTTCAAAGTTAACGCTTCCCCACAAGGAACACAAATCATATTAATATTAATTACTTAGATTTGTGAAAGTTCTTAGCAATGCAAGAGTCAAGATTTGCAACAAGAAGTAATATACACCTTCAAGTCGGCACCTGCGCAGAACACCTTGGGAACTGAGCTACAAATCATAACTACATTTGCTGAAGAATCCTTACATATCTCGTCAAAGCTATCCCATAATCCTCTAAGCATGTCCCTCCCAATAGCATTTTTTGCTCCCGGCCTATCCAATGTAACCTCAATAATTCCTGGATAATATAAATTTGAGTTGACACTAGGGTATAAGAAAAAACGAGAGTATTCTAAATGATTCTGCAGTGTGCTAAGAACAGTCTAGTACAATCCCAGTATGTTTCACACTTACGCTTTGGACCATGTTAAAGGACTCATAGTCCCTCTAAACTATTTCAACCTCAAAGACGCAACTAATTTTTCTCAAGGAAGGGAGGGATTGTTTAGTCCAGAGATATGAAACCGCTACCTGGAGAAGTTTATCCTAATACATTTACATCTTTAAAAATTTATAAAATGAGCAGTTTTGGGCATAAAAATCAGATGCACACTATCTAGTCGACAACACTCGTCCACTTTTCCAGAAGCAAAACAACCAAAGAACACCTCAATATAACAGAACTTCCCCGAAAGACAATTATTTGGATTCGAATATTTTAAAGACAATCCAAAATTTGTCTCCAAATGTTAGATATGGGGACCAATATTTGTTCCTCTCCTAAATCTAATGTTCACGACAAAATTAGATGCGTATGTTGGTTCTAAAATGTATTTGGAGACAGAATTTAACTGTCCTCTTATGTTGTTACACAGTTGTCTCTAGAGACCAAAATCATTTGCGACAAAAAAAAAACTGTAGTCTCTAAATATTACTGTAAGATTTAGAGACAAAAAAAATCCTTAAATCTAAAGATTAAGGACATATTTTGGATCGTCTCTAAATAATCAGTCTCTAAATCGTTAATTTCTTGTGGTGATCATAAACATATAACTTTGTGATTACGTATCATTGTCTTACATAATAGTAGTGATATACATGCAAACCACAAAAACTGTGAGTACACTCTTCGCTTGATCGTAAATTTGATTGTTTTGTCTGTTCTTTTGAGCTGTAGAAAAAAGATCAAAATTAAATCTGAATAACTCATATTTTCTCTCTTCCTCAAATAAGCCAGCTTACTTTCGTAAACCTCAACCAAACAACCCTTAATCTGCTAGTCAACCTCATAAACAAAAAACAGCCTCAAAACAGTTACAGAAATGTCACTAAATAGAGAAGCCCCTCTCATTTTGATAAAGTGCATATTGGACGCTTAGCTTATCGCTTAAAAAAAGCTATGGGTGTTTAGTTTGTTGGCTTTTGGGTCAAAAAAACTCAAAATCATAGAAGATGGGAACTTGGAGATCATCAAAAATAAAAAATATATATATAATTTTTTTTTGCTCATCTCAAAGTTACTTATAAGTTCAAAGAAGTAAAAAAGGACTTATCATTAAAAAAAGGTAAAAGTCACTTATAAGTAAAGAAACTAAGGTGATGCTAAACACTACACATCAACTTCTTTAAGCAATCTTTTTTCTCATTGCTTGTTTTAAACAGCTTTTTGACCAAAAAAAGCCGATGCCAAACGGATCTAAATGTTATATTTTCCAATGCATTTAATTTTTTTAATTACAACCCTAAAAAACACATAGAATTTCAGTCTCTCCCATTCAAAAGTTAAAAAAAAAAAACAGTTAATAAATCATAATAGTATATTACAAAAGAAGGATATAAAAGGGTATACCGGAATGGGTACCGGAGAGTCGCCGAAGCTTGACGGATTCCGAAAGAGACTCTAGAATCAGAGTCCTAACACTCTTATACTGATACAAACTAAAATTTGAGCTTATTTGGTATTTTTTACCAATTAATCGTGCTATATTTGATATATTCACCATTAGTTAATTTTATTTTATTTATTATTTTATAGTCCAAAGAGAGAGAGAGAGAGAGAGAGAGAGTTAATAATGTTTAGCATTTTATAGGATGTCGGGGATTTAATTACATGAATGGTTTATATATTTTTAAAGAATGTTAGTAGGTGTCCAAGTTTATTCAATTTCAATACTTATGGTCTCTATAGTTTAAGAAAACCAAAGATCAATTTTAGTTTTATATAAACAGGGTTGGCCAGACCAGAGCTATAACGGCCCTTCCGCTTGGGTGCGGACCAAAAAATAGGCGCTAGATTTTTTTTTATCTATTAATAATTTACTTATATGCACATTTTAGAATTAGAATATCTTTTTTTTTTTTCCCCTCATTTTTCATTTGAAGGTAAAAATAGGTTGTTAAAAAGATTCCAACCCAATACCTCTTAAGTAAATGCTAATGTTACAATTTAGCAAGTTTATAAACTAAGCTACAACAACTCCATTGAAATAATTTGCACATTTCTAAAACTATTACATTTTTTTCTTTAAATGAGAAAATTAACGAAAAATGACCGAATCTAGAGGGAGCTCCTTTTTTTTTCCTATTAAGATTTAAGAGTAAGCAAT
The DNA here is from genome assembly GCA_963682055.1 of Primula veris. Lineage (NCBI taxonomy): Eukaryota > Viridiplantae > Streptophyta > Magnoliopsida > Ericales > Primulaceae > Primula > Primula veris. Next base: position 20,432,021 of record OY821749.1, on the reverse strand, counting down.
ATTCAAGATGAACACAATTAACTTTCACTCTTTATTGTTTGTGGTTGCACTTCTAATATTCAAGTTGCTACATCGTGTCCCGTCTTGTTGCCAAGATGAGCCTTGCAAAGGGAGAAATTAGAGATCTATGATTTGTTCCAGTCTTTGAGCTTAATTCCCATAAATTCAACACACTTTCATGCTTTTTGTCATAATTACTAACATCTATAGTTTTCAAATTCGCAGATGTGGTCATGCATCAAAAAGAATGAACTGAAAACAAAGCATTTGATCATAATCTTAGCACTTCATATGTCTTATATAGACTATAGTCATGGCAGCACATTAAAGATCAGGATTTATTTAAGACCAAAAAAGGCCAGGATTGATTAAACTTTGAACAATACGGTAACGAGAGCAATCACCGAAACTGAAAATACTGTTTTGCTTATGATTTCCTTTTGTAACTAGCTCTTCCCCTCAAATACTAATATCAAATTCTATTCACCCATTTCTCGAGACGAAGTTGCTTCAAAGGGGGTCCCAGCTGTGAATTATTCTTTCTTGGACATTTCCATTTTCCAGTGATTTCTAAACCATCATTGTGCTGAAAATTAGTTCTTTCTGAAAATGGTTGGCGCTTTGGAACATTTCCACTGTTTACGATTAGTGGATCATGCACAGATCTTTTCGAAGATGTCTCTTTTATTTTCTTTCTTGTCGAAATAAAACCATTTTCCTGAAAACTATTTTTCTTGTTTTCCTTGTCGACGCTTCCACCAGTTACATTGATGTCTTTTAGCAAACGTCTTGTTTGAGCCATTCTGTCCGAGGATTCTTTGCTCTTATCAGTAATTACATTGTTTAATGGTTCTCTACAGATGAAATCTTCACTTCGTAGATCCCTTTTTCTTACCTGTGCGGAAGCTACTGTATGGTCTTCTGTTGTTTCCAATTTCAAGATATCTTCATGTAGTATTCCTTTACGCAAGTCAGTGAGGTTGGGTCTGTTTGCTGCTACAATCTTGATAGCCTAAATTTGAGGCAAGAGAAAAGCAAAATGTCTTCAATGAAAATTATTTGCATGCATAATAATGACTAATAACGAATGAGAACGAGAAAGGAAATAAGAAACTACAGCACGTGTTTAGCTGGTATTACTAGACCCAGGTGTTTGGCTAAGACAATAAACTAGGAGACTTTTGGGACAATCCCTTAATTATGGTGTTTGTCCTAACTTTGAATTTAAAACAAATTAAAGTAACATGGCAGTGTAAGAATCACTGTTTAGACCTAAATGAAGGACTTAAGGCCAATAAAATTGATCAGAATAATAGCTTTAGTTGTTATTCATAGGGTCCCAAATGAACTAATGGAAAGAAAAGAGCCTCAACTTGAGCTCTTTAAGTTGGGTAGGTTAAGTTGGTTCCAATTAGCTATTGGTTCATGCCTAGTAATGAAATATGCAACAGTTTAGCACCAATAAAACCAGATCTATCATCAATTACTCTTTGATCCTCAAAACACTTTATCCTTGTTCCTAGATTTGCGACATGTTTTAAATGGACCTTAGAATGTAACCAGAAATGCAATAAAACTCTTTTTCTCAACGTTATAGGCAATAATACCTTGTCGCTACACTGCAGCTGCGAGTTTGTATCGTTTACAAGGTTGCTATTGGTAGACAAACCATGCAAAGAATTGTCCTCAGAAATTGGCAATGTAGTCCTCTCAGCATTGTTTCTAAGATCCCCCAGTTTTCTTTTTTTCTTTTCCTCGTAACATTTTCCGGCATAATTCTCCGCCCCATCAGGTTCAATGCATTGTGATTCGCAACCACTGAAATCAGTACATGCATCTAACAAGGGAGACTCATATACATAGCTTGAAAACCATTTTCCTACATGTGGAGGTTCTGTTGGGAAAGCAAAAACAGCCGTCAACCCATATTTGCGAAAAAAATCACCAAAATTTCATTACATAATTAACAAATACCCTTGATAGAAGTAAAATACAGAACTTACCTGGAGAAAGTGCGGGGCTGTCTGGTAGACCCCCGAAGACCTACAACCAAGAAGCCATACGATTAAACGTAAGTTTAGTATTTGTGAAGTATTGAGAGGCTAGTTTGGTTCATAGACAAAATTTTCATCGAGTATTGTGTAATTAGTACAAAAAGCTAAAAGAAGCTCCAAAATTCTGGCCTTTTTCTTTTCGTACTAATTCAGAGTTATTACCCCAAATAACTTGCTTTTTTTAAGCAAGAAAACCCGGCTAGCCAAACAGTACTTGCATGTTTTAAGAAAAAAGCTAAAAAAGCAAAGAAGCACTACTTGCCAGACAGGCCTTCAGTTATAATCTTACACCATCTTTTTTTCGCAGTGAAGATAGATAAGTAAGAGTGAATCACACTGGATTTTAATATTGCGATTATTTCACAGCACCGGAAAATTGATAAGATTAAATAGGCCATGAGGATGTTGGTATTACCTTAATCGACTCTGTTTGATTACTATCTTTGGGAGCGTTTGTGTATTTTGTACTTGTACTTGTACTTGTATTTGAATAGACTTCATCAGAAACCAGCTTATTTTTGTTTTTAGTTGTTCCCTCGAGCTTCTCTTTTTCTCCTTCTTCTTGCTTGTTCCCCCTTTCACCATCATCAACTCTTTCTTCTTCACTGTTGCCAACTCTTAGGCCATTATCTTCACAATTTTTGTATGTATCTATTTCTGGTGACTCATAAGCATAGCTTGAGAACCAGTTTCTAATATCAGGAGGCTCTGATATACCCATAAAAAAATTATTAATCTCAAATAGAAGAGATCAACATATGTTTTATAGTATAAAAACTGCAGATCAACTAAACCATAGACAAAGACACTCATTTCTACCTCAAGAAGACAAAAAAACAAAATGAACAACTTCAGAAAGCAGAAAGCGGAATAACGATAAAAGGAAAAGGAAAAAGGCATAATTTGAAGAACAAGAGTTCAGAAGGAAAAAACTATCTCTAGATTTGGTGACAAGTTATCTTTTGGAGAACTCCTGAAGAAACTAAAATTTTAAGAAGCTAGAAAACCCAATTATAAGGAGATCAAACTGGGGTCGCTATTTTTGCAGGTCCCAAATATTTGTTCGAAGAAAACAATCACATACACATACACTAAAAAAGTACTCTAGTAACAGTTGATTTGTTCATTTCTCCCTTTAAACTACAAAAATTGACATCTGGAAAACATATTAAATTCAACAATTTTTATCAACTTCATGTACTGAACCCAATCATGAAATTAAACACTAGGCATGTACTTATAGTATAGGCTAATATACCTAGCTGGAGAAGATAATAAGTTCTATTCATGAAAACTTCTTATTTTTGTAATCAAGTAATGTTATCTTTACATAAATTTCTATATGATAATATGATCTAATAGTTGATAAGTACTTATACACCCAGCTTGTTAGGTAAGATACTTGCATCTGTTAAGCAAAAAAAGAAAAAAGTTGGACTTAATTGAAACTGTGCTAAAATTTTAAAGCTAGGTTTGTTCAGCTCAAACTTCTAGCTAATGAGGGCGGATATATAAATAAATAAAAAACAAGTTTAGGCTGATAAGTGATAACAAGTTCTGTACAACTTAAATAGCCTAGAGCTGCACTTAAACAATCACTCAATGAGAGAAAACCCTATAAAAACCACTATATTTCAACAACAAAAAAACTACTTGTTATTGAGAAGTACATACTCACCACTCAAAAGTACTGAATCGATGTTATGACTGACATTTTTTCAAACTGGATGAAAGAGTGGGACAAACTTGGGTAACAACGACGCATTTGAAATTTTGGTTTAAACTTAAACCTAGGTTTGCTCAGCTCAAACTTCTGGGAAAGGTCAAATAAGCTCAAATTTAAGGCTGACAACTAATTTTTTTTGTACAACTAATAAGCAAATAACTATAGCCCAAACTGCCATCAAACAATCACTCGATGAGAGAGAACACTACTTCTTACTGATATTTACATAATTGCCACTCAACCTACTTAAATCAGCAATGTCGTAAAGGACTGTTAGCCTCAAACTTCAATCAAGCAATCACTCAATGAGAAAGAAAATCCGAGATGGAAAAAACTTATTCTTACTGATAATTACATATTGCTATTGAATATTACTAAATCAACATTGTTGGAAAAAACTATTAGGCTAACATTGCAACAAAACAATCATCTTATGAGGAAAAAAAACTACTTGTAACTAATAATTACATAATCAGCACTCAAAGTTAATGAATCAAAATTGTTGCATGATTAACATTTTATTTTTCAAACTGAACAAAAGAGATGGAGAATTTGGGTGACAAGAGGTACATACCAGAAGGAAGTGAGAGGGAATCGGCAAAATCTGACACCTGCAGACAACAACAAAAAGGAGAAAAGTCTGTAAACATATAGAAGTATATGTACATATTTGAATAAAATTGGAGACAGTTGTGAGAACTGAGAGGGAAACTGATAACGTAGCTGATATAATAATGAACGAATTGGGCACTTGTGATTAACAGAGTATTTCAATATAATTGAAGAATTTTCTAAAATGAAAATGTTAAGCAAAAGAAAAGCCATACAACTAAACTTAAGTTTAGCATTAGAGAAATATTGAGGGCTAGTGTGGTCCACAGGCTAAATTCTCATTTAATATTGTGGATATAGTTGCAAAAAGCTAAACGAAGCTACAAAATCTCAGTCTTTTGCTTTCCTGTGATATCAGATATTTTACCCTTGAAGCTTTTATTTTTATAAGCGAAAAACCCAGCTTTCCAAACACTACTTGCTTGTTGTAAGCAAAAGCTAAAAAGGACTGGCCGTCAGTTACAGTCTTTTGCATCATCTTTTTCGCAAGTAAGATAGATATATAAGAGGCGAATCACACTAGTTTTAAAATTGCGATTATCTCACACCAAGCGAAAATCAAGAAGGCAAATTAGGTAATGAGGGGACGCTACCTTGATCAATTTTGTTTGATCACAATCCTTGGGAGTGTTTGTGAATTTTGTATTTAAATCAACCTCATCACAAACTCGCTTATTGTCGGCTTTTGTTGTTCCCTCGAGCTTCTTTTCTTCTCCTTTTTCTTGCTTGTTGCCCCTTTCACTGTCATCAACTCTTTCTTCTTTGCTGTCAGCAACTCTTAGGCAATTATCTCCGCAATTTTCATATGTGTTCAGTTGTGGTGACTCATAGGCATAGCTTGAAAACCAGTTTCTAATATCAGGAGGCTCTGATAAACCCATGAAAAAACATTTTACAGCCTCAAATATAAGAAATGAACATATGTTTTGCATTGACCCCAAGACCAACAAGACCGTAAAAGGAACTTGGAAGAAAGGCATAACTGAAGAATAAGAGCACGGAAAGGGGAAAAGCACAATGAGATGGTTGTATTTGGTTATGTTTGTTGCTATTCTATCCTGATTTGAGAATAGAATCAATGCAGAAATCTATTTCTAGAATGGCGACTGGAGTTATCTTTTGCAGAAGTCTTAATTAAAATAAAAGTGTTAATAAACTGGAAAAAACAAATATAAGAAGATACAACTGGAACCAGCTATTTTTGCAGGCCGCATATATTTGTCTGCGGAAAACAATCCTGTGTTCACCCATACTCTAAAAAATATATTACCCAAGTCGATTTGTTAGATTCTTCCTTTGACTGCAGAAACTCACAATTTGAAAGCATATATTGTACTAAGATTCAACAAATGTTTATCATCTTCATGCACTGAACCCTGGCTTGAAATAAAACACTAGGTTTGTACTTATAGATTATGCTAAAAAGTAACTAGCTGAATAAGACAATATGATCTATTCATGTAAAACCCAAGACAGTATGATCTATTCATGAAAAGCCCTAATTTTTGTTATCAAGTAAAGTTGCATGTACGTAAATTTGAATATGAATTAATGATTTAGTTGACAAGCACTTAAATACCAAGCTTGTTTAGTAACATACTTGCATCTTTTAAGCAAAAAGGTGGAGTTAAATCATACTGTGATAAAACTTAAAAGCTAGGTTTGTTCAGCTCAAACTTCTAGCTTTTTCAGGGAAGATGAACAGATAAGTTCAAATTTTAAAAGAAAACTCTTAGCTTAAAACTGCAATCAAACAAGAAATCAACGAAACAACAACTCCCATTAAAAAAGCACTATTTGCTACGGATAATTGCATAAATGCCATCAAAAACTACTGAATCAATGTTATAAGATTGGCCTTTTTTTTTAAATTGGACGAAAGAGAGGGACAAACTGGATAAAAAAATACTTGTTCGAAACTGTGTTTAGACTTAAAAGCTAGGTTTGTTCAATTCAAAATTCTGCCTTTTTCAGGCCAGTATATAAATAAGCTCAAAACTAAGGCTGGTAACCAAACATAATACAACTAACAAGCGAAATAGTTATATACTATTATCCTTAAAAAGCAACCAGAGAATCACTCAATGAGAGATGAAACTCCCATAAAATAACACAACTCAACTGATAATTACATGATAATTACATAATTACCGCTCAAAAGTACTAAATCAATGTAATACAATTGGCATTCTTTTCAAAATGGACGAAAGAGGGACAAATTTCTAGCTTATTTGAAACTGTGCTTAGACTAAAAAGCTAGGTCTGTTCACCTCAAACTTCTAGTTTTTTCAAGGCAGGTATATAAATAAGCTCAAATCTTAGGCTGATAACCAAATTTTATACAACTTATAAGCAAAAAACTGTCAGCCTCAAACTTCAACCAAACAATCACTCAATGAGAGAGAAAACTCCCATAAAAAATCTTATTTAACTAATAATTACCAAATCAACAGTTTTTGTACAAAACTGTTAGCCTAACATTGCAACAAAGTATTCACACAATGAGAGAGAAAAACCCCATTAAAAAACACCACTTATTCAAAATTACATAACTGCCATTGAAATTCAAACAATCACTCAATAAAAGAGAAGACCCCCATAAAAGAAAACTACTTTGAACTACCAATTACATAATCAAAAATAAAACTTAATATAGCTGAATCAACATTATTGTATAATGAACATTTTTCCCTAAATTGAGTAAATAAGAGGTCATACCAGAAGAAAATAAAAAGGCAACATTTTTTTTTATAAAAAAAACTCATTGAAAATTACATAATTACTATTGAGAATAAAACAATAAGTTAATAAGAGAGAAGACCCCCATAAAAAAAAAAACTACCTTGAATTAATAATTAAACAATCAAAACATAAAATTACTAAACCAACAGTGTTGTATAATTAACATCTTTTTTACCCAAATTACTAAACCAACATTGTTGTATAAAAAAACACCACTTATTCAAAATTACATAATTACCACTGAAAATCAAACAATTACTCAATAAAAGAGAAGACCCCCATAAAAAAACTACTTTGAACAAATAATTACATAATCAAAACTTAAAATTACTGAACCAACAAAAAATCTCAAACTGGGTAAATAAAAAGTACATACCAGAAGTAAATGAGAGAGAATCAGTAAAACCCGATACCTACAGATAACAAAATTGAAAAAAAAAACCAATATACATTAAAAAAAAATGGCACATAAATACATACATGTACAAAACTGTAGTCAATTGTGAGAAAAAAGAGGGAAAGTGACAGCATAGCTAACCTGATAATTACACAAATTAGGCATTTGTGAATTTAATTGAGTTTTCTAATTTAATTGGAGACTTTTTTTTTGTTTTTTTGATAAGCAGAAAGAAATGGCGGAAACTAATAAAAGTTAATTTGGTAAATATTTTTGAAAACCCCGCGCTAGATTTGGCGCAAACTTCAACTATTTTCATACTATTAGGTAATTACAAATTAGTGTTATTTAACAACTTTATTTGGGTTTTAGTCCATTCTTCCAAACATATTACGAACTTGGTCTTTCTGATGGAATAATTTTACTTAATCCACTAGAATTCTTTCAAGTAAAAACCGAAATACATTAAGAATATCAAAAGAACCTGAAAAAATTTCAACCAAAAAAGAAAACTTAAAGAAATTCAAAAATAAATTATATTCAAAAATAAAATAAAATAAAAGTGAAAACATGAAAATGAAAAAGGATTTTAAATTACCAACAATTGTAAAAAAAAAAAAACTTTGGAAAAATGCCAAAAAAATACCAAATTTTGTCATAGGGTGATAAATGATTTGGAGGACAAAGGAATGGACTGCCATATGATCACATATGATCGGACGGATTTTGGTTCACACATGAGCACACATAATTGCGCGTACAATTGATTAGACGGGCACATGATCATACAGGGTCGGACATGCACATGATCATGCAGGGTCGGACATGCACATGATCATGCATGATCGGGCGGACACATGATCATGCGAGATCGGATGACACATGATCACACTTGATAAGACAAACATATGATCAAATAGGATCGTGCGGACACATCATCCCATATTCATATTAGTTCGCGGGGACACGTATCACACATGGATCTACTAGAATTGTAATCAACCCAATAGTTCAATATGATTCTTATTCTAAGTGAAAGTAGTTGAAGGGTTGTAGCGAACAATGCTGCTTGTGGTGCGAGTGGGTCAGACGTCCGAAACTAGACTATGTTGAGTTATAGGACGAAAAAAGCGCAAGTGAAGTTTCTTTTGCTTTTGGCATAACACGCCGTAGTGAGAGGCTCGCAGGGTTAATTTCGTAATCATTGAAATTTGTGTATTGGTATGAATCTTCAAAATTGGCACTAGACATTTTCAAAGAGTAAAAGGATCGAATGACAAGAACTATAAAGTTGTTTGTTTAGAATGAAAATGGATGTGAGTTTTATATACAGAGTAATTCGGGTATAAATTTAATTTTTTAACTAAAGTAACTTTAAATTAATTAAAAACTAGCAGTTACGGTCTTATTTGTAATTTTAAAAAGTCAAACTATTCGTTATTTAACCGGGACTCACTTGAATTCTTAAAAAAGTTTAGGCACAAAAGAAACAAAACTAACAGTTATAGGGACTTTAATTGAAGTCTCAAATGACTAGATGGACTTGTTTGAAGTATTTAAAACATATCCAGTAACCATTTAGAATGTAACAGTTTATTATTATTATTGAACGGGGGCTACACATAGGTTTCTCTCTTCTCCCTTTGTACCTTCTTCTCTAAATCAGACAGGCGGAGACGCATCCAGATAGGGCTGTCAATTTTACCCGACCTGACCCGATTCAATGGTTAATTGGGTATGCGGATAGCTGCTTTAGCAGTTATCTCGTTATTTACGGATCGGGTCTAGATAATTTTTTATACTCATTGTACCGTCCCATACGGGCCATACCTATGTTTATAATGGAACTAACGGTTTTCGGTGCGGGTATATACCGCAACTCTTTTGAATTGAAAAATATTTAGAAAAAATAAAAATCTCTTAAGGAAGGGAAGCTAGTCAAACAACTAAAAGATATTATGAAGTTATGAACTATCAATCTGAATGTATAAAATGTAAACGAGAAATAATATCGGATGCATAATGAAACCAACAGCCGGATATACAAATAAGTTTTCTTCTGAGTGATTGACAATTCCGCCAAATCATATGAGAATACGAAATTTACTTGAGGTTACTTTGAAAAGAAAAAAAAGAGCCGTTGGGCAGTCTAGAGAGAGAGAAAATGACGAAATAGAGAAACACACCATTTTCAAATGCAAAGCTTAAAAGATCCCAGCAAGGAGTCTCTAGAGCACAATACTAATAACAATAATACTAATAACAAGGCCAGCATTATTACAAACTTTCAAATCATGGAAAAAGAAGAAAAAATATCGAGATCTTTTGCAGAAGTGGTGAGCAACAAACAACATCTAGTTCATCAAGACTCAACATTTGTACCTATTAATGACATTGGCAAATACAAAGGTGAGATTTCTATTAGATTTACCATGGATGAAATCAAAAGACTAGCAGCACCTTTTAAATACACCATAGTGGGTAAATTTACTCATGGCAAACCACAGTATGAAGAAATTAATAAGTTTTTGAACACACTGGGATTAAAAGCTGCTTTTACACTAGGTACCATAGATCATAAGCATGTTTTAATAAGATTGTATCATGAAGAAGACTTCTTAAGGCTATGGATGAGGGGAAAATGGATTATAAAAGGCTTCCCTATGAGAGTTTTTAAGTGGACATATGACTTTAAACCAGGATATGAGCCATCTATTACAACCATTTGGGTAAGTTTCCAAATGTTACCAATTCATCTTTATAATAAATCAAGCATATTTTCTATTGCTAATGCATTTGGGACACCATTGAAGCTTGATAATGCCACTGCTAGTTTAACTAGACCCAATTTAGCAAGAGTATGTATAGAGGTGGACCTGAAAAATGAATTAGCAGAAAGGGTTTGGATAGGATATGGAAATGAAGAAGATGGAGAAGGTTTCTGGCAAAATATAGAATATGAAAACCTACCAAGTTTCTGTAGCAATTGCAAAAAGGTTGGACATAGCAATGAAGAATGTAAAATAGGGGAAGAAAGCTATAAAAAAGGAAAGCAAATGGATGGCAATGAAAAAGAGCAGCAAAGAGAGGAAAAGAAAGACAACAGCAAGGAAAACAATGAAGAAGAAGAGAAATGGGAAACAATGGGAAGAAAGAAGTTCCTTAAAAAGAAAAATGGTAGACAAGTGATCTATAAAGGCAAAGAAGAAAAAAAAGAATGGACAAAAAAAGCAGCCAACAAAGAAGATGGAAATAGTGAACAAAAGGAAATTATAGAAGTAAATGAACATACCAGTGAAGAAGAAGACAACAGCAAGCCAATGGAAGAAGAGGAAGCAGAAAACCTACATCAAAGAGAGGATGCCACACAAATTAACCAAAATAATGAGGAAGAAGAAAACAGCAAGGAAGAAGAAGATGAGGAGGATATAAATAAAGGTGAAGCAGAAGGAAAGGAAACGCATGGAGAGCCAGAGAATTTTGGAAATGAGCTCATAGTTGCAGAAGCTTACTTGGTACAAAGTGCAATCAATATGGAAATGCTAGAAGGGATACAGGATCGTAGGGAAAAATCAATCCATATAGAGGGGCACAAATATGCAGCAACAGAAGAAGAAAAAGGAAAGCAAGAAAAAGCTGAGCAAAAAAAGATGAAGCTAAGAACAGAGCCAAGTAGAAATAAAAAATATGCATCTTAATGATAAATCTAATCATCTGGAATATAAGAGGGATTGCAAAGGCAGTGGTTATAAATAGGATTAAAAAGCTTAAAGTTATGAACAAATTAGTTTTTCTGGCGTGTATGGAGCCTATGGTGGAAATGAGTAAAGCTGAGCAATATAGAATTAAACTGGGTTTTGATAGAGTTATTTGCCAAAAGGAAAATAAAATATGGTGTTTTTATAGTGATAGTATGGAAGTTAAAACTACAAGTGAGATGAACCAGTGCATGTCTTTAAAAATTGAGAGTAATATATTGGACAGCAGTATTAATATTACATTAGTGTATGCTAAATGCACTAGAAGGGAAAGAAGGGATCTATGGAGTTACCTGGAAAGCATTAACACAATAGAGCCTTGGCTAATTGGGGGAGACTTCAACACTGTTACAAGAAATGAAGACAAAATTGGAGGGTCACCTATCAATATAAATGAAGCTAATGACTGTGTAGACTGTATGAGCAGCATTGGAGTAAAAGAAATGCCTTTTATAGGGACTAGATTTACCTGGTGGAATAGTAGATATGGAGATGGAACAATATGGGAAAGAATAGATAAAATATATTTAAATGATCAATGTCAAAATCTTTTCAAAAAAATTAGCCTTGAACACCTTAATAAAGTGGGATCTGACCACTCACCCCTACTTCTTTCAGCAGCTACAGAATTAGACTTTAAGCCTAGAAGATTTGTTTTTCAAAATTATTGGGTCAAACATGTCAAGTATAAAGAGATAATTAGAACAAACTGGAGAAAATATGAATAAGGAAATGCTATGTATGTTTTTGCAGAAAACCTTAAGAGAGTAAGGAAAGGGTTAACAGAATGGCATAAAAAGGAATTTGGAAACATCTTCCAAAAAACAAAGGATGCAGAGGATGACACTCTAAAAGCTGAATTTTTTTTTGAAGAAGACCCATGTGATATCAATAGAACTAAAATGAATAAAGTAAAAGCTGAGCTTAAGGTTCACCTAAAAAGGGAGGAAGACTATTGGAGACAAAAGGCCAATTTAAAGTGGATACAAGAGGGAGATGCTAACACAAAATTTTTTCATGCCACTGTAAAAGCAAGAAGAAGTAAAACTCAAATACATGGAATAGAGGATAAGGATGGGAATAAGGTTACCTCACAGGATAGTATAAGCAAGGCTACTGTTGAGTTTTATATGGATTTACTGGCACCTGCAAAAAAAGATATGGGGCAAGATGTTTTATTAAATAACATAAATGGATTAATCAACAAGGAGTAGCAAGATGAAATGGATATTTTTCCTGAAATGGAAGAGATAAAAGAAGCAGTTTGGGGCTTAGATAGCAACAGCTCTCCAGGTATTGATGGTTTCACAGGTTGCTTCTTTAAAGCTAGTTGGGATATTCTAAGTGAAGATATCAAAAAAGCAGTTCACCAATTCTATGCTGGAGCTATTATACCTAAAGCTATTACTTCTACTTTAATAGTAATGTTACCAAAAAAGAAGGCCATCAATAGTTTTACTGATTTTAGACCTATTAGTCTAAGCACTTTTTGCAATAAAATTATATCAAAGATTATTTCTAATAGAATGTCTAAAGTACTCACTAAGTTAGTGGCTCAGAATCAAAGTGGGTTCGTTAAAGGTAGAGACATTATTGAAAATATTCTCCTTACACAAGAGTTGACCACAGACTTGCACAAGAAAAATGAGGGGGGTAACATTATTATGAAGTTGGATATGAAAAAGGCCTATGATAGAGTGGACTGGTTTTTCCTTATAAAAACTCTGAGAAAGATGGGCTTCTCAGAAATTATGATAGATAGAATTTGGAGGCTTATTTCTAATAATTACTTTTCTGTGTTGGTTAATGGCACTCAACATGGTTTTTTCAAATCCACTAGAGGACTAAAACAAGGGGATACTATTTCTTCTACTCTTTTTATTCTTTGTTCTGAGGTTCTCTCTAGAAAGCTAAATGACTTATTGTTAGAAAAGAAAATTAGGCCTTACATAACACCTATTTCTTGTAAACCTATTACTCATCTTGCCTTTGCAGATGACATAGTTATTTTCTCTGCTGCTGATAAAAGGACCATCAAAAACATTCAAAAAGCCATTAAAGATTATGAAAAAATCTCTGGTCAGGAAGTGAACTTAGAAAAAAGTAACATGTACTGTTCTAAGCTTATCAACTCTCAAAGGAAAAATGATATAGCCCATATCATGAATATGAGTTTTAAAAGAACCCCTTTCATTTATCTAGGATGTCCCATTTTCAATGGCCGTAAAAAAGCCAATATTTTTCAGGACAACATCAATAAAATTAGCCAAAAGTTATCAGGATGGAAAGCAAAATACCTTTCTATGGGGGCTAAATTGGTTTTAATCAACTCAGTGCTGCAATCAATGCCTATTTACACTCTTGCAGCTATACAGCCACCAAAAAAGATCATTAAGAAAATTGATCAAATATGTGCAAATTTCTTTTGGGGGGACAGGGAAGGAAAAAACAAATACCACTGGAAGAGCTGGGACAAAATATGTAGACCAACAGCAGAAGGAGGTTTAGGTATAAAAAACATGCAAAGCATAACAGATGCCTTTAGTGTCAAACTGTGGTGGAAGTTTAGGAAGAATAACACTATTTGGACACAACACATGAAAGGAAAATACTGTAGGAAAAAGCATCCAGTTCAAGCTAAGCAATTGAAAGGGTCTACAGTTTGGAGAAGAATGACTAAGTTTTCAGGAATAGCTGAAAAAAGCATGAAATGGATCATTGGTAAAGGGGAAGTGGATTTCAACATGGACAACTGGAATGAGAATGGACCTATCAATGTTGACTGTATCTCTAATAGTAAGATACATCAATACCTAAATGAGGAAGGTAAATGGAAAATGGAAGAAATTCCTATAGAAGATAGACCTAAAGTGGGCAAGGAACCTAAAATCTCAATAAATGAGGAGGATGTCCTAATTTGGAAAGAAACTGAGTATGGCAATTTCACACTAAAATCAGCTTATAACATTCTAAGGGATAAAAGCAGCATTAATTGGTATAATAAAAGTATGTGGGAAAAGGATATACCTTTGAAAATATCAGTGGGGGTATGGAGGATACTCAACAAAGCCATTCCATTAGACACTGAAATTCAAAAATTTCAAGTCCAACAAGCTTCTCAGTGTGAATGCTGCAGAAAAACAGAAGAAAGTTTAGAACATTTATTCAGCAATGGACAAATGTCTAGAAAGGTGTGGGAGTATTTTCAAAATCACATGGGGATTAAGGAAACAAATACTACAATAAGGGGGAGACTTATTGAATGGGAAAGGGCAAAAGGAAAAGCTATTATCACTAAAAACAATAGGATTTTTCCCAACCTCATTTTGTGGAACATTTGGAAAAGCAGATGCAAAAGTAGAATGGAAAACATTTCAATGAAGCACGAAGGTATAATACAAGAGGTTATTGATAGCTACAACATGATCATTAAAAGGGGCGCCAAAAATGCAAAAGATATTAATTTCCATAATATACACAGTGTGACTATACAAGGCAAAACTAAATTTCCTAAAACTATCAAGTGGGATAAACCAAACAGTCCAAGCATCAAAATCAATGTGGATGGGAGTTTTTGTATGATTACAAAGAAAGCTGGGATAGGGGGAGTAATCAGAGATCATGCAGGGGATTTTATACAAGCTTTTGTAAAAAAAGTAAAAGCCAATCCACCTATTATGGTGGAAGCTAAAGCTATACATGCTGGGATTAAAGTAGGTCTAATGCTCAATAGAAATATAATTATTGAGACTGATTCTCAAATCATGGCCAGCATATGTAATGACAAAGGGCAAATCCCATGGAACATAAGACCAAAGGTTATTAAAATTAAGCAATTAATAAAAAAAGAAACAGGAAGGGTGAAGATACAACATATCTTTAGAGAGGCAAATGGCATAGCGGATTTGCTAGCCAAACAGGCACGAGAGCAAGCAACCCCTATTTTCTCTAATGATTTAAAGGATTTCCCTAAAAGGATAATAGGGCTACTGGAATTGGAAAAAGAAGACCTGATCAACCTGCATATCGAAATAGAAGACGAAGGGGAAAATCGCCTTGTACAGGCGATAATATAGAGAGAGAGAAGGAGAAGCGTTATTTGGGTTTTTTTGGTTTTTGATTTTAATTTTGGAAAAGCGTAGAAAAGGATGATATGCCCAAAGTTTTGTTCAATTTAGTCCATTAAGTCTATTTAATTATGTTGGGAGGAGCTATATTACATTTTGTAACAGTTAGGCCCCCTAACTTGTAATTTTGTACTGGAGCAACATTTTATATATAAAAGCTAAAATGTGGTTTATACCACAATTAATTAAAAAAAAAAATACGAAATTTACTGTAACCTTTGGAGAATTAGTATAATGGTGTGAAAATTGTATGTGTGGTAGATTATTTTTATAGAACAAAATTATAGTTGATTATTGAATGTTGAAACACCCAAATCGATTTTGTAAAATAGACTCTTCAATATTTTGTTTCGCTTATATCATTGTCAAATATTATACAAATCAATTTGTTAACATGTATTTCAATATAAATTTATATATACAGTACATGAATCTAATATAACAATAATAATAATATATATGTATATATTCAAGGACGAATTCATATAGTAGCAAGGAGGTGCAAGCGTCACCCTTGGTTCGGTAGAAAAATATATTAAAATTTAATTTTTTATTAATTTTAAATATTTATTTGTAAGTACAGCTAGTTAATAGATAAAAATAAATGTTAATTTGATCAAACTCAACTAACTTGTGTAGTGGAAAATTTTCTTTTTACTTACCAAGTGGTTCCAAATTCAAATATTATGTCACACTCAATTAATTAATTTTTTGATTATTATTAGTTTCTTCTCAATGTTATTATTTATTAATCACTTTTAACTTGCTAGACTTCATTGCAACTTTTTTAAGTTTTATTTTGACTTCATTTTTTCCTCCTAAAAAAGTTCGAACATAATATGTTTTTAATAGTATAAAATATTAAACAATGATTATTTTGTTTTACAAAATAAAAGTTACAGCATTACAATATTATTTATTACAATAACATCATTATTAATTCATGATTGACGTAATATCCGATTTCTTATAATAAGTTTTCTCATGGTTTAATATTTTACTTTCTTTGAAAAATTAAGACACACGTATTTAGAATTTTATAAATTAATAATTTTTTATTGATATTTGGTGGTTTTACTCATAAGTCTTGATATAAAATTTAAAATATAATACATTTCATAATTATGCATCGGTACGTTTTGATTAAAAAAAATAACATACAATTTGTCTACCCTTACTCAAAATTTTGGATTCGTCTTTGTATATATTTATTCAAAATATGGGTACATATTGCGGTCTTGCGACTCGGTTTTATATTTCGATTAGGAGGTATAAAATTAAAAATCATAACTGACTTTATATCTGGTTGGGTCGGGTTAGGTAAATCAAAAAGCAGTTATGTGACGGGTAGGTTCTTACAGTTTTTAGGTATTTTTGACCGCCCTATTAGAGCTCCATTAGTAATTTTAAAAGATGTTTGTGGAGAAGATAAAATCAAAATTAAATTTCTTTTTTACCATTCACTAAATTTCCCTAATAATATTTTCTCTTTCAAAGGAATTTAATTTTATCAAGATTGATGCATTGTCTCAGTATTAATGACTGTACAGACTAGTTAAGTGTATGGCTGTTAGATAACCTTTTCAATTGATTTTCCTTAAATGAATGATGACAACAAGAATTTACTAAGTCAGTCAACGATTTGTGTCTATTCAAGGTTTTAGCTAAAGAGTAATGGCAAGATTTGCATATTTACACAATTTAGGTTGCAACTAATGTTTGACCAAAAAGCAAAAGAAAAAAAGGTTGCAACTAATGTTGACTAAAAAGAATAAGAAAAAAAGGTTGCAACTAATAGGAGTAAACAGCATTTATTGTGCTATACATGATCTCTGCATGAATCTGAACCACAATACAACCTTTTTATCAAAATATTCCATCGTGAAATAATGAATAAAGTATCTTATTTATTTAAATGTAAGAGAAACTTTTAGTGTTACAACTTTCATTTATTAAAAAATTTGTTTTAGTTGGCTTATTCTAATTTGATTGTTGTAAATTATTGATAATTGCAAAATTTAAATTGATAAAACCTTAAGAGAACAAAAAAACTGTCTTACTTTTATTCATGCAATCTAGAACAATATTTTTTTAAAAATATTGGTTAGGGGTGCAAAATGAACTGAAGCGAGGCGAGCCTGATTTTGTTTAGGTTCCGCTCGTTTTAGGGACGAGCCTAAAAATCATGTTTATACTTGTCTTGTTTACATAGTCTGATCAGACTCGCTCGTTAAGCTTTAACAAGCCGAGCGAATCGTTAAGACTCATTTCATTCGCAATAATCAATTCTACATATATAACTAAAATAATTAACTGAGAAAATTAATTGTTACAAATAATTACTCTGTGTTTACAATATACACATATATATACTACACAAATTTACTCTCTTAGCTTAATATTGTTTATTTACTTATGTAAGCAAATATGGGTTAAATGATAAAAATAAAAATAAAAATAATCAATGAGCCCAAGCGTGCTCACAAAATCACTATAAAAAGGGAAGAAAACTGATTCATTATATCAGTCGACTTTCTCTTTCAAAAAAATTATCTGTTTAGAAAAAAAATACCGCTCTGCCTGTGACAGTCATTTGAGAAATTCTTCCAATATATCAGTCGACTTTCTCTTTCAAAAAAATTATCTGTTTAGAAAAAAAAATACTGCTCTGCTTGTGACACATCATCATAAGTTTCTAACATTAGATTATCAATTGAATATTATCTTCTGTAATTACTTACATATATTAATTTATTACATATATGATCTAACGAGTAGTTGACCGTTCTAAAAATGCTACCAGGATCATCTACAAGATAGACGATTTATTGATACAAGATCCCATTCCTTTCAGAGTCCGAGCATATAGTGTTATACTTGTAAGTTCTAATTCATTTCTATAATTTCGAATTCAATTTGATTTGTGGGTTGTAAATGTATAATGCATGTCATGATGTCCTAATCAGAAGAGAAATGTTAATCATTTGTTTATTTAAAAACTATAAAATCGTAGTTAAGGTTAAAAAATCAAAGAGATAACTTGTTTTTAATTTATTCTAGAATGCAATTAATAATTACAAATGAAAACATATAGAAAATGTTTAAGGGATGTATAAAATTTAATTATAAGTAGAGCAAATTTGCAAATGAAACCACCATCCACCCGGATAAGTGATGCCAGACTCATCTGATTGAGGGAGTGGAGTCATCGTGACACTCTCTCTATTTTCTATATTCATAATTATTTTTTCGGTTATAATTTTTTAATTTAACGTTTTATTTTAATTTTAAAGTGTTCGTTCAAATTTTTTCTTTTTACCCATTTATATATTTTTTGATATTATTATCTATAAAATTCCAAATAAACAATTAAACACAAAAAATATAAAAGAGCAAATATTACAATTTTTTTTGAACTAACAATTTACAAATAAATAAATAAATGTTTATTTCAAAAAATATACGAAAAAATAATTTCAAATATTGAATATGGAGAAGGTGTTATAACGACTCTCCCAAAAAAGAGGAGTATGGTACCATCCCCGTCCTCTTTCGTAACTCCTATCTTGTAGAAACTCTTGGCAAATTATTCTGACTTTTATACTAAGAGCAAATGACTAATCTTTAATGAACCCACTTTTCCTAAATGGCTAACTCATACACATTTTACTACAACTACGTTATAGCACACAACAGAATATTAAAAGAAGATCCAAAATGTTCAAGAAAACTCTGAAACATCACACGCACGCACGTGCGCATATAGGAAAGGAACTAGGAATTAGATAGGGACAGTCGGAGACTGCAACCTCCTCCCTTCCAATTTTAAATTTTTTTGATGAAAAAATAGATTTTTTCTATATATTTTGATCAAAACCTTTAAATTTTTGTATTTCAGCTCTTGTTCCGTAAAATAATTTTATATACGTTATAATCTTTTATTATAGAAATCATCTCCCATTTGACAATTATGGTTCCGTCACTGCGCGTACATATACACACAACGAAAAACGATATGTAAAAGCTGATAAATGTTCAAAATTAACTCGAAGTAAACAACATAAAAATAAGAATTCAGAATAAATTGCTAAACACACAGAAAACTCAAAATTTTAAAAAATAAGTAACGAAAAACAAAAAGTGCAAAAAAAATCTCAAATAAGAGGAAATAGCCGAATACCCATATTTTTTTTCTTTAATTTATCTAGAGAAAGGAATAAATGTTATAATTTTGTTTTTACTTTTTCATATGTTCTGATATTGTTCTGTATTTTTTTATATAGATTTGATTGACTTTTCCGGAATTTTATCTTTTATGCAATTTTTTCTAAAGTTTTTATAATGGGGTTTTCCTGTTTATTTTTAAAAAGCTCGAACTCTTGATCATAAGATTCGTTAAGATTTATTGCCCGGCTCGTAAAATCTCATAAAAAATGATTATTTTTTTATACTTAAAATATATTTTTTGTGAAATTATATATATATATATATATATATAGGGGAATGATCCATACACAAATAAAAAAACACACATTATATTTACACGTCAATCACAACAAAATTAAACCACTTAATTAAAAAAAATTAAAAACTCTTTCTCACTATTTATCCCCCTAACCTCCTCCCATCTCACGTCTAACTAAAACAACAGAAGACATCCATTATCACATGAATTTTTTTGTTTCTATTCGTAAATTAGGAGAAATTATATGTATATATATATATTTTTTTTTTCTCCATTTTCTGCAAACTCACTCGCTTCTTTCCTTTTTTGTCCTGTTTTTGTTGATAAATGTAAAACCTTTAACTGGCATATGAGTTTGTCCTTTGGATAATTTACTTCTTTGTTTGTTCACTTATTACTTTTAATTAATAAATTGTCAACAAAACAAAAGTATTTCAAGTACAGAAGTATATTAAGTAATAAAAGGGAGGAGGGTGTTCTAGATGTGAGAGGAGAATCAAGTCTGAGAAGATAAATGAAGGAGAAAGTGTTTTAATTTTTTCTAATTAACTGGTTTAATCTTTGACTATTAAAAGTAAATTAAATGAAGTGTTGTGATTGATGTGTAAATATAATGTATTTTTTTAAGATCTTTGGAACGGTCAGTTTATTTTTGACTGTTTATGATACAGTCAAGTTAACCACCGTTATATTAGAAAATGAATGGTTAGATAATATTTTTCAATAATTAATTTATTTTTTCTATTTTTAACAAATTAAAATTTGATAAATTAAAAACAAATTATACAACACACTAAAAACTTAAATAAAAATATAGAACTCTATGGAGGCCTACCCTAAACTTAAATATTAATTAATTTTTTTTACCATTTGACATTTTTTTTATGCAAACGGTTTGTGAACCAGTCATATAGGCTGACTATTCGCTAGTAATTCCCCTTTTTTTTTCTGTGTATGGATACTTTCTCATATATAATATGCATATATATATATATATATTAAAATATACATTTATATATTAATTTAAACAAACAAGCCGGGCCCTTAACTGTTGCTCAGACTCGACTCATTTATGAAACAAATCCTATATTTCTGTTCATACTTAATTCAGTTATAACTGAACGAACACGAGTTGAGCCTTTAACGAGCCGAACACGAGCTTGTCGTAAACATTTCGATTCATTTGCATCCCTAAATTGAAAAATAGGACTCATACAAATTTAGCATTTACATGACTCTATAAAGGCCAACCTAATTTTATGTAGCTAAAGCCATTTTGAGACACTAACTTAATAATCTGAATGTTTTCTAATCGAGAGATTTATTGTTAAGAGTTTCTATCTCAAACAATTTCAACTAAAAGTAATATTTTTGTAATAACAGTGCTTCAAATTAGAGATTGATAAAGTTCCCCGCCATACCGTCTTCAAAAAAATGTTCATAAAATTCAAAATAGAAACAAAAGGGTTAAGTATTTGCGGCACAACCAACATGACATGTAGATTTTTTCACCAATTCATGGTAAATACTAAATATGACGTATTGCACAACAACATATAAATACTCATGTTTATGTTTTAAAAATAAATCTAATAAAATATTTCCGTCTTAAGCTCTATTGCAATTTTCTTAAATATAGTGATAAAATACAATAAATTTGCATATAGAAACATAAAAAAACGAAAATCATCACTGATTTTAGAGAGAGATAGCACAATTTTATTATCAGTGACTATTTTCGTTATTTGATGTTTCTATATGCAAATTTATTGTATTTTATCACTATATTTAAGAAAATTGCAATAGAGCTGATACGTGTGAATTACAACTAATTCCGCTGCGACATTTGAAGTTTTTTTTTATTTCTCAGTCCACTTTTTTCTGTAAGTGATCTTCGCATTTTTCTGTGATTATTTTGAGGTTTTTCTTGTTAAACTAGGGTTAATCTGCTACATTAAGTATTATTTGAGTATATTGATCAATTTGGTTGAATTGAATATCGATCATTGATTGAGATTATTGAAGAATTTATGTTTATTTGGGTTTAATTGAAGAATTAGAGATACAAATTGTTCTATTGCTGAAAATATGTATGGGACATTAACTTATAACAAGAGTGGTGATATAAATAGTCCATATTTATTCAATATAAATGACATGAATGGAAAAAGTTTGGTTAACCCATAACTGAATGACAAAAACTATGATATCAGAGCATTAATGATGATTTTTGTTCTTTGATGTTTCTATATGCAAATTTTTTGTATTCTATCATATAGTTTCTTTGTATAAAAATGCTAATACACATACAATATCAAAATAATGAACAAAATTTAAAATATTCATTTATATTTTGTCCTTAATTTTCTTACTATTATTTTTTAATTTTGACATAGTAGTCATGGCAGTGATAGTTAAAAAAAAAATCTAAAATTGTCTTTTCAATAAATAACACAATTACTTTTTTATTATATTTTTTTTATTGAAAATAGTAACTTCTAACTTGGGACAAAAATAAAAAAAGTTTATACAAATTATCAAAAATGTGTTGAAGTAATAATATACAAGTAGTTTAAAATTGTAATACTGAAATAAAAAACATAGAATGATGTAAAGTATCAAGGACGACTTTGATGGGTACCATGAGTTAGCTATAGATGTACATATAGCTTGAGTTGAATGTTCATTCCTAGACTCTAGATTGTGTAACATGGCCGGGATGACACCTTATAACACATTGTTGGATCACATGCTCAATATACATCGATATACTCTTCTGGATCAGGTGCCACACGAGCTTTGTCAATCTCGTCGACCCGATCTCATGGACCATACATCACAGGACCTTTGTCATTTTCATCGATGAAAATGACAATCGACATTTGATAGGATATTTATTCTAACACTTTCAAAAAACTAACTAAACCACGAATAAACTCTTCTACAAATCATGAGAAACAATGAGTTGATGATTGATACCGGTTGCCTAGCTACCCTCCCCTTATAGATTTTTACCATATGAGTCGAGTTGTCAATCTTTGGCAATGGACCAAACCTCTTGAATTAACTAGATTATACCCACAAACATTAGAAATCGTCATGTAATTTGCCTTCATGACTTTGTTTATTCATAAAAGATCATTTGGAGTTCTAGCTACCCATGACCTCTGCTAGCTTCTAACAATATTATGGTATTACTTGGGTATTATCATACGTTTCCGGTGTCCTTCTGGGTATTATGACATTATCAAACATTCCATATTGATCCTCCAAGGTTCTCCATGGGACTGGACTATGAATCAGAAAATATTGAGGACTTGTAAAGTCAGAAGGAGAGTTATGAGTAATCTTTTTTCGATCACACGTCAAGATAATTTTTTATATTTTCACCTATGTCTTCCAATATACTATCAAAAGATGAAACTAAATTATAGTTTAATAAACATGACCATGAAATATCCCAATCAAGGATCTTAAAAATAGTTATAAACTATCAGTATTCAGTAGAGTAGGGAAATATGCTCCTCTTTTAATTACTAAGTTCTAGGTTAAGTGATGTAAAGCACTTATAATAATGAAGATGCTTACTTAATTCGTATGTATAAAAAAGTTCTGCCAGGTGTAAAATATATCTTGAATTTCCCGGTCAAACAAATTATGTTTTCATGTGAGAAAGGAAACTTTTTACTCATATCCTGATCAAGATATATTTGTTTGCAAAAAAAATGAATGTTCTAAGAAACTTGCTTCAAATCGAAAAAGCTCGATTGAAAGCTTAAAAATACAAAAAAAAAAAATGTTTTTAAAGCTAGCTTACACTTTCAGCTAAGTTTTTGCTAGGTAAAAAACTGGCAAAAACTAACTTTGTATTGTTTTCCTTTCTACCTTAAGTTTAATATCTCATATGGATGCGTACTTTTTTATTTTTAATTATTCATTTTTTCCCTCCAGTTTTCAAAGCAAACTACAGCCCGAAAATGAACAGCAATACCTCACATTTAAGCAACAGCAACTCAGGATCCGATGATGAATCGGATAGGCGCCGCGATCCAGATTTTTATAGGCGGCCTGTTAGGGATGTCGTACCAAGAATCCAACCCACGAGAACAAGAAAAGACATAGGAAAAAGAAATTTTGAGATGGGAAGTTCTAGCTCAACTAGAACAGAAATACAGCATATAAGTGAGACAACACCTTTATATGGTGTTCACAACAAAAAGACCATAACAAATGGGAATAATGGGGGTAGAGAAGCACTGAGCCGAACCAGTTTGATAACATGGCTGGTAAATAATAACTTAATAAGCGAAAACACAAAAGTTTACTGTGTCAACGAGTCCTTAACAGGACTTACCCGTCAGGGCGGAATATTATGCGGATGTTGCAATGGAATCCACATGCCAGTTAAGTTTGTAATGCATAACATGTTAGACGGTCGCAAGAGAAGGCCTTACGAATACATTTTCGTGTCCGAGACGCGTACTCCCCTCATAACTCTCCTAGAAAATGCTTTAAATAGCATGAGAGTGTTTGAGCCTGTTCAGACCAATATCATAGGTCGTGATGATATTTGTCTAATTTGTGCCAATGGGGATCCATTAATGTGCTGCGACGGATGTAATTCCACTTACCATCCCGAATGCATGGAGTTGATGGTAAATTATTCTTTTATATATAGTACCTAAGAATATTACTTGAAAACTTTTTTTTTCTGTATGAACTATAGTATATTCGTTTATTAATTTTCTTGTTTAATAGGTTGTTCCTGAAGGGGTTTGGTTATGCCCCTACTGTATCTGCAAATTTTGTAGGAGGGGCCCTTCCTTTTATGATGACCCTGTTGATGTTGAGTGTTTCCAATGCGGAAAGAAATGTACGCGTATTTGTAAATTATTTTAGTGTTATTTCTCAAATTTTGTTATTTAATAATTTAAATTGATTATAATGATTTTTTTCGGAAAGTCCATCAAAAGTGTTACCAAGAGCCAACACAACTATTTCTGTACTATAGGAGGGAGTCTCTATGCGACGATAACTGCAGGGAGGTATGTCGACAAATTAAGCATTTTGTGTTAAAAAATAGTTGCTTCTTTTAAATTTTTAATCTAGTTTTTCTTATTATTGACGAAAGGTTTACATGGAACTAAGGAGATTAGATGGAAAACAGCAAGACCTCGGAGAAGGGTTCACTTGGACTCTTCTTCGACGTAATGCCGATGGCGCTGGTGTTAATTTGACAGTTGATAAATATCAATTTATCGAAGGCCATGCTAAACTTGCTTTTGCAAAGGATCTTATGAGGGAGTGTTTCGAGCCAGTAACTGACAACCTTACTGGAATAGATATTGTTGAAAATGTCATGTATAATTGCGGGTATGCCTTTTTATTTACTTTAAAATTTTAGTCTTTAAAAGAAAATTAAAATTATCATTTATTTTTTCTTTAATTGTTTTTTTTTTTCTCTTGGTAGTTCCAACTGTAATAGACTCAACTTTATCGGATTCTACACTGTCATCCTGGAAAAGGATGAGGAAATTATATCCATAGCCTCACTCAGGTAATTCTTTTTACCTGTTCCTTTACAGGATAGGTAAAAAATAATTATATTCTGTAGATAAATTTGAGCCAATTTTTTTGCGCAGGATTCATGGGAAAGCTTTTGCGGAGTTGCCCTTTCTTGCAACACTAGAAAAGTTTAGAGGTCGAGGATATTGCCGGACCCTGATGTCGGTTATTGAAGACGTAAGATTTTGTTTCTTCCGTGTCTTTATTCAGTTTAATACTGTAATTTCATATTTTCACATAATTTTATATGTAATCACGAGCAGGCAATGGCAAAGATTGAAAAAATCTTTTCTAAACTGCTCCCCTTTCAAATGCATTACCATTCGGATTATATCTGATTTCGGGTGCAATCAACTCCTAATCTTATAGCATGTCACAAAACCATTCCCGGTTTGATACAACTCAACTCATGTTTGGTTTAATGACGTATACTTCTTATTTTATGACATATATATACTGATACAAAGAAACGTTTTCTTAACATAATTCTTCTATCCACTTTTGTTTTTGTTCAAAAGAATTGCTTGCTTGTAGATTTCCATAACAAAAAACAGGAACCAGAAAAGATAACTATCCTACGTAAAGCTAATATCCATGTAAAATTTATATTAGAACAGTTTTTCTGTTCCGCAAAACTATAAGGAACATTTCAATGCTTCACTATCTGACATTCCGGCAAAAGAAACTTGGGTTTTTATCTGACCATTACATCAACAGCTAGTCGGGAAAGTAGGCTACACTTATCGTATGCTTTAGTTACATCAATGCCACTCCCAGGGATATTATCATTAAGACCCTTATAAAATCTTATTTCTTTTGGGAACTTATAGAACATATCATTGTCTTTTTCAGCTTCTTTGTAATTTGGAAGTCCCAAATTTGGTCCTTCAATCTACTACTGAAAGCTTCACTTGGTGGGTGAAGAAACATGAATTCGGAGTTGCCAATGGAGACATAAGCCAAGAATTAATGGAATGGAATACACTATCATTTCATAAATCAGTGCTATTACATAAGACCCCATAACCTAATCAAGGTTCTATTTTTCTCTCTTGCCTTTCTAAATCTAAGCAGATATTGTTACCAGGATTGGTATGGATATAACTAAACTGGGGTAAATTAAGTACTTGCATAGCTGTTTAAAATTGCAGGCAAATAAGCTCTATATTTTACTGACTTTAAACTTCATAAAAAATTTCTCTTGCACCAGTGCTTATGTAATATTTTACCCTCCAAGTTCAACATGTGGAAGGTGCAAAATATCTTATTAGTTTATAGGTTTGTCTACTAAATTCCAAAGATTAACCTGATATAATGCATGTATATAGTAAAACACCAGAAAAATGTCTAACTTGGTACGATACAAAGTGATTCGCAATAATGTTTTTAAAGTGTCCCCCCAATTTGCAAATATGGTCTTGTACATTTTTCTTGAACATATCTTTTCTTAATGAAAGGTATATATGGGGTACTGCAGTATGCAATTTCTAAAATCGCACGAAACTTTGAAAGGGTAAACTGTGATTCATGTTACATCTGATGACAGCAAACAAACATGTCTGTAGTTAACTGTATAACTATAACATACTTGGCAGGACCAAAAAACGAAAAGAACTATAGAGTATAGACACAGCAGCTTATGCTTTCTCTATGTAGTAGTTCAGTTCAAGTTATTCTTCCACTTCTTAGATTTGTCGTGCTTGTAAGCTAACTTTTATATTTACTTGAATTTTCAATCTACAGGTGGAGTGATATTGGAGAGGGAAGTTCCTAATCTCAATGAGGATCCTCCAGAGAATAACTGAATGTCAAGGAGCACCCTATGAAACCTAATTTCCTGGGTGTTCTTTTTTTCCCGAGAGTGAATTTTTATTGCAGGCTTGAAACTGCTGTTTAAAACTATAGTTAGCCAGTTGTTTGATGTTGTTTTTTCCCTTTCTGCTAATCATGAGCAGCAATTATCAAAATCTGAATGTTTGCGTATCATTAATTTGCCATATTTTTTTTATTTTTTTTGGAGGGGTTTAGACAGACCCCTATCTGTATATAAACATATAATATCAATACGTACATAGGTGGCGGAAATAAACCAAACCACCCAAGAAAATAACTGAATACATGATATCTAGATAAATAAAATGAAATCTACGCAATTGTGACAAATAATAAATGAAAAAAAAAACACATGTAAATAAAAATTCGATGTCATCGTTTGATCTGAGGCATGTCTCGAATTCAGTGCAAGTATCCCCTTAATGCTCTGCGGAAGAGTACCAATATCATAAAAGATCTAATCAGCCTCATGCGAGCACCCCAGTTTGCCATGAAATTTGCTGTCTGGTTCGCCTCTCTAAATACGTACCGAATCAAGATCCCATGCGTGCACAACTGACGTATACGAGCTAAAGTGTAATTGTGTTCTCATACTCCTAAAGTCGTTGAAGTCACCCAAGATACCACTGTCGCAGAGTCGGACTCAGCCTCTAGGCTATAGAAACCCATCTCGGTCGTCATTTCCAAACCAATCAAAATAGGCTGTAGCTCAGCGAAAATAACTTGTCACGGTCCAAGAAATTTACCGAATGCTCTAACTACACGACCATACTCGTCACGGAGGATCACACCAACAATTGATAGGCCAGGGTTGCCTTTAGAACAACCATCTATGTTGAGCTTGAGGTGACCCGAAGGAGGTCGGACCCAAGCAACCAAACGCCGAGGTCGTACTCTGTGAGGCAAAACCCTGAGAGAATCCACAAATTCCACTCCTCTATCTCCTCAAAGCTGTCGTGATCAGAAACCATGAGCAACTCACAACATACGAATATCCTCGATCACTCTGTATACCACGGCGTGGCTACTAAAGGACTCTGATCTTTCAAAAATATAATTATTACGGGCCTTCCAGACATGCCACAAGATGTAGCATGCTGTAATGAACCG
Organism: Primula veris; assembly: GCA_963682055.1. Lineage (NCBI taxonomy): Eukaryota > Viridiplantae > Streptophyta > Magnoliopsida > Ericales > Primulaceae > Primula > Primula veris. The sequence goes on along the minus strand of OY821749.1, from coordinate 20,403,632 downwards.
TACATGGCCAATCGAGTTAAGGTACTTGCGCAAACGCAAGAGCATCCCAAGAATAGAATCAACCGGATCCGATGAGACACCAAATAACCCAGTAAAGTACAGCAAGACCTCTCTGTTAAGTGGACAATAAAAAAAAAGGTGTGTCAAAGTCTCACAAGAAGCACCACAAGTACATCTTGATGTCATACAAAATCCTAGCAAAGATAGCCTATCATCCGTCGCTAAAAGGCCACGAAACAACCTCCAAAAAAAGAATGACACGTGCGTTGGAATCGGGTGTTACCAAACATATGAATAGACCCTACTGACCGTCCTCCTCTGTCTAAAAATATTCCATGCCGAACGAATCGAAAACTCTCCAAGATAAAAAGCACTCTTGGCCTGCCTAATCAACTATCCAGAAAGCGCCTGATAATCATCAAGAACATCCATAACCCTCTGAACACTATCTTTGGTGGCTCTCGAAAATATAACTACGTCGTCAGCGAAACTCAAATGCGATACCATAACCTCCACCGTAGTGTAGTAACGAGCAGAAGTATATCGTCGGTACATCTCATCCAATCGTCTCAAGAGATACTCGGCCGCAATGATAAACAACGGAGGAGAAAGCGGATCCACCTGTCAAAGACCCTCCTAGGGCTGGAAGAAGCCACACACACCTCCATTCACAAGAATAGAAAACCAATGACCCATAATCGCACGCTGAATCAACGAAATCCATCTATCGGACAATCCAAAGGCCCGCAACATGGCAAGGACAAAAGGGCGGTACATGCGGTCATAAGCTTTGGCCATGTCAAGCTTCACAACTACATTCCCCCCTCGAATCTCTTGGTTCAGATCATGAACTAGCTCCTGCGCCAACAAGACCCCGCCATGAATCACCCTGTTAGGGACGAAATTGCTCTGAGACGGGGAGATGATGTGTGGCAAAATAGCCGACAACCTGCAAACAAGTACCTTGGACATGACCTTGTTACTAACGTTGCACAAACTGATAGGATGAAAATCTGCCCACGAAGAAGGGGAGTATTTCTTTGGGAGGAGCACAATAAAAGTACTAATAAAACTCATGGGCATTGGAGTGCCACTAAAATAATCAATGACCCCAACGTATAAATTCTCATAAATAATATCCCAACAGTGTTGGTAAAAGTATGCACAAAAACCATCAGGGCCCGGAGCACCATCCATATCCATCGAAAAAACAGTTTTTTGCTATATAGATTGTTGTTTCCCACAGTTATCATAGTTAAATTTTTTGGAGTTAAAGTGGTTAATTTGATGTCGAGGTGACATGCAGTTCAGAGTTTAAATTATGGTGATCAATAATATGCTTTTGAAATTTTGGAGAAACATCATTTCTATGGTTAAGAAAGTTTCTTTTCCATTTCCATAAAATAGCCTATAGAGTTTTTTTTATCAAATACTATCTCTATTGGTGTCTAGAGATGTTTTGTAATACATATTTTTTTTTATATTCAGAGTGTTATATATACATATTGACTTATGTTTTCAAAGAAATTATTGTGTAATGGGACTATGGGAGCCAATTGAAAATAGTTTTAAGTACCAAAAGAATGGTATATATGAAAATCTCGCTTGGTAATTAATTTTGGCTGGTTAACTCTTTTCCCGTAGTATTACGGAAATTACAGCAACTAACTCTTTTCTGATTTATCCCAACATTGAGAACCTTCAATGAGTCCAATAGGAGTTCTTTTTAGTGTGTGTTCAATAGGAGTCAGTAAGAACATGAAAAATTAAGAAAAATTTACCTATTTTACCTCGGAAAAAAAGACGTGTGAGTTTTTTAATACCTGGCATATAGATACAAGTTAAATCATAAGCATCCATATGCAAAAACTCAAATGGGAGGGGATTAAACGCTATTTTATAAAGATTTCGATCAAAATACATTAAAAACTCTTGTTATTGATTTTATGGGCGCTATACTGTGTCTCCACCTAATTATTTTACTATGCTAAGCCGCATGTAAACAAGTACATGAGTTTATTGTTCCTTTTCAATTTATTTGCACAGTTCAGTTAGCCCTTGTTTTCTTGCGAATGCTACTATACCATATCTATTGAATCAAAAATTGAAGAGAAATGTTTCACTGAGTAACATGATATGATTTTTTGAGAAATGTTCTTTTTAAAGTGCATCGCTAGAAACGGTGTTTTGGGAATACGTCTCTCCCGACAAAAAACTGCCGACGAAGCCGAAATACGTCGGCTCTAAGTCACCTTACCCAACGAAGTAACTAATTTTGTCGGCAGAATCGGAACAAAAAGGTTTGATGCTGTGGATACTAATCCCGACGAAACAAAGGACAAAAAAAATTGTCGGCTCTGTGCCTCCCGACGAATTCATTCTATTTTGTCGGCTTGATTTATAATTATACAGGAAATTAAAACGATGATGAGATGATTGGAGTCTGCAAACTCGATTATAAAGTAGTATGTACCAAGGGTGCAAAGGTATATTTTTTTGCTGCTTTTGTGGCTTATGAGAAGTTAAATAAACTTTAGTTCGCAACAATTTGTTCATTCGTTTGATGATACTGAGCCAGTTAATTTTTGCTTTTTGTTTCTTTTAAGTTCGAATGTGTTGGATTCTAAATCACTCATGGCTTTTGATTCTTTTATACACTATATAATAAAGCATGAGTTTTTTTTTTTTCTTTTGGAGATTTTGAAATAACAAATATCACTTACACTTCGTTAGTTTGTTACACTTCATTAGTTTCTCTTTTGGTCTTGATAAAGCTAGGAGCTTAAAGAGATTTATTTCCATCTTCTACAAGTCCGTTTATTTATATATTTTTACCTTACTTAGGGCTAGTTTGGTTGCAGGTTGCTTCATTCATGTTTGTATACCATGAACTTTTTACATTATGCTATTAATTTAATTTTACAGTATAAAGCATTAAGCATGTACTCTATTTTTTTTATTGATGTAAATTATTAATGATAAATAGTGTCTGAGTCTAAAATGAAAGTTGGATTCTCCAAACACATATTTTTAAGTCATAAATAATTCGATTATTTATATTATAAGCTAAAAATATCATGTTATCTAAACGTAATATGGCAGTGAATATTAAGTTATAAGCTGAAAAACTTCTTTTTCATAAGTACAATTTTTATTTTCAAAAAAAATTTCCCACCACAAAATTTCCCACCACCTGAACACGTTCTTAACTGCCCCCAAATTACTCCCTCACCCTTTCTCCCTCTCAATTCCATTATCATCAACTAAAGCTCTCAAAGGTACGAATCTGAATTTTTATTAGAGATTTTTATTAGAGATTTTTTTTAGTGATTCAATCAAAAAAACTAAGATTGACTTCGATATTATAGCTATATCATCTATTACGGCTCAGATCCTTTCCTAATTATTTTGTACAGTAGTTGTTTCCTTCATGGTTAGGTATTTCGAAATTGATTACTTCATATCCACAGTATCATGGGTTTCATATGTTTGTATGTATATGTGGATCTACTGTCTAATGCAATAGAGAGGAACAAAATAGAGTTATTCTTTTATCCTCTCTTTGTAAATTTAACACTAACCATATATAGGCCAATGTGTTATGGTGACAAGAAAAATATGATTGTTGTTTTTATGTGATTCATTTTAGTTGTTTTTGGTTGGATTATGTTGCTGGAGATGGCTTTGTTTTTCTCACAAATTAATGATATTAAGAATTTGTAACTTGTTAAGATTTAGAGTTGGTGTATTGATTATAATAACCATATGTTCTACAATCACTTTTATAAGATCGTCGTATAGGAAATGGCCAAAGAAACCTAAGCAAACGTATTTAGTGTGTTTTATTTTATTATTTTTTTTTGAAGTTTTCAGCCAAGTCCATTTTTCACAGAACAATTGACGGCTTTTGAGTTGTGGCTGGATCATGGATCCAAGCATAAGAAACCACCTGAACAGTTGCCTATTGTTCTACAGGTGCGAGTTATTTCAAGGTATTGTTTTTATGATAAACATTTGGACACTTTATTTAATTACTTTTGGTTTTATGTAATTCTTGTGAGAAAACAAGTTAGCAATCATGATTTCAACATATGATAAAGGATACTAAACACAGATGACAGATGGGGCCACTTACAGGGGCGGACTCAGGGGGTGGTTGGGGGTGGCCGTGACCACCCCTGAGGCGATTTTCAATTTTAATTTTTTTATGTGTAATTTAAAATTTTCTATAATATATACATTGATGACCTCACTAATTAAAGAGAAGAGCTGTTAGTGTAGTGGTAAAATTGGTTTTAATGTACTGAAAGATTAAGAGTTAAAATCTTGCCAGCTTCTTCTTTTTTAAAATTTTATGTTTTTTATCTTGAAATTACTAAATTTCGTAAATGACCATTGTATTTTTCCAAACAAACAAGATTACTAAAAAATATATTTTATTGCTCAATACCCTTTGTCTTTAACTTGATGTTTATTTTATGCTATGTTAAACATAAAAAAAAAATATTTATTTTAATATTAGACCTTATTTATTTTATCTTCTATTCGACATATTTTTTAGATCACGGCCTCTCAAAAAAATTATCCTGGTTCCGCCCCTGGCCACTTATGGGCGATATTCACACTTCATAGGTTGTTTGGTAATAGGTTTGAAGCTGAAATGTATTTCGTAGCGGAAAGTAGTTTATTTTATTGAAAAACTTAAAATAAACTTCATGAATTAGTTTTTTCATTCTCCTATTATTTGGGGTGCACAGTACTACCTATTGTTATTATACTGTCTTCTCTGGTTGAAGTGCGTATGATTTTGTTGTGTCCAGTTGCAATTTGAGCTTAAGACTGCAGAGTCGTATACTTGCAGAGAGGGTAGGGTTACTTTATAGTAGTATACTTGTGGTTGCACTTTACAGCTTGTTTGGGGTATAGATTCTAAGCTGCAATGTTGTTGGTTCCTATCTTAAAACACTAACCCTTTTTTGCTTTTTCTTTGGCTGATAAAGTAGAAGATATTTCTTGATGAATTTAATTTCTTCTCGCTTCAAGTAGGCCAACAATTTTGCTTAAAGTATCCTCCTTTCCCCAGAAAGAAAGCATCATTTAATCTTTGATTTGACTTGAATGATCTCTTCTCATATTTCACCAAGCTAGAAATTTAGAACTCTATAAATTAGCATAAGAACATGTCCTGGTTTCACCATTATTTGCTTTCTAGTGAAAGACAAGAAATACTAATGCTAGATTTGTAATAAGTTGCGTCATTTCAGGAAGTAATGGCTGAAAAAAGATGATGTTTTAGATTTCCTTTGTAGGAACCTATCATGAACTGAGGTTTGACCCTTAGTTAAGTTTATTACAAATGAGTTGGTACTGTCCAAATTAAAGCAGCATACTTCTAGGAGGTTTAACTCTTAGAATAACATGATAAGTTTATGAAAGTATCCAAATCCTCCTTAGTTTTGTTCTACTTTTCTGCTTAAAAGAACTTACTTGCAATTTTCTGTTTATGCAGTAACTACGTGAGTTTCATATACCCGTTAATTAAGTTTACTCTTTGATACTCCTGATGCGGGGGATGTTTGTGTATTTAAAGTGTGTTGCTAAGAAACTTAAGTAACCTTAATTGTTATTTGTTTATTTATATATGTAAATTAGGTCATGTAGTTGTAGACATGTTTCATTGGGAAGCAACTATCATGGGACCATCTGATAGTCCTTATCCTGGAAGTGTATTCCTAGTGACTATTCATTTCCCTCCTGATTATCCTTTTAAGCCCCCAAAGGTATCCGTTCATGTTTATATTCCAGATATAAATGATGTTAATTATCAACCTATTTTCTTGTTTTGTGGACTTTTAAAGATTTGGCAACTCAAAATGGAATATCTTTAATATGCTGATGAACATTCATTATCTGTAGGTTCCTTCTCTCAAATCGCAAAGGCAATCTTTGTGGTTCAATGTTGTCGATACCATAAATTGCCACAAGTCTTGGATAATGAAATAACGGTACTACTTAATGCTTGCTTATAGGCTTATTTTGTTACAGCTTTTAGGAAAATAAGTTGGCTTATTTCAGGGTAAGAGATATCTATCTATGCTTGTCCAGCTTCAAAACTTCCCATTTTTACAAAACTGAAACTTAAAAATCTCAACTCTTGAGCTCGCCAGCCAAATGCAAAGCACCTTATAAGTTATAAGTCGATACGTTGAACTCAAAGTTAGAACCAAAGAAGGAATGTGTTTCTTGCTTAAACCCTCTCGAGTCAAATGTTTAGAGCATGGGTTGTACAAAGAGATGCATATGATCGACAAACCAAGATTAAGAGTGATATCAATTTCATTTTGCTCATTGTGGTCATTCATTAGTCTTGAACTGTTATAGCTTAGGTTTGGTTCTATGTAAAACAAGGTAGTTTAAAGATCAGGTTTTATGGTTGTTATTTCTAGCAGAACAAGAAAAAGGAAAAGAAATCTTACCGTTTAAATGTCGGAGTATGAATGAAAAATAACCTATTCAGGGAGATGATATCGTACTAGCTTTTGAACAAGTTAGAATCTAGGTCAAACCATTCCTAATGGGGTAGAAAGATGGATTCATTCCTAATCTGAAGAGGTAGTAAGTTAGTTTACCATGATCTTAAGGTTGTATTTCCATATTTTTTTGATAAGATTTCTGTTTGTTTGGAGTCTATATTCTGATATTAGTTTTGCGAATTTGGACTGTACGCTTGGATGAGAATTGCAATTGACCAACTTTTTTTTTATGACATCTGCCAAGTGTGCTAGTATATATGGTTTGTCTGGATTCCACAGTTAGCCTTTGGAAATAATTTTCCATAGTTACACCCTCTATAATCTATATAATTATACTTTACACATCGCAGTTGCTGTTGTTGGTGACTTTGTACCATTGTAGAAGGATAAAAAATCAAAAATTGCTATCTTCGTCACAATTGACATTCCTTCTTAAACTTGTCTAGTTTTGCAAGTTATATAAAGTTCTTAGTTTTATAAATTACACTATAATCTTGTTAATGATTTGGTTTAGACAAGTTTCAGACCATAATTTGAATAATGGCAAAATAAGTTAAAGATATAAGGACTGAAGTGATCGATGTAAAGAGCCTATAAGTGTGTGGTGGTATATTGGTTCCGTAAATTGACTTGTTTGGTATCATGTCAATCGAGACCTTGAGTCATCTAAAACCATAAAAGGCGGTGCATCGTTTTGTATCAAGGAGTTAGAATGACAATTAGCCCATGAGAGTACTACTAGAGAAAAGACAGAACGACGTCTGGATGCATCAGATAGAAAGATGTACGCAGCGTTAGTATAACCTTTTTACAGTCAAGGGTTTACACTTTCAGAAGAAGGTCGGGTTCAAAAAAATTGTAGGAGATGAGCACGATGATGATAGTACATCTCCATGATAGGCGTTTCCTGTTTTTCTGATTTAGAATTTATATTTGAATTATTCATTTCTATTACTCGTTTTGTAAGTATGTGTTGATTGGATATTTTACATATAAATTATTTTATTGAATGTTTTTAATGATATTGATCTTAATATTTGTATATTCATTTATTCAATAAAAATATAATTTGTAATGATTCATTTTAATAATAAATTATAGTAGACATCAAAATGTAATGATAAATAATAAGAGTTGAGCCTACGGCAAACAAATGTTCTTTTCATCATCTACTGGCGATGAAGTATTTGTCGGGAGATCTATGCTACTTGAACTTATCTAATACATTTACCGGTGAAGTTTTTTGTCGCCAAAAATCTAGCGACGAATATATTTGTCGCCCATTTCGTCGGGCAAAATCAAACTTTACCGACGAATTTCTTTTTTCGTCACTCTGTCCTGCCCGACAGTGCATACGCGACGGAGGCTTAGCGACGAAACTTTCGTCGGCTTGTATTTTAGGCGACGAAATTTTAACTCTAGCGACGAATATTTTTTGTCGGCCTAGGTTATTTTTCGTGTAGCGCTATTGGAAACTAATGACCAACGCGGATTAATATGTGAATACATGTTTACAAATTTTTATAACATATGATGAATAACGAAAAACTGGATTTTTTTGGGACGTAGAAATAGTGATCTCCAAAACGTACTTGGACCTGTGTTGTTTGGTTTGTTTGCCCTTTAGGTGTTCGTGTCTCACATGAAGGAACGTCCTCATTTGCTCACTGGTTCGAGCAAATTATTAAATCGCAACCACCGAAGGATAGTGTGGAAATAATTATGAAGGTGTGTTGGCAACTGTGAAAAGTAAGAAACGATATGGTTTTTAACAAAACAAAACCGAGGCCTGGATTGATTTGTGATTGAAAGAGCAATGAGGCTATACAAAGAATTTATTAAAGACTGCAATGAGCGAAATGAAACATCAACAGATCAAAATACTCTAGCTTTGTGGAGCCGGCCGCCAATTGGATGTCTAAAGATTAATACTGACGCATCGTTTAAGGCATCGAGTACTTGGGCCGGGGGAGTAATCATTACTCGAGATAATTTAGACGGCGTTGTAGATATTTGGTGTGAACGCTTCAAAGCTTCTAGCCCGCTAATGGCTGAACCTTATAGTCTATGATTTGCTTGTGTAAGAACGTTAGACAAAAACTGGAATAACATTATATTTGAGACGGATAGTAGCGAATTGGCAAAATTATGTACAACACTTAATTGTCATATGCCTTGAAAAATTGAAATTATAGTTAAAAATATTCGTAAACTCGGAGAAGGCAAATATTGAGTTTTTGTTTGGGGGTCCCGTGAAACTAATAGACCGGCTAACTATTTAACAAATTATATTAGGGAGGAACTTGTAACTTTTTGTTCGGCTTCTATACCCGACCAACTACGGTCTTACCTTTGTAATGATGTAAATTAATAGAAGTCTTATTTGCTTAAAAAAAAAACCCGGCTCTTTATAATGTTCAACTTGGTTCACACATCAATAATTTTTAATAGCAAAAATAATTACATTCCACCTATGACATGAGCATCTTACAGAACAAATTTCTTTAAAGAAAAACTGATGCACAATTTTGTTTCAGGAAAAACCTATGACATGCCCAAAACTACTAAAAAAAGTGTTGAATAGCAATAGTAACAATCGGAAATCTGAGTATAATTGTTTTTGATTTCATTTGATCTTTGATGGAGTAGTTGATTTCAATAGTCTTGGATTGCACTACCTTTTATCGTCACTTCTAGCTTTCGCTAATTCTAGGACCTCTTGCACGGTTTTTATCTTTTACTGATCTCGCTAAGTTTATTGAAGTTGACAGAGGTTACGGGGATGAGTTTCATACAAAATGATAAACATAGAAAAGTTATTTGGTTTCTTTCATTTCCTTTGTCACTAGATAGCGAATTGTTCAATTAGATAATTAAAAGTTCTATTAGTTTCAATTATGATATGATGGCACTTCTTACCTTCCCAAAAAAAAAGTGTTTGCATGGGAAATTGTGACAATTTTTTCTTGCAACGACCTATATATGTAGCAAAATTTTTGTCAATTAACGACGGTTTCTTGACAACTTCGTCATAGGCATGGTTCGGACTAGCAAATTTAACTTTCCTTTTGTATTGATTAGACTTGGTTCACTAATTAAAATGTTATAGCAACACCGCAACAAAATATTTTGTTGCTACACTCTTGTTAAATTTATTAGCGACACTCATTTTAATAACAGATCGAGAGTCTTTTGTATTATAGACTTATAGTGACATTTTTTTCATATTGTCTATGTAAAATGAGTGCACAACTTTGGTTACATCATCTTCGTCTGATTTACTACATTGACTATCTTTGTCTTCAATGAAAATTCCTTTTTGCGCCTTCCATGGTATGGTTTTAGGAAGTTGACAAGTAAAATGTTATAATTGTCAAAAATTTGGGCATTACGTTTCCGAATGTAGATTGGGTAAAAATAAAATGGAGAAAAGAGCTAATTTTGCTAAAGAAAATGAAGAGCGTTTTACACTTTTGTTTGCCCATAAAAGAAATGAAAATGAAGGAAATAATACTTGGTATTTAGATACCGACGCGAGCAACCATATGTGTGGCGATAAAAATGTCTTTACCGAACTCGACGAAAAAGTGAATGGTGATATTTGTTTTGGCGATGAATCTAAAGTTCCGATAAAAGGAAAGGGAAAAGTTTTAATAAAATTAAAAAAATGGAAAAAATGATTTTATCTCTAATGTTTATTATGTCCCTAATATTAAATCTAATATTTTGAGTTTGGGACAAACCCTTGAAAAAAGGCTATGATGTGTATTCTGAAAACCTTAGACTTGTTTTAAAAGATAAAAATGGAAATTTGGTTGCGCAAGTGCCTATGTCGAAAAATAGAATGTTTTCTTTAAATATTAGTCATGGTAGGGCTAAATGTTTAAAATTGTGTTTGAAAGAAAATCTTGGCTTTGGCATTTGAGATTTGGCCATTTAAATTTTGGGACACTAAAATTGTTGAGTAACAAAAATATGGTGAATGGTTACCCCATATTGATCATGTCGATGGGATTTGTGAAGGGTGTTTATTTGGAAAACAATCGAGAAAAAGTTTTCCTAAAAAATCAACTACGAGAGCTAAAGCACCTTTAGAACTTGTGCATACGGATATTTGCGGCTCTATAAAACCAAGTTCTCTCGGAAAAAGTAACTATTTTGCTCTTTTTATCGATGATTTTAGTCGAAAGACTTTGGCTTATTTTTTGAAACAAAAATCCGATATTTTTTATGCTTTCAAGAAATTTAAACCTCTTGTTGAAAATGGAAGTGGTTTAAAAACAAAGGCCATGAGATCGGATCGAGGAGAAGAATTTACTTCGAATGATTTTGAAATATATTGTGAAGAAAATGCCATTTTTCGTCCTTTGACGGTTGCCTATACCCCACAACAAAACGGGGTTGTTGAAAGAAAAAATCGATCTCTTTTAAATATAGCTCGTAGTATGTTGAAAAGCAAAAATATTTCAAAAGAATTTTAAGCCGAGGCCGTTGATAGTGCGGTTTATTTGTCGAACCGATCTCCATCTCGAAGTGTTTGGGGTAAAACTCTCGAAGAAGCGTGGAGTGGAAGAAAGCCGGGAATAGCGCATTTAAGATGTTTTGGGAGCATCGCATATCCTCATGTTCCGAACCAAAAAAGGTCCAAATTGGATGCTAAAAGCGAGAAGTTTATATTCATTGGCTACGACCCGAGGGCAAAAGGTTACAAGCTATACAATCTGGAGAACGGAAATTTTGTTGTGAGCCGAGACGTTGAGTTCGACGAAGAAGGAACGTGGAATTTCGACAAAATGGAGGACGACTATAATTTATTTCCTAATTATAGCGATGAGGAAGACGAGCAAGTTCAAGTAGAAGAGGAGCCCACGATGCCACCACCATCACCTCCTTCGCATGGCGAAGTAGGATCTGCAAGCGATGAAAGTTCAAGCGAAAGGCCCCAACGTTTTCGAACCTTACAAGACTTATACGAAGTGACCGAAAGAATCGACGACAACGTTACAGCCTCAAATATAAGAAATGAACATATGTTTTGCATTGACCCCAAGACCAACAAGACCGTAAAAGGAACTTGGAAGAAAGGCATAACTGAAGAATAAGAGCACGGAAAGGGGAAAAGCACAATGAGATGGTTGTATTTGGTTATGTTTGTTGCTATTCTATCCTGATTTGAGAATAGAATCAATGCAGAAATCTATTTCTAGAATGGCGACTGGAGTTATCTTTTGCAGAAGTCTTAATTAAAATAAAAGTGTTAATAAACTGGAAAAAACAAATATAAGGAGATACAACTGGAACCAGCTATCTTTGCAGGTCGCATATATTTGTTTGCGGAAAACAATCCTGTGTTCACCCATACTCTAAAAAATATATTACTCAAGTCGATTTGTTAAATTTTTCCTTTGACTGCAGAAACTCACAATTTGAAAACATATACTGTACTAAGATTCAACAAATGTTTATCATCTTCATGCACTGAACCCTGGCTTGAAATAAAACACTAGGTTTGTACTTATAGATTATGCTAAAAAGTAACTAGCTGAATAAGACAATATGATCTATTCATGTAAAACCCAAGATAATATGATCTATTCATGAAAAGCCCTAATTTTTGTTATCAAGTAAAGTTGCATGAATGTAAATTTGAATATGAATTAATGATTTAGTTGACAAGCACTTAAATACCAAGCTTGTTTAGTAACATACTTGCATCTTTTAAGCAAAAAGGTGGAGTTAAATCATACTGTGATAAAACTTAAAAGCTAGGTTTGTTCAGCTCAAACTTCTAGCTTTTTCAGGGAAAATGAACAGATAAGTTCAAATTTTAAAAGAAAACTCTTAGCTTAAAACTGCAATCAAACAAGAAATCAACGAGACAAGAACTCCGATTAAAAAAGCACTATTTGCTACGGATAATTGCATAAATGCCATCAAAAACTACTGAATCAATGTTATAAGATTGGCCTTTTTTTTTAAATTGGACGAAAGAGAGGGACAAACTGGATAAAAAAATACTTGTTTGAAACTGTGTTTAGACTTAAAAGCTAGGTTTGTTCAATTCAAAATTCTGCCTTTTTCAGGCCAGTATATAAATAAGCTCAAAACTAAGGCTGGTAACCAAACATAATACAACCAACAAGCGAAATAGTTATATACTATTATCCTTAAAAAGCAACCAGAGAATCACTCAATGAGAGATGAAACTCCCATAAAATAACACAACTCAACTGATAATTACATGATAATTACATAATTACCGCTCAAAAGTACTAAAGTTGTTTGTTTAGAATGAAAATAGATGTGAGTTTTATATACAGAGTAATTCGGGTATAAATTTAATTTTATAACTAAAATGACTTTAAATTAATTAAAAACTAGCCGTTACGGTCTTATTTGTAATTTTAAAAAGTCAAACTATTCGTTATTTAACCGGGACTCACTTGAATTCTTAAAAAAGTTTAGGCACAAAAGAAACAAAACTAACAGTTATAGGGACTTTAATTGAAGTCTCAAATGACTACATGGACTTGTTTGAAGTATTTAAAACATATCCGGGAACCATTTAGAATGTAACAATTTATTATTATTATTGAACGGGGGCTACACATAGGTTTCTCTCTTCTCCCTTTGTACCTTCTTCTCTAAATCAGACAGGCGGAGACGCATTTAGATAGGGCTGTCAATTTTACCCGACCTGACCCGATCCAATGGTTATTGGGTATGCGGATAGCTGCTTTAGCAGTTCTCTCGTTATTTACGGATCGGGTCTAGATAATTTTTTATACTCATTGTACCGTCCCATACGGGCCATACCTATGTTTATAATCGAACTAACGGTTTTCGGTGCGAGTATATACCGCAACTCTTTTGTATTGAAAAATATTTAGAAAAAATAAAAATCTCTTATGGAAGGGAAGCTAGTCAAACAACTAAAAGATATTATGAAGTTATGAACTATCAATCTGAATGTATAAAATGTAAACGAAAAATAATATCGGATGCATAATGAAACCAAAAGCCGGATATACAAATAAGTTTTCTTCTGAGTGATTGACAATTCCGCCAAATCATATGAGAATACGAAATTTACTGTAACCTTTGGAGAATTAGTATAATGGTGTGAAAATTGTATGTGTGGCAGATTATTTTTATAGAACAAAATTATAGTTGATTATTGAATGTTGAAACACCCAAATCGATTTTGTAAAATAGACTCTTCAATATTTTGTTTCGCTTATATCATTGTCAAATATTATACAAATCAATTTGTTAACATGTATTTCAATATAAATTTATATATACAGTACATGAATCTAATATAACAATAATAATAATATATATGTATATATTCAAGGACGAATTCATATAGTAGCAAGGAGGTGCAAGCGTCACCCTTGGTTCGGTAGAAAAATATATTAAAATTTAATTTTTTATTAATTTTAAATATTTATTTGTAAGTACACCTAGTTAATAGATAAAAATAAATGTTAATTTGATCAAACTCAACTAACTTGTGTAGTGGAAAATTTTCTTTTTACTTACCAAGTGGTTCCAAATTCAAATATTATGTCACACTCAATTAATTAATTTTTTGATTATTATTAGTTTCTTCTCAATGTTATTATTTATTAATCACTTTTAACTTGCTAGACTCCATTGCAACTTTTTTAAGTTTTATTTTGACTTCATTTTTTTCTCCTAAAAAAGTTCGAACATAATATGTTTTTAATAGTATAAAATATTAAACAATGATTATTTTGTTTTACAAAATAAAAGTTACAGCATTACAATATTATTTATTACAATAACATCATTATTAATTCATGATTGACGTAATATCCGATTTCTTAATAAGTTTTCTCATGGTTTAATACTTTACTTTCTTTGAAAAATTAAGACACACGTATTTAGAATTTTATAAATTAATAATTTTTTATTGATATTTGGTGGTTTTACTCCTAAGTCTTGATATAAAATTTAAAATATAATACATTTCATATTTATATGCATCGGTACGTTTTGATTAAAAAAAATAACATACAACTTGTCTACCCTTACTCAAAATTCTGGATTCGTCTTTGTATATATTTATTCAAAATATGGGTACATATTGCGGTCTTGCGACTCGGTTTTATATTTCGATTAGGAGGTATAAAATTAAAAATCATAACTGACTTTATATCTGGTTGGGTCGGGTTAGGTAAATCAAAAAGCAGTTATGTGATGGGTAGGTTCTTACAGTTTTTAGGTATTTTTGACCGCCCTATTAGAGCTCCATTAGTAATTTTAAAAGATGTTTGTGGAGAAGATAAAATCAAAATTAAATTTCTTTTTTACCATTCACTAAATTTCCCTAATAATATTTTCTCTTTCAAAGGAATTTAATTTTATCAAGATTGATGCATTGTCTCAGTATTAATGACTGTACAGACTAGTTAAGTGTATGGCTGTTAGATAACCTTTTCAATTGATTTTCCTTAAATGAATGATGACAACAAGAATTTACTAAGTCAGTCAACGATTTGTGTCTATTCAAGGTTTTAGCTAAAGAGTAATGGCAAGATTTGCATATTTACACAATTTAGGTTGCAACTAATGTTTGACCAAAAAGCAAAAGAAAAAAAGGTTGCAACTAATGTTGACTAAAAAGAAAAAGAAAAAAAGGTTGCAACTAATAGGAGTAAACAGCATTTATTGTGCTATACATGATCTCTGCATGAATCTGAACCACAATACAACCTTTTTATCAAAATATTCCATCGTGAAATAATGAATAAAGTATCTTATTTATTTAAATGTAAGAGAAACTTTTAGTGTTACAACTTTCATTTATTAAAAAATTTGTTTTAGTTGGCTTATTCTAATTTGATTGTTGTAAATTATTGATAATTGCAAAATTTAAATTGATAAAACCTTAAGAGAACAAAAAAACTGTCTTACTTTTATTCATGCAATCTAGAACAATATTTTTTTAAAAATATTGGTTAGGGGTGCAAAATGAACTGAAGCGAGGCGAGCCTGATTTTGTTTAGGTTCCGCTCGTTTTAGAGACGAGCCTAAAAATCATGTTTATACTTGTCTTGTTTACATAGTCTGATCAGACTCGCTCGTTAAGCTTTAACAAGCCGAGCGAATCGTTAAGACTCATTTCATTCGCAATAATCAATTCTACATATATAACTAAAATAATTAACTGAGAAAATTAATTGTTACAAATAATTACTCTGTGTTTACAATATACACATATATATACTACACAAATTTACTCTCTTAGCTTAATATTGTTTATTTACTTATGTAAGCAAATATGGGTTAAATGATAAAAATAAAAATAAAAATAATCAATGAGCCCGAGCGTGCTCACAAAATCACTATAAAAGGGAAGAAAACTGATTCATTATATCAGTCGACTTTCTCTTTCAAAAAAATTATCTGTTTAGAAAAAAAATACCGCTCTGCCTGTGACAGTCATTTGAGAAATTCTTCCAATATATCAGTCGACTTTCTCTTTCAAAAAAATTATCTGTTTAGAAAAAAAAATACTGCTCTGCTTGTGACACATCATCGTAAGTTTCTAACATTAGATTATCAATTGAATATTATCTTCTGTAATTACTTACATATATTAATTTATTACATATATGATCTAACGAGTAGTTGACCGTTCTAAAAATGCTACCAGGATCATCTACAAGATAGACGATTTATTGATACAAGATCCCATTCCTTTCAGAGTCCGAGCATATAGTGTTATACTTGTAAGTTCTAATTCATTTCTATAATTTCGAATTCAATTTGATTTGTGGGTTGTAAATGTATAATGCATGTCATGATGTCCTAATCAGAAGAGAAATGTTAATCATTTGTTTATTTAAAAACTATAAAATCGTAGTTAAGGTTAAAAAATCAAAGAGATAACTTGTTTTTAATTTATTCTAGAATGCAATTAATAATTACAAATGAAAACATATAGAAAATGTTTAAGGGATGTATAAAATTTAATTATAAGTAGAGCAAATTTGCAAATGAAACCACCATCCACCCGGATAAGTGATACCAGACTCATCTGATTGAGGGAGTCATCGTGACACTCTCTCTATTTTCTATATTCATAATTATTTTTTCGGTTATAATTTTTTAATTTAACGTTTTATTTTAATTTTAAAGTGTTCGTTCAAATTTTTTCTTTTTACCCATTTATATATTTTTTGATATTATTATCTATAAAATTCCAAATAAACAATTAAACACAAAAAATATAAAAGAGCAAATATTACAATTTTTTTTTGAACTAACAATTTACAAATAAATAAATAAATGTTTATTTCAAAAAATATACGAAAAAATAATTTCAAATATTGAATATGGAGAAGGTGTTATAACGACTCTCCCAAAAAAGAGGAGTATGGTACCATCCCCGTCCTCTTTCGTAACTCCTATCTTGTAGAAACTCTTGGCAAATTATTCTGACTTTTATACTAAGAGCAAATGACTAATCTTTAATGAACCCACTTTTCCTAAATGGCTAACTCATACACATTTTACTACAACTACGTTATAGCACACAACAGAATATTAAAAGAAGATCCAAAATGTTCAAGAAAACTCTGAAACATCACACGCACGCACGTGCGCATATAGGAAAGGAACTAGGAATTAGATAGGGACAGTCGGAGACTGCAACCTCCTCTCTTCCAATTTTAAATTTTTTTGATAAAAAAATAGATTTTTTCTATATATTTTGATCAAAACCTTTAAATTTTTGTATTTCAGCTCTTGTTCCGTAAAATAATTTTATATACGTTATAATCTTTTATTATAGAAATCGTCTCCCATTTGATAATTATGGTTCCGTCACTGTGCGTACATATACACACAACGAAAAACGACATGTAAAAGCTGATAAATGTTCAAAATTAACTCGAAGTAAACAACATAAAAATAAGAATTCAGAATAAATTGCTAAACACACAGAAAACTCAAAATTTTAAAAAATAAGTAACGAAAAACAAAAAGTGCAAAAAAAATCTCAAATAAGAGGAAATAGCCGAATACCCATATTTTTTTTCCTTAATTTATCTAGAGAAAGGAATAAATGTTATAATTTTGTTTTTACTTTTTCATATGTTCTGATATTGTTCTGTATTTTTTTATATAGATTTGATTGACTTTTCCGGAATTTTATCTTTTATGCAATTTTTTCTAAAGTTTTTATAATGGGGTTTTCCTGTTTATTTTTTATATATATTTGGAATTTACTTTCGGAAAGGATTGGAAAAAGGGCTATAAATGAGTTGAGCCTGTCTTGGGTGGGCTCGGGGGTACTAAAATGCTTGTGACGAGCCTTAAAAAACAAGTTCAAGCTCGACTTGTGACTTATTTAATTAAAAAGCTCGAACTCTTGATCATAAGGTTCGTTAAGATTTATTGCTCGGCTCGTAAAATCTCAAAAAAAATGATTTTTTTTTTATACTTAAAATATATTTTTTGTGAAATTATATATATATATATATATAGGGGAATGATCCATACACAAATAAAAAAACACACATTATATTTACACGTCAATCACAACAAAATTAAACCACTTAATTAAAAAAAATTAAAAACTCTTTCTCACTATTTATCCCCCTAACCTCCTCCCATCTCACGTCTAACTAAAACAACAGAAGACATCCATTATCACATGAATTTTTTTGTTTCTGTTCGTAAATTAGGAGAAATTATATGTATATATATATATTTTTTTTTTTCTCCATTTTCTGCAAACTCACTCGCTTCTTTCCTTTTTTGTCCTGTTTTTGTTGATAAATGTAAAACCTTTAACTGGCATATGAGTTTGTCCTTTGGATAATTTACTTCTTTGTTTGTTCACTTATTACTTTTAATTAATAAATTGTCAACAAAACAAAAGTATTTCAAGTACAGAAGTATATTAAGTAATAAAAGGGAGGAGGGTGTTCTAGATGTGAGAGGAGAATCAAGTCTGAGAAGATAAATGAAGGAGAAAGTGTTTTAATTTTTTCTAATTAACTGGTTTAATCTTGACTATTAAAAGTAAATTAAATGAAGTGTTGTGATTGATGTGTAAATATAATGTATTTTTTTTAGATCTTTGGAACGGTCAGTTTATTTTTGACTGTTTATGATACAGTCAAGTTAACCACCGTTATATTAGAAAATGAATGGTTAGATAATATTTTTCAATAATTAATTTATTTTTTCTATTTTTAACAAATTAGAATTTGATAAATTAAAAACAAATTGTACAACACACTAAAAACTTAAATAAAAATATAGAACTCTATGGGGGCCTACCCTAAACTTAAATATTAATTATTTTTTTTTATCCATTTGACATTTTTTTTATGCAAACGGTTTGTGAACCAGTCATATAGGCTGACTATTCGCTAGTAATTCCCCTTTTTTTTCTGTGTATGGATACTTTCTCATATATAATATGCATATATATATATATATATTAAAATATACATTTATATATTAATTTAAACAAACAAGCCGGGCCCTTAACTGTTGCTCAGACTCGACTCATTTATGAAACAAATCCTATATTTTTGTTCATACTTAATTCAGTTATAACTGAACGAACACGAGTTGAGCCTTTAACGAGCCGAACACGAGCTTGTCGTAAACATTTCGATTCATTTGCATCCCTAAATTGAAAAATAGGACTCATACAAATTTAGCATTTACATGACTCTATAAAGGCCAACCTAATTTTATGTAGCTAAAGCCATTTTGAGACACTAACTTAATAATCTGAATGTTTTCTAATCGAGAGATTTATTGTTAAGAGTTTCTATCTCAAACAATTTCAACTAAAAGTAATATTTTTGTAATAACAGTGCTTCAAATTAGAGATTGATAAAGTTCCCCGCCATACCGTCTTCAAAAAAATGTTCATAAAATTCAAAATAGAAACAAAAGGGTTAACTATTTGCGGCACAACCAACATGACATGTAGATTTTTTCACCAATTCATGGTAAATACTAAATATGACGTATTGCACAACAACATATAAATACTCATGTTTATGTTTTAAAAATAAATCTAATAAAATATTTCCGTCTTAAGCTCTATTGCAATTTTCTTAAATATAGTGATAAAATACAATAAATTTGCATATAGAAACATAAAAAAACGAAAATCATCACTGATTTTAGAGAGAGATAGCACAATTTTATTATCAGTGACTATTTTCGTTATTTGATGTTTCTATATGCAAATTTATTGTATTTTATCACTATATTTAAGAAAATTGCAATAGAGCTGATACGCGTGAATTACAACTAATTCCGCTGCGACATTTGAAGTTTTTTTTTATTTCTCTGTCCACTTTTTTCTGTAAGTGATCTTCGCATTTTTCTGCGATTATTTTGAGGTTTTTCTTGTTAAACTAGGGTTAATCTGCTACATTAAGTATTATTTGAGTATATTGATCAATTTGGTTGAATTGAATATCATTGATTGAGATTATTGAAGAATTTATGTGTTGGCCCGGTGCGGCTAAACCTTAGACGGGGGGTGAATAAGGTTTTTGGCGCTTTTCGCCTAATTAAAATCTAAGTGGCAACTAACAACCCAACTTTGCTATCCTAAGCTTAAGCGTTTAATAATGTTAATGAAAAGCAATAATTCATAAACGCAAGCAAGAAAATAAGCTATTAAAAGCTGCGGAAAGTAAAAGTATAGGGAAAGAAAATGACACCAAGATTTATAGAAGTTCGGCAAACGGCCTACGTCCTTTCCTCGGTACTACCGAGTATTTCACTATAATTCTTCTTTCCGATTTTACAAATCCTTATCGAGCTCAATCGAGCGATTGGCTCACCCTCTACCCGAGGTTCCTACTCTTGATTCAAGTGCAAGCGTACACGTCTAATGAGTCAACGACTCCCCCTCAATCTATGAGTACCCAAGTGTTTAACCTAGAACTTTTAACCAACACTTTGGCTTAAAAGCTTCTACCTAAACACTCACTCACAATGAGCTTATAAAAACGCTCTTTACAATTTTGTCGAAAATTAAAACAACACCCACAATTGATTGCTTCTTAAATAAGCTAATTTGTGGTTTCGATGATGTTTGATCCTTGTTGGAGCTTGTATCGATTTATCTTCAATTTCTTTCTTTTCGAAATATTTCACCAAAATGGTGATTTTGGGTTTATGTATATGAGAGAGGTTGAAATATTGATTATGGATATGTATGAATGTAATTTGTGGTTTGGGAGAGAGATTAATGTGTATTTGTAACCCAAAAATTCTCTTGGATCTTTTTTTGACCGTTGGGACTGGTTTTGGGTTTTATCCAATAAAAACTTCACTTTTCGAAAAAGCAAAAAAGCTGTTTTTTTTTGTATCTGCACTTTGACCCACCGGTGGGTGTCTTCTGACCCATTGGTGGGTGAAATCTTGCTTGGTTCTGGAACATTGACCCACTGGTGGGTGTCTTCTGACCCACTGGTGGGTGAAATCTTGCTTGGTTCTGGAACATTGACTCACTGGTGGGTTCTGTATACCCACTGGTGGGTGCACCTGGAGATTTATATGTTGAACTGTCGACTTTAAAATGCTCGTAACTTGCTCGTTCGGACTTCAAATTTACTTCCGTTTGAACCGTTGGCTTCGTTATCGAATGCTCTATCATTTTAAAGTCCTGAAATATACATTTTCTATTTTTGGAAAAGACAAAGCATTATATCATCGAATAGAGAAATCGTAAAATCATTAATACATAATCAAACGTATAATCAAAATCAATTATTGAACTCAAGGTTCAACATTATGTTTATTTGGGTTTAATTGAAGAATTAGAGATACAAATTGTTCTATTGCTGAAAATATGTATGGGACATTAACTTATAACAAGAGTGCTGATATAAATAGTCCATATTTATTCAATATAAATGACATGAATGAAAAAAGTTTGGTTAATCCACAACTGAATGACAAAAACTATGATATCAGAGCATCAATGATGGTTTTTGTTCTTTGATGTTTCTATATGCAATTTTTTTGTATTCTATCATATAGTTTCTTTGTATAAAAATGCTAATACACATACAATATCAAAATAATGAACAAAATTTTTAATATTCATTTATATTTTGTCCTTAATTTTCTTACTATTATTTTTTAATTTTGACATAGTAGTCATGGCAGTGATAGTTAAAAAAAAAAATCTAAAATTGTCTTTTCAATAAATAACACAATTACTTTTTTATTATATTTTTTTTATTGAAAATAGTAACTTCTAACTTGGGACAAAAATAAAAAAAGTTTATACAAATTATCAAAAATGTGTTGAAGTAATAATATACAAGTAGTTTAAAATTGTAATACTGAAATAAAAAACATAGAATGATGTAAAGTATCAACGACGACTTTGATGGGTACCATGAGTTAGCTATAGATGTACATATAGCTTGAATTGAATGTTCATTCCTAGACTCTAGATTGTGTAACATAGCCGGGATGACACCTTATAACACATTGTTGGATCACATGCTCAATATACATCGATATACTCTTCTGGATCAGGTGCCACACGAGCTTTGTCAATCTCGTCGACCCGATCTCATGGACCATACATCACAGGACCTTTGTCATTTTCATCGATGAAAATGACAATCGACATTTGATATGATATTTATTCTAATACTTTCAAAAAACTAACTAAACCACGAATAAACTCTTCTACAAATCATGAGAAGCAATGAATTGATGATTGATACCGGTTGCCTAGCTACCCTCCCCTTATAGATTTTTACCATATGAGTCGACTTGTCAATCTTTGGCAATGGACCAAACCTCTTGAATTAACCAGATTATACCCACAAACATTAGAAATCGTCATGTAATTTGCCTTCATGACTTTGTTTATTCATAAAAGATCATTTGGAGCTCTAGCTACCCATGACCTCTGCTAGCTTCTAACAATATTATGGTATTACTTGGGTATTATCATACGTTTTCCGTTGTCCTTCTGGGTATTATGACATTATCAAACATTCCATATTGATCCTCCAAGGTTCTCCATGGGACTGGACTATGAATCAGAAAATATTGAGGACTTGTAAAGTCAGAAGGAGAGTTATGAGTAATCTTTTTTCACACGTCAAGATAATTTTTTATATTTTCACCTATGTCTTCCAATATACTATCAAAAGATGAAACCAAATTATAGTTTAATAAACATGACCATGAAATATCCCAATCAAGGATCTTAAAAATAGTTATAAACTATCAGTATTCAGTAGAGTAGGGAAATATGCTCCTCTTTTAATTACTAAGTTCTAGGTTAAGTGATGTAAAGCACTTATAATAATGAAGATGCTTACTTAATTCGTATGTATAAAAAAGTTCTGCCAGGTGTAAAATATATCTTGAATTTCCCGGTCAAACAAATTATGTTTTCATGTGAGAAAGGAAACTTTTTACTCATATCCTGATCAAGATATATTTGTTTGCAAAAAAAATTAATGTTCTAAGAAACTTGCTTCAAATCGAAAAAGCTCGATTGAAAGCTTAAAAATGCAAAAAAAAAAAAATGTTTTTAAAGCTAGCTTACACTTTCAGCTAAGTTTTTGCTAGGTAAAACACTGGCAAAAACTAACTTTGTATTGTTTTCCTTTCTACCTTAAGTTTAATATCTCATATGGATGCGTTCTTTTTTATTTTTAATTATTCATTTTTTCCCTCCAGTTTTCAAAGCAAACTACAGCCCGAAAATGAACAGAAATACCTCATATTTAAGCAACAGCAACTCAGGATCCGATGATGAATCGGATAGGCGCCGCGATCCAGATTTTTATAGGCGGCCCGTTAGGGATGTCGTACCAAGAATCCAACCCACGAGAACAAGAAAAGATATAGGGAAAAGAAATTTTGAGATGGGAAGTTCTAGCTCGACTAGAACAGAAATACAGAATATAAGTGAGACAACACCTTTATATGGTGTTCACAACAAAAAGACCATAACAAATGGGAATAATGGGGGTAGAGAAGCACTGAGCCGAACCAGTTTGATAACATGGCTGGTGAATAATAACTTAATAAGTGAAAACACAAAAGTTTACTGTGTCAACGAGTCCTTAACAGGACTTATCCGTCAGGGCGGAATATTATGTGGATGTTGCAATGGAATCCACATGCCAGTTAAGTTTGTAATGCATAACATGTTAGACGGTCGCAAGAGAAGGCCTTACGAATACATTTTCGTGTCCGAGACGCGTACTCCCCTGATAACTCTCCTAGAAAATGCTTTAAATAGCATGAGAGTGTTTAAGCCTGTTCAGACCAATATCATAGATGGTGATGATATTTGTCTAATTTGTGCCAATGGGGGTCCATTAATGTGCTGCGACGGATGTAATTCCACTTACCATCCCAAATGCATGGAGTTGATGGTAAATTATTCTTTTATAGTACCTAAGAATATTACTTGAAAACTTTTTTTTTTCTGTACGAACTATAGTATATTCGTTTATTAATTTTCTTGTTTAATAGGTGGTTCCTGAAGGGGTTTGGTTATGCCCCTACTGTATCTGCAAATTTTGTAGGAGGGGCCCTTCCTTTTATGATGGCCCTGTTGATGTTGAGTGTTTCCAATGCGGAAAGAAATGTACGCGTATTTGTAAATTATTTTAGTGTTATTTCCCAGATTTTGTTATTTAATAATTTAAATTGATTATAATGATTTTTTTCGGAAAGTCCATCAAAAGTGTTACCAAAAGCCAACACAACTATTTCTGTACTATAGGAGGGAGTCTCTATGCGACGATAACTGCAGGGAGGTATGTCGACAAATTAAGCATTTTCTGTTAAAAAATAGTTGCTTCTTTTAAATTTTTAATCCAGTTTTTCTTATTATTGGCTAAAGGTTTACATGGAACTAAGGAGATTAGATGGAAAACAGCAAGACCTCGGAGAAGGGTTCACTTGGACTCTTCTTCGACGTAATGACGAAGGCGCTGGTGTTAATTTGACAGTTGATAAATATCAATTTATCGAAGGCCATGCTAAACTTGCTTTTGCAAAGGATCTTATGAGGGAGTGTTTCGAGCCAGTAACTGACAGGCTTACTGGAATAGATATTGTTGAAAATGTCATGTATAATTGCGGGTATGCCTTCTTATTTACTTAAAAAATTTAGTCTTTAAAAGAAAACCAAAATTATCATTTATTTTTTCTCTAATTGTTTTTTTTCTCTTGGTAGTTCCAACTGTAATAGACTCAACTTTATCGGATTCTACACTGTCATCCTGGAAAAGGATGAGGAAATTATATCCATAGCCTCACTCAGGTAATTCTTTTTACCTGTTCCTTTACAGGATAGGTAAAAAATAATTATATTCTGTAAATAAATTTGAGCCAATTTTTTTGCGCAGGATTCATGGGAAAGCTTTTGCGGAGTTGCCCTTTCTTGCAACACTAGAAAAGTTTAGAGGTCGAGGATATTGCCGGACCCTGATGTCGGTTATTGAAGACGTAAGATTTTGTTTCTTCTGTGTCTTTATTCAGTTTAATACTGTAATTTCATATTTTCACAGAATCTTATATGTAATCATGACGTAGGACGGAAGCGTAAAATAGAATTAAAAGATCTTGTTCGTAACACACAAACGGGTGTGTTGTTCGATTACGTTCAAACGGGCGTGTTTTGCTGGAATCCACCAACCAAAATCTGGAATCCATCAGGAAATAAACTAAAGTAAAGTATTTTATTTATTGGAAAATAATTGATGCCTTCATACCTCAATCATAGAGGTATATATAGAGTTGTTAACATCAATCCTAATCTGACTATAACTAATCTAAATGAATCCTAATCTAAGTAGGAAATAAACTAATACTAAAATTCTTAATCAGAATTGAAATAGAAATAACAAATCCAAGTTCCTAATCATATTAGGAAAAGGAAACTAAGTTTCCTTTCCCTGTAAATCGTTGGTGAATTTCTCAGCAAACTTGTCCGCATCATTCTCTTCCACTTCAGAACAACTCGTCTCGATGTTGTAGTCTTCGGGGAAATATGATCATCGCCTCCAATATACTCATAAATATCAGCCACATTGAAAGTCTTGGAAATCTTCATATGTTCGGGAAGATCAATCACGTAAGCATTATCATTAATCTTTTTCAAAACTTTGAATGGACCATACTTCTTTTGGTCGAGTTTCTTTGACTTCCCCCACGTTCTTTTCGCAAGAAAATCATCACTAAGTCACCAACTTCAAAAACTTTATGACGCCTATGCGCATCTGCTGCAGCTTTGTACTTAGCATTTGAGGCCTCCAACTTTTGCTTTACCTGCTCAATAACATCCATATGTAGTTTGGCTAGATTCTCAGCTGCGGAGCTCTTGTTAATATCATATGGAAGACGAACCAGGTCTACAACATGCATGGGAGTTCGACGATAAACAATGGCAAATGGTGACTTTCCTGTCGAGCTATGCACTGCACTGTTATATGCGAACTCTGCTTGGGCAAGGAAAAAATCCCATTGCTTCTTCCTCTCTTCACAAATACAACGAACTAAGTTTCCTAATGTACGATTCACCACCTCCGTTTGTCCATCTGTTTGAGGGTGAGTTGTACTACTCAAACGAAGATCAGTGCCAAATTTCTTCCATAACGTGGACCAAAAATGTGCTAAAATTTTTGAGTCTCGATCAGATGTGATCGAGCGAGGTACCCCATGTAAACGAACAATTTCTTGAAAAAATAACTTGGCCACATGCGGTGCATCACTGGTAGTACGACATGGAATAAAATGTGCCATCTTAGAGAACCTGTCTACTACTACGAAGATAGAATCTGAACCACGTTGAGTACGAGGCAACCCCAAAACAAAATCCATTGACAAGTCTTCCCAAGGTTGATGAGGAACGGGTAGAGGCATGTACAAACCTGTATTTTGTCCTTGTCCCTTTTGCTCTTGACAAACCGAACACTTTCTTACAAACCTTCCAGCGTCTCGCTTCAATTGTGGACAAAAGTAACGCTCCTCAAGGCTAGCAATTGTTTTATCTCGGCCCAAGTGTCCACTTAACCCGCCAGCATGTAATTCTCGAAGCAACTTCTCTCGAAGCGAAGTACGCGGAATGCACAAACGATTCCCCTTAAAAAGAAACCCATTTTGCTCCAAGAAATCTCCCAGTGGTTGATCTGCTAAATGCTTTGCCCATATCGACATAAAGTCTTCATCTTGCTCATATAGCTCCTTCAAAAAATCAAACCCCACAACTTCCTGGCTAACTGTGATCAACAAAGCAGCACGCCTACTTAATGCACCAGCGACCTTGTTAGTAGCTCCAGACTTATGCTTGATAACGTAATTAAATTGCCCAAAATATGCTGCCCAATGAACGTGCATCTTATTCTTCAAATCTCGCTGATTTTTAAAATGCACCAATGATTGATGATCTGAATAGATCACAAACTCTCGTGGTAACAAATAATGCTTCCAGGTTTTCAATGCTCGGAACACTGCATATAACTCTTGCTCATAAGTTGACCACGTTTGCCTAGCCTCGTTAAGTTTCTCGCTGAAATATGCAACCGGCTTTCCGTGTTGGGACAACACTCCACCGATTCCAGTTCCACATGCATCAGATTCAATTTCAAAAATTTTCTCAAAATCTGGTAACGCCAAAATAGGTGCAGACGTTAACATATCTTTGATTTCCTTAAAACTATTAGCAGCAGTGTCGGTCCATTCAAATTTCTCTCCTTTTTTCTTCCTTAAACAATCTGTTATAGGTGCTGCAACACTACTGAAATTTCGAATGAAACGCCGATAAAACGTCGCAAGCCCATGAAAACTTCGTACTTCAGTCAACGAGGATGGGGTTGGCCAATCACGAATCGCCTTTATTTTCTGCTCATCCACGTGTATTCCTTCAGAGCTCACGATGTATCCCAAAAATAAAACCTTGTTTGTCATGAAACAACATTTTTTCATGTTGACAAATAATTCATTATCTTGCAACACTTGCAACACACTCCTCAAATGTTCAATATGCTCAACTTCGTTACGGCTATAGATTAAAATATCATCAAAATAAACCACCACATACTTACCAAAGAATGGTTTTAGCATCTGGTTCATTAGTCGCATGAAAGTACTTGGCGCATTTGAAAGGCCGAAAGGCATCACCAACCATTCATACAATCCGTCCTTCGTTTTGAAAGCCGTCTTCCATTCATCACCAGGCTTTATACGAATTTGATGATATCCACTCCTTAAATCAATTTTTGAAAATACGTTTGACCCTGCCAATTGATCCAACATATCATCTAACCTTGGTATAGGAAATCGGTATTGCACTGTAATATTATTAATAGCTCTACTGTCGACACACATACGCCAAGATCCATCTTTCTTTGGTACTAGTAAAGCGGGCACTGCACAAGGACTAATGCCCTCTCTCACATATCCTTTATGCAATAAACTTTCAACTTGTTCCTGTAGAATTTTATTCTCTTTAGGGTTCATTCGATAAAGTGGCAGGTTCGGTAATCGTGCTCCAGGAACAAAATCTATCCGGTGCTGAATATCACGCATTGGAGGTAGCTGATCTGGTTCGAGCGTTACACCTCGAAACTCTTTTAGTAACTCTTTTATCGGCTCTGGTACTTCGAACTCTTCATACTCATATGCTGCCTTAGCGACCAGAGCTAAAACACCACCAAACTCTTTGATATCACAAGAAAACTCGTTGACAGAATTAGAAATAGCCAACAAAGTTTTCCCTTCCACTTTAGAAGCTTTCGGTATACTTCCTGTTGGAACTACCATAATTTTTTTTCCTTGCCACTCAAAATAATATGTATTTTCTCTTCCTTTATGGACAACATCAACATCAAATTGCCATGGCCTACCCAATAATATATTGCATGCATCCATCTCCACAACATCACAACTAACCTCAGACTTATAAAACTTTCCCATAGACAAAGGTACTTTGCAAATACATGTTACCTGTATGGAGGGTCCTTTCTGGATCCAACCAATTTGATAAGGAGATGGGTGTGGCCCGGTGCGTAGCTTAAGATGATCCATAACTTTTTTTGCGATCAGGTTCTCACAACTACAACTGTCGATAATCAAACTGCATATTTCCTCGCCAACCCGACATTTTGCTGGGAAAATTTTTCTTCGCTGGCTTAATTCTTCTGTCTTTGGTGAACACAAAATCCTTTGAACGACTAGAGTAACATCATCTTGCTCTTCCCCACAAATATCATATGTGCTTCCCTCTTCCTCTTCGACATAATTTGGGTCATCCTCATCTTCCGTTGAGTTTACCATATGAACCGGCCTTCTCTCAGGACACTCGTTTGACCGATGCCCTAGTTGTTGGCACCTATAACACTTCCCACTATTCGGCCTTGCATAAGAATTATTTGTGGCTATTTGTCCAGGTGTAGGTCGTTTCGGGATCACCGCAGATTTTACTGCATGGTCTTTATTATCAATTTGAGGTTGTCGTGAATTTTCGAAAATTTTGTTAGAAGACTCCCCAGTAACTTTCCGAAAGAAGGAGGAACGACCCGCTTGTTGAGACAGTCGTGCTTCTGCCCTAGAAGCCATCTCCCTGGCATTTGCTAATGAATGAATTGGTTGTACACCCATCTTATCCTGAATTTCATACTTCAAGCCTCTCATAAAACGAGCAATTTGATGATCTTCGGCTTCATTGACATCACAGCGAGATTGTAGCCTCAAGAACTCCTCTGTATAACCAGCCACAGTACGTGTCTCTTGTCGGCAATCTAAGAACTGCCTATATAAGGCTTGGACATAATCTCTAGGAAGAAAACGCCCTTGTAATAACTCTTTCATCATAGCCCACTCTCTGATGGGCTGTCTGCGTTGCCTATAGCGTTCTTCGCAAATATTTTGTCACCATACGCCAGCACCTCCCTTCAACTTGTACGCGACAATAGAAACCTTACGCTCTTCATCAACATCCATAATCTCAAAAAATCTCTCCACCTCATTCACCCAATCCAAGAATGCTTCTACTTCTAGATTCCCGTTGAAAACAGGAATCTCTGCCTTGATCCTATAACCGTCGTAATCCTCCCGTCGCCCCCGATTATTGCCTGGAACAACGACACAATCACCTTCCAGAACAGGTGGCGGTTGTCGCTGGTTGTTCCCACTTTTTATTAACGTTAGAAACTCTCGAAGTTGGTTGCTCACCTCAGCAACCTCGACCCCCATTGACTCAACCTTAGCCTCTAGAGATTGAATCCGAGCTTCGTCCATAGCTCTGATACCACCTGACGTAGGACGGAAGCGTAAAATAGAATTAAAAGATCTTGTTCGTAACACACGAAAGGGTGTGTTGCTCGATTACGTTCGAACGGGCGTGTTTTGCTGGAATCCACCAACGAAAATCTGGAATCCACCAGGAAATAAACTAAAGTAAAGTACTTTATTGATTGGAAAATAATTGATGTCTTCATACCTCAATCATAGAGGTATATATAGAGTTGCTAACATCAATCCTAATCTGACTATAACTAATCTAAATGAATCCTAATCTAAGTAGGAAATAAACTAATACTAAAGTTCTTAATCAGAATTGAAATAGAAATAACAAATCCAAGTTCCTAATCATATTAGGAAAAGGAAACTAAGTTTCCTTGCCCTGTAAATCGTTGGTGAATTTCTCAACAAGCTTGTCCGCATCAAATCACGAGCAGGCAATGGCAAAGATTGTAAAAATCTTTTCTAAACTTCTCCCCTTTCAAATGCATTACCATTCGGATATATCTGATTTCGGGTGCAATCAACTCCTAATCTTATAGCATGTCACAAAACCATTCCCGGTTTGATACAACTCAACTCATGTTTGGTTTAATGACGTATACTTTTTCTTATTTTATGACATATATATACTGATACAAAGAAACGTTTTCTTAACATAATTCTTCTATCCACTTTTGTTTTTGTCCAAAAGAATTGCTTGCTTGTAGATTTCCAGAACAAAAAACAGGAACCAGAAAAGATAACCATCTTACGTAAAGCTAATATCCATGTAAAATTTATATTAGAACAGTTTTTATGTTCCGGAAAACTATAAGGAACATTTCAATGCTTCACTATCTGACATTCCGGCAAAAGAAACTTGGGTTTTCATCTGACCATTACATCAACAGCTAGTCGTGAAAGTGCGCTACACTTATCGTATGCTTTAGTTACATCAATGCCACTCCCAGGGATATTATCATTAAGACCCTTATAAAATCTTATTTCTTTTGGGAACTTATAGAACATATCATTTTCTTTTTCAGCTTCTTTGTAATTTGGAAGTCCCAAATTTGGTCCTTCCATCTACTCCTGAAAGCTTCACCTGGTGGGTGAAGAAACATGAATTCAGAGTTGCCAATGGAGACATAAGCCAAGAATTAATGGAATGGAATACACTATCATTTCATAAATCAGTGCTATTACATAAGACCCCATAACCTAATCAAGGTTCTATTTTTCTCTCTCGCCTTTCTAAATCTAAGCAGATATTGTTACTAGGATTGGTATGGATATAACTAAACTGGGGTAAATTAAGTACTTGCATAGCTGTTTAAAATTGCAGGCAAATAAGCTCTATATTTTACTGACTTTAAACTTCATAAAAAATTTCTCTTGCACCAGTGCTTATGTAATATTTTACTCTCCAAGTTCAACATGTGGAAGGTGCGAAATATCTTATTAGTTTATAGGTTTGTCTACTAAATTCCAAAGATTAACCTGATATAATGCATGTATATAGTAAAACACCAGAAAAATGTCTAATTTGGGTTAACTTTCTTTATTATACGAGTACGATACAAAGTGATTCGCAATAATGTTTTTAAAGTGTCCCCCCAATTTGCAAATATGGTCTTGTACATTTTTCTTGAACATATCTTTTCTTAATGAAAGGTATATATGGGGTACTGCAGTATGCAATTTCTAAAATCGCACGAAACTTTGAAAGGGTAAACTGTGATTCATGTTACATCTGATGACAGCAAACAAACATGTCTGTAGTTAACTGTATAACTATAACATACTTGGCAGGACCAAAAAACGAAGAGAACTATAGAGTATACACACAGTAGCTTATGCTTTCTCTATGTAGTAGTTCAGTTCAAGT
The DNA here is from genome assembly GCA_963682055.1 of Primula veris. Taxonomy (NCBI): domain Eukaryota; kingdom Viridiplantae; phylum Streptophyta; class Magnoliopsida; order Ericales; family Primulaceae; genus Primula; species Primula veris. Next base: position 20,371,919 of record OY821749.1, on the reverse strand, counting down.
TATTCTTCCACTTCTTAGATTTCTCGTGCTTGTAAGTTAACTTTTATATTTACTTGAATTTTCAATCTGCAGGTGGAGTGATATTGGAGAGGGAAGTTCCTAATCTCAATGAGGATCCTCCAGAGAATAACTGAATGTCAAGGAGCACCCTATGAAACCTAATTTCCTGGGTGTTATTTTTTTCCCGAGAGTGAATTTTTATTGCAGGCTTGAAACTGCTGTTTAAAATTATAGTTAGCCAGTTGTTTGATGTTGTTTTCTCCCTTTCTGCTAATCATGAGCAGCAATTATCAAAATCTGAATGTTTGCGTATCATTAATTTGCCATATTTTTTTTATTTTTTTTGAGGGGGTTAGACAGAACCCTATCTGTATATAAACATATAATATCAATACGTACATAGGTGGCGGAAATAAACCAAACCACCCAAGAAAATAACTGAATACATGATATCTAGATAAACAAAATGAAATTTACGCAATTGTGACAAATAATAAGTGGAAAAAAAAACATGGAAATAAAAATTCAATGTCATCGTTTGATCTGAGGCATCTGTCTCGAATTCAGTGCAAGTATCCCCTTGATGCTCTGCGGAAGAGTACCAATATCATAAAAGACCTGATCAGCCTCATGCGAGCACGCCCAGTTTGCCATGAAATCAGCCGCCTGGTTCGCCTCTCTAAATACGTGCCGAATCAAGATCCCATGCGTTGACAACTGACGTATACTAGCTAAAGTGTAACTGTGTTCTCATACTCCTAAAGTCGTTGAAGTCACCCAAGATGCCACTGTCATAGAGTCGGACGCAGCCTCTACGCTATCGAAACCCATCTCGGTCGCCATTTCCAAACCAATCAAAATAGCCTGTAGCTCAGCGAAAATAACTGGTCTCGGTACAAGAAATTTACCGAATGCTCTAACTACACAACCATACTCGTCACGGAGGATCGCACCAACAACTGATGGGTCAGGGTTGCCTTTAGAACAACCATCTATGTTGAGCTTGCGGTGACCCGGGGGAGGTCGGACCCAAGCAACCAAACGTAAATGTTATACTCTGTGAGGCAAAATCCTGAGAGAATCCACAAATTCCACTCCTCTATCTCCTCAAAGTTGGCGTGATTGGAAACCATCATCAACTCCCAGCATACGAATATCCTCGATCACTCTGTATATCATGGCGTGGCTACTAAAGAACTCTGATCTTTCAAAAATATAATTATTACGGGCCTTCCAGACATGCCACAAGATGTAGCATGCTGTAATGAACCGTACATGACCAATCGAGGTAAGATACTTGCGCCAACGCAAAAACATCCTGAGAATAGAATCACCGGATCTGACGAGACACCAAATAACCCAGTAAAGTACATCCAGACCTCTCTATTAAGTGGACAATTAATAAAAAGGTGTGTCAAAGTCTCACAAGAAGCACCACAAGTGCATCTTGATGTCATAAAAAATCCCATCAAAGATAGCCTATCATCCGTCACTAAAAGGCCACGAAACAACCTCCAAAGAAAGAATGACACATGCGTTGGAATCGGGCGCCACCAAACATATGAATAGACCCTACTGACCGTCCTCCTCTATCTAAAAATAGCCCATGCCAAACGAATCGAAAACTCTCCAGCTACTGATTTGCTCCAGCGGATCCTATCGATATCCTTTGCCGGTATCGGAATCTGAGTAATCTGATCGACTAAAAATAGAGGTAACCGAGTCTCCTCAAGTCTACCCCTATCTCACTGTCGTGCACTCCATTAAGTCGAAACTGTCTCCAAAGAAAGAGTCATCGGGTCATGAACAGAAATAGACTCATCTCCTATCCAAATGTCATGCCAAAAACTCATCTGGCCCTGTCCAATGCACCATCAAATCATCGGCTCAGTGTCGACCATAGCCTGACAATTCGCCGCCAAAGAGGTGAAGCTGGATAGCCGAACTCAACTAGGGAAGGATGAGACACAATACAATATTTTGCCCTCATAAAGTGGCCCCAGAGCGAATCCTGCTCTCTAAATCTCCACCAAATCTTGGCCTCGTAAGCCATCACAAAATCCACCATCGATCTAATACCTAGCCCCCTTTCTTTCGTCGGATAGCATGCCTCCGCCCACCTACACCAATGGATCTTCCTGTGGGTGAGTGTGTCACCCCATAGGAAGGGCGTGAACAACCTCTCAATTTGGGCCACAACTGCCTGAGGCGGTCGTAAGATGTGAAACAAATAGATAGGCATAGAAGCGGGCACATGCCTAATAAGAACCAGCTTTCCACCAAAAGAAAGCAAACGATTGGCCAGCCAGAAATACAATCCTGAATCCTCCTCACCAGCTCATCGAAATAAATGATCTACAAGCACCTCGGAAGATCGGACATCCAAAATAAATAAAGGGGAGCTGCTGGAAACTGGTAACCACCGCAACAATATTCCCTCGAGAGGTGGGAGCCGAAGGGCCAAGATAAAAAGCACACTTGGCCTGCCTAATCAACTATCCAGAAACCGCCTGATAATCATCAAGAACATCCATAACCCTCTGAACACTATCTTTGGTGGCTCTCGAAAATATAACTACGTTGTCAGCGAAACTCAAATGCGATACCATAACCTCCACCCTAGTGTAGTAACGAACAGAAGTATATTGTCGGTACATCTCATCCAATCGTCTCAAGAGATACTCGGCCGCAATGATAAACAACAGCCTGTCAAAGACCCTCCTGGGGCTGGAAGAAGCCACACACACCTCCATTCACAAGAACAGAAAACCAAGGACCCATAATCGCACGCTGAATCAACAAAATCCATCTATCGAAAAATCCAAAGGCCCGCAACATGGCAAGGACAAAAGGGCGGGACATGCGGTCATAAGCTTTGGCCATGTCAAGCTTCACAACTACATTCCCCCCACGAACCTCTTGGTTCAGATCATGAACTAGCTCCTGCGCCAACAAGACCCCGTCATGAATCACCATGTTAGGGACGAAACCGCTCTGAGACAGGAAGATGATGCGTGGCAAAACAGCCGACAACCTGCGAACAAGTACCTTGGACATGACCTTGTTACTAACGTTGCACAAACTGATAGGATGAAAATCTGCCCACGAAGAAGGGGAGTATTTCTTTGGGAGGAACACAATAAAAGTACTAATAAAACCCATGGGCATTGGAGTGCCACTAAAATAATCAATGACCGCAACGTATAAATTCTCATAAATAATATCCCAACAGTGTTGGTAAAAGTATGCACAAAAACCATCAGGGCCCGGAGCACCATCCATATCCATCGAAAAAACAGTTTTTTACTATATAGATTGTTGTTTCCCACAGTTATCATAGTTAAATTTTTTGGAGTTAAAGTGGTTAATTTGATGTCGAGGTGACATGCAGTTCAGAGTTTAAATTATGGTGATCAATAATATGCTTTTGAAATTTTGGAGAAACATCATTTATATGGTTAAGAAAGTTTCTTTTCCATTTCCATAAAATAGCCTATAGAGTTTTTTTTATCAAATACTATCTCTATTGGTGTCTAGAGATGTTTTGTAATACATATTTTTTTTATATTCAGAGTGTTATATATGCATATTGACTTATGTTTTCAAAGAAATTATAGTGTAATGGGACTATGGGAGCCAATTGAAAATTGTTTTAAGTACCAAAAGAATTATGAAAATCTCGCTTGGTAATTAATTTTGGCTGGTTAACTCTTTTCCCGTAGAATTACGGAAATTACAGCAACTAACTCTTTTCTGATTTATCCCAACATTGAGAACCTTCAATGAGTCCAATAGGAGTTCTTTTTAGTGTGTGTTCAATAGGAGTCAGTAAGAACATGAAAAATTAAGAAAAATTTACCTATTTTACCTCGGAAAAAAAGACGTGTGAGTTTTTTAATACCTGGCATATAGATACAAGTTAAATCATAAGCATCCATATGCAAAAACTCAAATGGGAGGGGATTAAACGCTATTTTATAAAGATTTCGATCAAAATAGATGAAAAACTCTCGTTATTGATTTTTATGGGGCTATACTGTGTCTCCACCTAATTATTTTACTATGCTAAGCCGCATGTAAACAAGTACATGAGTTTATTGTTCCTTTTCAATTTATTTGCACAGTTCAGTTAGCCCTTGTTTTCTTGCGAATGCTACTATACCATATCTATTGAATCAAAAATTGAAGAGAAATGTTTCACTGAGTAACATGATATGATTTTTTGAGAAATGTTCTTTTTAAAGTGCATCGCTAGTAACGGTGTTTTGGGAATACGTCTCTCCCGACAAAAAACTGCCGACGAAGCCGAAATTCGTCGGCTCTAAGTCACCTTACCCAACGAAGTAACTAATTTTGTCGGCAGAATCGGAACAAAAAGGTTTGATGCTGTGGATACTAATCCCGACGAAACAAAGGACAAAAAAAATTGTCGGCTCTGTGCCTCCCGACGAATTCGTTCTATTTTGTCGGCTCGATTTATAATTATACAGGAAATTAAAACGACGATGAGATGATTGGAGTCTGCAAACTCGATTATAAAGTAGTATGTACCAAGGGTGCAAAGGTATATTTTTTTGCTGCTTTTGTGGCTTATGGGAAGTTAAATAAACTTTAGTTCGCAACAATTTGTTCATTCGTTTGATGATACTGAGCCAGTTAATTTTTGCTTTTTGTTTCTTTTAAGTTCGAATGTGTTGGATTCTAAATCACTCATGGCTTTTGATTCTTTTATACACTATATAATAAAGCATGAGTTTTTTTTTTCTTTTGGAGATTTTGAAATAACAAATATCACTTACACTTCGTTAGTTTGTTACACTTCATTAGTTTCTCTTTTGGTCTTGATTAAGCTAGGAGCTTTAAGAGATTTTTTTCCAACTTCTATAAGTTCGTTTATTTGCTTTAAAGAAGCCATTATTTGTTTTTGTTTTTTTCACCTTATTTAGGCCTAGTTTGGTTGCAGGTTTTCTTTTGGAAATTAGTTTTGTTGCAGGTTACTTCATTCATTTTTTTTTAAAACGAGTAAATAACAAATGTTCAATTGGTTATGACACTTAGTTTGTTTGTTACCGTATCAATACGTAAATCTTCTTCTGAAGAAGTCTGTGGCTGTTATTTTGATGCTATAACAGGATTCAAAACGTACAAGATGTTGCCGACAATTTATCGAGATCGATTTTCTGGTATGATAAAGCTAGGAGCTTAAAGAGATTTATTTCCATCTTCTACAAGTCCGTTTATTTATATATTTTTACCTTACTTAGGGCTAGTTTGGTTGCAGGTTGCTTCATTCATGTTTGTATACCATGAACTTTTTACATTATGCTATTAATTTAATTTTACAGTATAAAGCATTAAGCATGTACTCTATTTTTATTTTATTGATGTAAATTATTAATGATAAATAGTGTCTGAGTCTAAAATGAAAGTTGGATTCTCCAAACACATATTTTTAAGTCATAAATAATTCAATTATTTATATTATAAGCTAAAAATATCATGTTATCTAAACGTAATATGGCAGTGAATATTAAGTTATAAGCTGAAAAAACTTCTTTTTCATAAGTATAATTTTTATTTTCAAAAAAAATTTCCCACCACAAAATTTCCCACCACCTGAACACGTTCTTAACTGCCCCCCAAATTACTCCCTCACCCCTCTCTCCCTCTCAATTCCATTATCATCAACTAAAGCTCTCAAAGGTACGAATCTGAATTTTTATTAGAGATTTTTTTTAGTGATTCAATCAAATAAACTAAGATTGACTTCGATATTATAGCTATATCATCTATTACGGCTCAGATCCTTTCCCAATTATTTTGTACAGTAGTTGTTTCCTTCATGGTTAGGTATTTCGAAATTGATTACTTCATATCCACAGTATCATGGGTTTCATATGTTTGTATGTATATGTGGATCTACTGTCTAATGCAATAGAGAGGAACAAAATTGAGTTATTCTTTTATCCTCTTTGTAAATTTAACACTAACCATATATAGGCCAATGTGTTATGGTGACAAGAAAAATATGATTGTTGTTTTTATGTGATTCATTTTAGTTGTTTTTGGTTGGATTATGTTGCTGGAGATGGCTTTGTTTTTCTCACAAATTAATGATATTAAGAATTTGTAACTTGTTAAGATTTAGAGTTGGTGTATTGATTATAATAACAATATGTTCTACAATCACTTTTATAAGATCGTCGTATAGGAAATGGCCAAAGAAACCTAAGCAAACGTATTTAGTGTGTTTTATTTTTTTATTCAAGTCCATTTTTCACAGAACAATTGACGGCTTTTGAGTTGTGGCTGGATCATGGATCCAAGCATAAGAAACCACCTGAGTAGTTGCCTATTGTTCTACAGGTGCGAGTTATTTCATGGTATTGTTTTTATGATAAACATTTGGACACTTTATTTACTTTTGGTTTTGTGTAATCCTTGTGAGAAAACAAGTAAGCAATCATGATTTCAACATATGATAAAAGGATACTAAACACAGATGACAGATGGGGCCACTTGCAGGGGCGGATCCAGGGGTGGCTGGGGATGGCCGGCGATTTTCAATTTTTATTTTTATTTTTTTTATGTGTGATTTAAATTTTTTTAAAATATATACATTGATGGCCTCCCTAATTAAAGAGAAGAGTTGTTAGTGTAGTGGTAAAATTGGTTTTAATGTACTGAAAGATTAAGAGTTAAAATCTTGCCAGCTTCTTCTTTTTTAAAATTTTATGTTTTTTATCTTAAAATTACCAAATTTCGTAAATGACCATTGTATTTTCCCAAACAAACAAGATTACTAAAAAATATATTTTATTGCTCAACACCCTTTGTCTTTAACTTCATGTTTATTTTATGCTATGTTAAACATAAAAAAAATATATATATTTTTGTATTAAACCCTATTTATTTTATCTTCCATTCGACATATTTTTTACACCACCCCCCAAAAAAAAATTATTCTGGTTCCGCCCCTGGCCACTTATGGGCGATATTCACACTTCATAGGTTGTTTGGTAATAGGTTTGAAGCTGAAATGTATTTCGTAGCGGAAAGTAGTTTATTTTATTGAAAAACTTAAAATAAACTTCATGAAGTAGTTTTTTCATTCTCCTATTATTTGGGGTGCACAGTGCTACCTATTGTTATTATATTGTCTTCTCTGGTTGAAGTGCGTATGATTTTGTTGTGTCTAGTTGCAATTTGAGCTTAAGACTGCAGAGTCGTATACTTGCAGACAGGGTATGGTTACTTTATAGTAGTATACTTGTAATTGCACTTTACAGCTTGTTTAGGTATAGATTCTAAGCTGCAATGCTGTTGGTTGCTATCTTAAAAAACTAACCCTTTTTTGCTTTTTTATTTGGCTGATAAAGTAGAAGATATTTTTGGATGAACTTAATTTCTTCTCGCTTCAAGTAGGCCACAATTTTGCTTAAAGTATCCTTCTTTCCCCAGAAAGAAAGCATCATTTAATCTTTGATTTGACTTGAATGATCTCTTCTCATATTTCACTAAGCTAGAAATTTAGAACTTTAGAAATTAGCACAAGAACATGTCCTGGTTTCACCACTATTTGCTTTCCCGTGAAAGACAAGAAATACTAATACTAGATCTGTAAAAAGTTGCGTCATTTCAGGAAGTAATGGCTGAAAAAAGATGATGTTTTAGATTTCCTTTGTAGGAACCTATCATGAACTGAGGTTTGACACTTGGTTAAGTTTATTACAAATGAGCCGGTGCTCTCCAAATTAAAGCAGCATACTTCTAGGAGGTTTAACTCTTAGAATAACATTATAAGTTTATGAAAGTATCCAAATCGTGCTTAGTTTTGTTCTACTTTTCTGCTTAAAAGAACTTACTTGCAATTTTCTGTTTATGCAGTAACTACATGAGTTTCATATACCCGTTAATTAATTTTACTCTTTGACACTCCTGATGCGGGGGATGTTTGTGTATTTAAAGTGTGTTGCTAAGAAACTTAAGTAACCTTAATTGTTATTTGTTTATTTATATATGTAAAATAGGTCATGTAGTTGTAGGCATGTTTCATTGGGAAGCAACTATCATGGGACCATCTGATAATTCTTATGCTGGAAATGTATTCCTAGTGACTATTCACTTCCCTCCTGATTATCCTTTTAAGCCCCCAAAGATATTCCGTTCATGTTTATATTCCAGATATAAATGATGTTAATTATCAACCTATTTTCTTGTTTTGTGGACTTTTAAAGATTTGGCAACTCAAAATGGAATATCTTAAATATGCTGATGAGCATTCATTATCTGTAGGTTCCTTCTCTCAAATCGCAAGGCAATCTTTGTGGTTCAATGTTGTCGATACCATAAATTGCCACAAGTCTTGGATAATGAAATAACGGTACTACTTAATGCTTGCTTATAGCCTTATTTTGTTACAACTTTTAGGAAAATAAGTTGGCTTATTTCAGGGTAAGAGATATCTATCTATGTTTGTCCAGCTTCAAAACTTCCCATTTTTACAAAACTGAAACTTAAAAATCTCAACTCTTGAGCTCGCCAGCCAAATGCAAAGCACCTTATAAGTTATAAGTCGATACGTTGAACTCAAAGTTACAACCAAAGAAGGAATGTGTCTCTTGCTTAAACCCTCTCGAGTCAAATGTTTAGAGCATGGGTTGTACAAAGAGAAGCATATGATCGACAAACCAAGATTAAGAGTGATATCAATTTCATTTTGCTCATTGTGGTCATTCATTAGTCTTGAACTGTTATAGCTTAGGTTTGGTTCTATGTAGAACAAGGTAGTTTAAAGATCAGGTTTTATGGTTGTTATTTCTAGCAGAACAAGAAAAAGAAAAAGAAATCTTACCGTTTAAATGTCGAAGTATGAATGAAAAATAACCTATTCAGGGAGATGATATCGTACTAGCTTTTGAACAAGTTAGAATCTAGCTCAAACCATTCCTAATGGGGTAGAAAGATGGATTCATTCCTAATCTGAAGAGGTAGTAAGTTAGTTTACCATGATCTTAAGGTTGTATTTCCATATTTTTTGATAAGATTTCTGTTTGTTTGGAGTCTATATTCTGATATTAGTTTTGCGAATTTGGACTGTACGCTTGGATGAGAACTGCAATTGACCAACTTTTTTTTTATGACATCTGCTAAGTGTGCTAGTATATATGGTTTGTCTGGAATCCACAGTTAGCCTATGGAAATAATTTTCCATAGTTACACCCTCTATAATCTATATAATCATACTTTACACATCGCAGTTGCTGTTGTTGGTGACTTTGTACCATTGTAAAATGATAAAAAATCAAAGATTGCTATCTTCGTCACAATTGACATTCCTTCTTAAACTTGTCTAGTATTGCAAGTTATATAAAGTTCTTAGTTTTGTAAATTACACTATAATCTTATTAATGATTTGGTTTACACAGGCTTCAGACCAGCATTTAAATAATGGCCAAATAAGTTAAGGAAATAAGGACTGAAGTGATCGATGTAAAGAGCCTATAAGTGTGTGGTGGTATATTGGTTCCGTAAATTGACTTGTTTGGTATCATGTCAATCGAGACCTTGAGTCATCTAAAACCACAAAAGGCAGTGCATCGTTTTGTGTCAAGGGGTTAGAATGACAATTAGCCCATGAGAGGACTGCTAGGAAAAGACAGAACGACGTCTGGATGCATCGGATAGAAAGATGTATGCAGCGTTAGCAGAACCTTTTTACAGTCAAGGGTTTACACTTTCAGAAGAAGGTCGGGTTCAAAAAAATTGTAGGAGATGAGCACGATGACGATAGTACATCTCCATGATAGGCGTTTCCTGTTTTTCTGATTTAGAATTTATATTTGAATTATTCATTTCTATTACTCGTTTTGTAAGTATGTGTTGATTGGATATTTTACATATAAATTATTTTATTGAATGTTTTTAATGATATTGATCTTAATATTTGTGTATTCATTTATTCAATAAAAATATAATTTGTAATGATTCATTTTAGTAATAAATTGTAGTAGACATCAAAATGTAATGATAAATAATAAGAGTTGAGCCTACAAATCTTTTGGCAAACAAGTGTTCTTTTCATCATCTACTAGCGACGAAGTATTTATCAGGAGATCTGTGCTACTTGAACTTATCTAATACATTTATCGGTGAAGTTTTTCGTCGCCAAAAATCTAGGGACGAATATATTTATCGCCCATTTCGTCGGGCAAAATCAAACTTTACCGACGAATTTATTTTTTCATCGCTCTGTTCCTGCCCGACAGTGCATACGCGACGGAGGCTTAGCGACGAAACTTTCGTCGGCTTGTATTTTAGGCGACGAAATTTTAACTCTAGCGATGAATATTTTTTGTCGGCCTAGGTTATTTTTCTTGTAGCGCTATTGGAAACTAATGACCAACGCGGATTAATATGTGAATACATGTTTACACATTTTTATAACATATGATGAAGAACGAAAAACTGGAATTTTTTGCGACGTAGAAATAGTGATCTCCAAAACGTACTTGGACCTGTGCTGTTTGGTTTGTTTGCCCTTTAGGTGTTCGTGTCTCACATGAAGGAACGTCCTCATTTGCTCACTGGTTCGAGCAAATTATTAAATCGCAACCACCGAAGGATAGTGTGGAAATAATTATGAAGGTGTGTTGGCAACTGTGAAAAGTAAGAAACGATATGGTTTTTAACAAAACAAAACCGAGGCCTGGATTGATTTGTGATTGAAAGAGCAATGAGGCTATACAAGGAATTTATTAAAGATTGCAATGAGCAAAATGAAACACCAACAGATCAAAATACTCTAGCTTTGTGGAGCCGACCGCCAATTGGATGTCTAAAGATTAATACTGACGCATTGTTTAAGGCATCGAGTACTTGGGCTGGGGGAGTAATCATTACTCGAGATAATTTAGACGGCGTTGTAGATATTTGGTGTGGACGTTTCAAAGCTTCTAGTCTGCTAATGGCTGAAACTTATAGTCTACGATTTGCTTGTGTAAGAACGTTAGACAAAAACTGGAATAACATTATATTTGGGACGGCTAGTAGCGAATTGGCAAAATTCTGTACAACATTTAATTGTCATATGCCTTGGGAAATTGAAATTATAGTTAAAAATATTCGTAAACTCGGAGAAGACAAATATTAAGTTTTTGTTTGAGGGTCCCGTGAAACTAATAAACCGGCTAATTATTTAACAAATTATGTTAGGGAGGAACTTATAACTTTTTGTTCGACTTCTATGCCCGACCAACTACGGTCTTACCTTTGTAATGATGTAAATTAATATAAGTATTATTTGTTTAATAAAAAAAAACCCTGCTCTTTATAAATGTTCAACTTGGTCCACACATCAATAATTTTTAATAGCAAAAATAATTACATTCCACCTATGACATGAGCATCTTATAGAACAAATTTCTTTAAAGAAAAACTGATGCACAATTTTGTTTCAGGAAAAACCTATGACATGCCCAAAACCACTAAAAAAAAGTGTTGAATAGCAATAGTAACAATCGGAAATCTGAGTATAATTATTTTTGCTTTCGTTTGATCTTTGATGGAGCAGTTGATTTCAATAGTTTTGGATTGCACTACTTTTTATAGTCACTTCTAGCTTTCGCTAATTCTAGGACCTCTTGCACGGTTTTTATCTTTTACTGATCTCGCTAAGTTTATTGAAGTTGACAGAGGTTACGGGGATGAGTTTCATACAAAATGATAAACATAGAAAAGTTATTTGGTTTCTTTCATTTCCTTTGTCACTAGATAGCGAATTGTTCAATTAGATAATTAAAAGTTCTACTAGTTTCAATTATGATATGATGGCACTTCTTACCTTCCCAAAAAAAAAAGTGCTTGCATGGGAAATTGTGACAATTTTTTCTTGCAACGACCTATATATGTAGCAAATTTTTTGTCGATTAACGACGGTTTCTTGACAACTTCGTCATAGGCACGGTTCGGACTAGCAAATTTAACTTTCGTTTTGTATTGATTAGACTTGTTTCACTAATTAAAATGTTATAGCAACACCGCAACAAAATATTTTGTTACTACGTACACTCTTGTTAAATTTATTAGCGACACTCATTTTAACAACGGATCGAGAGTCTTTTGTATTATAGACTTATAGTGACATTTTTTTCATATTGTTTATGTAATTGAGTGCACAACTTTGGTTACATTATCTTCGTCTGATTTACTACATTGACTATCTTTGTCTTCAATGAAAATTCCTTTTTGCGGCTTCCATGGTATGGTTTTAGGAAGTTGACAAGTAAAATGTTCTGGGAATTTATTCCGTTTGTTTTAGTTTGAATGTCATTACTCATTAGCATGCTTCAACAAAACAACTTTACACTTTACAAAAGCGAATTTAGATTAAGTTTGAAATAAAGAAAAACACCCTCATTTTCTTCTTCTTTCAATGTGAAATGTGAAGTTTCCATGAAAATCCCTTATAATTAATCAGTATTAGAAAAAAAAATCAAAAGTGAGTTAATTATGGCATTGAGAATAATCAAACTTTTACGCTTGTTTGGCTGTAGAATTTTTTAAGGTTAAATCTTTAGGTTGGAAAAAGCTATGTTCATCTAATAAAATAAAAATAACTAAACTTTTAAGCTGCTACCTAAAGCCCGCTAAGATTAAAGACATATAGCAATAGGTATAAAATAAAGTTGGGACCCTAAAAAGATAAATTATTTAAGGTTTAGCCTAGCTCCACTCCAATACGTATTTAAGAAAATAGGCCTTTTTAGCAAACATATTTAGGTTTAATACAATTCTGATATATATATATAAAAGGGTTTTAAATCTAATTTGTTCCATTTTTAACAATTACTCATTCCGTCCCGATTTAATAGTAAGTTTGGAGATACGTGCAATTTTACAATGCAAAATTGATAAACTTAAAATGTCATAATTGTAAGATATAATTTATATTTAGTATATTCAATTATCAACACATTTCGATTTAGGATACTGAACTTTCACTTTTTTCATTTAGTATACTGAACTAAAGTTTCTATTTTGATTAATATATTTTTATCCAATTTAATCATTAAATTACTAAAACACGCTCATTTAGTTTCAGTTTAGTATACTATACTTTCATTTTTTTTCACTTTTGTATACAATGATTCTTTATATTTATTAATTATTTTAGAAAATGACTCAATAATTTAATTATAAATTCAAATATAGTGTTGTTATAATTGTACCAAAAGTAAAATGAAAAACAAATAGAGTGAACAAAATTCTAAAATCTTAGCAGTTAAAGAAGAAGAATATTATATTAAAAAGTCAATAGTGCTTATATTCCGTGAATTTTTATTTTTGGTACTTATATTCCAATTTTGGTCTGGAATCTATTGTTTCTGACTTTATGTACATAAAGTACCATTCTATTGCTTGATAAATTAAACGATTAAACAAAAATAAATTGACATGTGCAATATATATTTTTCGAAAATTAGTCTAACATAATATTATTATTATTTTAATATGTTTAGTTTGATACTTCAACCATGATAAAAGAGCCAACATAATTTCAAATAGAGAAAATTTTCGGTTGGTACTACTTCATGTTATACTAGAATATTTAACCTAATACCATATCATCAATTGTTTACATAGAATAATAAATCATAGTTTTAAACCAGTCATAAATTATGATAGTACGTACACTGTTTATTTAATCTTTTGAATCGTTTAACAAAAATGTTGTATACGAAAGTATACGCGTTAAATATTTTAACAGTATATCAACTAAACAAGTTCATAAATTTGGACAATTTACAAAAAAAAATTATACTATGGATGCTGTTTGATGACAAAATAATTTAGAGTATGAAGATTTTAAGTTTGATGGGGGTATTTTGGTACATTAGTACTAATTTGATTTTGTTTCAAAACTATCGAGTACATTTCTAAATTAATTAATAAGCAAAAAAGAATAATTGTATATAAAAAGGAAAAAAAATGAAAGCATAATATACTAAACTGAAACTAGCATAAGTTTGATGAAAGTATTTGGTACTTTAATACTTAAGTTGGACAGAAATATACTAATTATTAAAGAAACTTTAGTTTAGTTTACTAATTTAAAAAGCTGATAAGTTCAGTATATTAAATCAAAATGTGTTAATAGTTAAATATATTAAATATAGGTATATTTGGGCTCAATTATTGAGTTGTAGGAAAAGGAGATTAAAAGTCGCAAAACACATGATTAAAATGTCAAAGATTCTATTTTATTTTATTTCGAGTATAGGTGTGTACAGGGTTTATTTGAGTATGTATCATTCATTAAGATGATCTACTGTTTGGTTTAATATAGTAAAGTTTGAGGGAAAAAAGTATTAAAATTTACAAAACAATTTATTTTATTAAGCTAGAATTTAACAAAGTTTCAGCATGGCGGACTATAAAAGAGGAGTTGCACCTCATTCCTCATCATACCAAGTTTCCTTAAATTTAATGATTTTGGTTTAAATTGAGAGATGGATCACTTACACCAACAACTCCTTAATCTTAGGTAAACTGTAATCCACTTCATATACAAGAAACTTTGAGCATTCCTTATAAATATAATTAAGAAATGATATTTTATTCTATTCCTATAATAATAGTTTTATTATTATTTAATTTAAAAATAATATCTTCCCAATTCTAACAAACACTTTTAATTCTTATCAACTTTATGTACTGAACGATGAATTGAAAATACAATATTATATTAGTGAAATTCCGGAAATTTTGTCTTTCATCTGCCAATTTTTTCTTTGTCATTAATTAAAAAAAATTGTCAAGATTCACACACATTAGTTCAGGATGAAAACTTTCACCCTTACATCTTTTATTGGATGAAAAAGAAACCACCATTTTGTACAGTTGTTTTAAAAGAACAAATGTTTTCGGTCTGTCATCTTAACAGGTCAGCGCAATATAAAATAATGTTTGATTTTATGAGAATCAAAAGCTGTCACAAGTCTGTCGTTAATTTAAAAAGTTGTCACAAATCTGTCGCAAATTCACTAAAATGTCACAAAACCGTCACAAAAACCGTCGATAATAAGCTCGTAACAAAAAATACCGTCAGTAATCCCGTCGTTATTTAGTTATTTTTTTGTAGCGAGCTATCTTAGCTCACCTAAGAATTGGATGTGCTAGCTAGCAAAATTAGTCATATTTATAATGAATTAAAGAATGAGATATGTAGACATAGAATATGTCAAAAAATTAAAAATTAATATTTAAATGTGATAGAGGGAAACTGAAATCGTATGAAACTACCTTAGATTAAGGGAAAATGTGAAGAAACGGATGCGCGTTGGTGAAAGTATCCACCCCAAATTGCTTCTTTTTTTTTAAGCGAAAAACACTTGAAGTCGACTTGGGGACTAATTTGTAACAAGAAAATGAGGATCTATATTTTGAAAGTCAATACTTATGCAACTTAAATATGTCAAGCTCTTGGTGCATCCGCGCTTAGAAATATTATTACAAATAAAAACTTAGAAGCAGATGAAAGACTATCGTATACGATTATGGATCATGTATAGGTACACTTTAATTAGATAGACATGTACAATTCAAATTAAAATGTGTAGACATTTCAAAATTAATATGCCTATATATACATGCACTTGACGTATACTTTGTGTAGACGGTTCACATAGATATGTGTATAACGTTCAACAACATATTTATATGTATTTTTTTTGTTTTTTCTGGACATTATAATTAATTTTTTGAGGGCCCTTCAAAATCGTGACACTTTGAATGACCTGATGGGTATATATCTAGTGCACGCAATATTACATAGTATATAATAAGAGTACTCATTTTTCATGTGTGCGTGCACACGTGGTGACATGACTATACATGAAATAGGTGGGGATACAAATCTTATTTGCCTTTTGGGTTAATAGTGTTCTTTACATGTGGACGGTGTGTGATAGTAAATAAAACTGAAAAGGGAATCTATGAATTCTCTCGCTTATCGTTTTAATCAGAACGTGACAGCAGTATAATAATAGTCCGCGTGGTTCACATATTATGCGATTTTGCTGAACACTGAACCTGACAAAAAGTGTAAAACTGAATTTGGAATTGTTTTTTGAACACTTCCTGATCTATGCATATCTCTTATCGTTCATATTTATTGAAAAGCTCTGAAATTGATGTACTTGTTTAGTATTGAAATATCTTACCTTCATTTCATAGTATTCAGTATGTGTCTTTTTGCACATTAAAAAAATTATGAAATTTAAGTTCCATGAACTTTTAAGGGCTAAAAACCGAAGGCTGTATAATTGGCTACATAGATAAACTAGTGGAGTATAACTTATAAAAATAAAATAAAAGAATTCCAGAACAGAGCTCACGGAAAATTTGGAAAGAATATTAAAATGTTTGATATTCTGATCACTGAAAATATACAAATAAAAGTTGACGGAATAGTTGAAAATTATATTTATGTACACAGTGATACCATGATATGGCAGATCTATATATATATATATATATACATCTATAAAATTGTTCCTTAATCTCAGCCTTAAGTGATAAGCCAGACAGATTATCAAAATGGATCTTATATTTCCCAGGCCTATATATATATATATATATTAAGTAGAGTGATTTAAATCGATTTAACAAAATATTACTTTAAAGCAAAACAATGTAATTATGTTATGTGCTTGAAAATTACATGACTGTTCTACTTGAAGTGTAACTTGTAATGGATTATATAATTATTGGTGACTACTTAATTGCATGTTTGCAACAATTCATGGACGGCAAGCCAAAGAGTAGATAAAGGGGTACACTCGCAATCTTTACAAGATTGTTATATTTTCTATAAGAAAATTTTAAGATGATCTAAGAACAATGAGTCTTGTAACTCCATAAACTAATAATTAATAATTTGCAACCCCATAATTTTATCCTGCCATCCTAACAATTGATAATTTACATACACTTGACCTATTTAACCAAAAAATATACATACGCTTGATCTGAAACTTTCAACTAACATAGCTCTTTACTATAGAAGTTTGCACATTATTTAATCTTATGCACAAATGGAAAGGAGAAAAGTTCGAAAATTAACTCTCTTGTTTCCAAATGAACAAGCGGCGTCAAAAGCAAAAAAAATGTTCAAAAAGTCGTCGAATACTTTCTTCTATTGCATTTTATTATAATGTTCATGGTTTCCACAAAGGCGGTGATGTAACTAAAAAGTTGGATATGAGGCAGCTTCAATATTTTTTTTATTGCAGTCTAAAATAAATCAAGTATGATCATTTGATTGTATTAGATCTATTGTAGACTGGAACATGATGCAGACTAAGTCGAAGTAGACCATATAAATCCTAATCCCCTCTCATATGCTTACTGACTCATACCCAGATCACTGAGTAACACTATTGTGAATCCGGTCCACTATTATTTAATGTGTGACACCCATTAAAAATTCAACACCTATTAAAGAAGCCAAATATAATTAACTTAAAATTAATTCAAATTTAAAACTAAAAAATATTTGGTTACCACACACAAAATAATAGTGGACCAGCCTCATATAATTAATTTTTCACATCCACAGCACGTTCAAAGCACAATTTTCACATTTGATAAAAATTAAAAATCTGAAAAACAAAAGTCTCAATTATTAATCAAATTATAAATATATTTAAGAAATTTTTTTGACAATATGGCAAAAACGAACAATATGACAAAACAAAATTCATAATAATAAATATCATAGTTCAAACAAAATTAACGAAAATATCAGTCAGACAATTTTTATTTTTATTTTTTCATTCACAGGGGTGAGTTTGTTTTGTAAGAATAAAATAAAGAGATGAACAAAGTCAAAGCAAAGCAAAGCAAAGAGAAAATAAGATGTTAGATTGTTTTTATTGAACATATTGAGATTTTGATATAATCCAATGGTTCATGTATTTTTATTTTATACTCCGATAAAAAGTTTTATTGGAGCCACTTTTCCCAAAAAGTTACAGTTTCAAGTTTCTAACATGGTATGCAGTTTTCCAAATATTTCCCTTGTGATGCCACTATAGTTAAAGCACATTCCACCTTTTCGTTCTTGTGAAAATGACAAAAGCAAATAAAGAACCCACACCGACCAATACCAAGTTTCATACGTGCTTGCTCATTAGTGGATTTTTGAATGAAACATCTTCTTCTTAAGGATACTGATGAATCCGGCGTCATTTTAAAATAATATACTATCTCCGTTTTCAATTAACTGTTCTTTATGAAATTACGTGCAATTTTGATCGGTTTATAACATGTATCAAAATTTTCGAAATGAAAATTTTCAAAACTAAATCATATAATTTAATGTTTGAACTATATGATTAAATTTTAAAAAATTTCATTCTGACAATTTTGATACTAGTTATTAGCCGGTCAAAATTGCACCTAGTTTCGTAATGTACAATTAATTGGAACGGGGACGGTAACATTGTTTAATATGCCAAACGAGTAAATAATTTGTCCCTTTTGATTGATTAGTGGGAATCAGGGATTTTACATAAATTAATTAAGGTCCGTTTGCAATTTTTTCTCAATCCGCCAATGGTTTGTTGAGATTCGATGAATGATACCTACCCATGGCTAATTTTTCGCCTTGGAAGTTAAATAAAATAAAATATTGAAAAGCCTTCTTTAAAAGGCTAACCTTATCTTCAAGCTCAAGGATATCAACAAGAGGTTTTGTATAGGAGCAAAGAATGAGAACATGAGTCATGGTCGAATAAATTGTCTATGAAGATGCCCTTAGGCCCTAGAAGTTTGACATATTTATTGTCGAAAGACACGAGTGATAGCTAGCGCTTCGTGCATGTTTTGCTATTTTTTAAAAAAATTCGTTGTACCAAAAAAATAAATAAATGAGAACATGAAAAGTAATGGATAGATTAAAGCTTGCAAGCTTTAATATGATATGGTTAATTGGTTATAATTTGTCAAAATTTAAGAAAATGAACATACTTACATGATATAGAACAAGTCTTCATGAACTGTAACTTCATCTCTCTAAATATAAAGGGGATATTAAGCACTTAAGAAAGATTAATGAAGATAATTCTTGAAACACAAATACATTTTTTCTATAATTAATAACCATCGATCTTTTTGGAGGTAAACCGTTTTGCGGACGTCAGATATCGAACCATGGTGGCGGACATGAATCATGATATATTATGGTCTTAAATTTCAACCACTTGGACTAATCAACTTGCTCAAATACACATTATTTCATTGATAGATTTTTATTAAATACTTTTTTGCAAAGTCCAGTTGGATATATTTCATATTAATTATGTAAATATAGTGAGAAACTTACTACCTTGGTATCCAAGCCAATAAAGTAGAGAACAAGTATATCTTTTTTGTCGCTTATTTTAGGTGAAGCAACGTACATTAATTCAACAGTCAAAATTCAACCTTTTACTAATTCATGATCTTGAAAGAATTGCATCAGTACTTTATCCAATTTCTAAAATATATTCAAATTTTAACTGATAAAATAATGATATATATATGCACTACTTTGTGAATTTCATAATTTCATACTGATGTAGTAATGTGTATGCAAGTTCTGAGTTGCAAATCGCCGTCATCGTAAAGAATTACAAAAGAAATTCTTTAAAAAAAGATGTGAATTATTGGAAGAATTGGTGGAAGAAATATGAATAGAAGATTGAACACCTTGATATTGTTTCACATAAATTTTCCCCAAGTGTAGAAGACAAAAAAATGAATGCGAAGCAAACTAAATTTTATTTATCAATTAATTTGCGAATACAATCTCTGATAATTTCTAAAAGAAAATATAGAAATGAAAGTCCTTTGATTCTGCTATTCGAACAATTTGTGATGACTCGAAATGCTGTTGTAGACTTTTTGATGAATTTTGTTGAATTTGCTGAACTTGAGTAGAATTCTTCATATTTGATGAAGAACTTTGTAATTTTGTTGATTTCGTTGATGATCCTGACGCTCTTCAGATTTGGTGAAAAACTTAAAGATTTTGATCTGCATAAACGTGTTTTTGCCTTTTTGTAATCGTTCCTGAAGATCAAATGCCGGTTTGTTGTAGATTTCTTGGATGGAGTTCTTCAGATTTGGTGAAGAACTTTGAAAATTTTGATTTGCAGAAACGTCTTGCTTATTGTTTGTAGTCGTTCCTCAAGATCGAATGCAGACTTTTTACAGAAGTTCTTCAGATTTGGTGAAAAACTTGAAGATTTTGATCCGTAGAAACGTTTTGTTTGCTGCTTTTAGACGTTTTTGAAGATCGAATATCAAGTTTATTGCAGATTTGTTGCAGACTTTGAAGGCATTCGTTGAGGCCGGAGTGTGCAGAGCTTCTCCTAGGAGTTGATCCCCTGACGTTTGTGGAGGAGCAGAGCTGATTTCCTAGCAGCTGTGGAAGAGTGGAGCTGATTTTCTATCGGCCGTGGAGGAGCGGAGCTGATTCCGTATCGGCAGTGGAGGAGCTTCTCTCTTTAGTATTCAAGACTTTTTTTATTGTTAAATAATGGTACATTCACCCCTCTATTTATAGTTTTTAGGGTGAATTTTTAATTAAAATGGCACATCCCTAAGTTTCGGCTCATTATCATATACGATCAACACTTGTCATTTGATTTAAATTTAATATTTGTGCTTTGAAAACATTTTAATAAGTTCTATAATTTTAAAAAACTCTTTTTTTGCTCCATAGTAAATGAGTTTTAGCAAAATAAATACTTTTATTTTATTTTAATTTACTATCTTAATTTTATGTGATAATAAATTATAATTTATTTATTTTTAAATTACTAATAACTTGTTTTCTATTTAAATTTAGATGTTAGTAATCAAATTAATTTTGTTTAAGAGACACGTGACGTATTTTAATGGCCATAAATTTTACGTGTCAACAGATATACCTCCAAACAATACATATTTGTTACCGCGCACGAGATACATTGGAAGCCGCGGATGATTTGATTGGAATGAAATTTGGAATGAGTACACTTGATAATATGAATCATTTGAAAACAAACGTACTTGGAGCGGATATTTTACAGGATCAACTGGGTTTGGCTTTAGTTCCTTTAGAAATGTTGTTCGAGTAACTATATCTGGACCAATGTGAGTAATTTATTTTAAAAATATTTATGAAACCGATATAATTTATAAAATTTAGTCCATGAGAAGAAAGATAAACAATAAGAAATTTTAATATTTTTTAACAACACCAAAACGAGTAGAAGTTTTTGGTTCGTCATGAAAACGAGTCGATAACCAACAGGGGTGGCCCGACTCCACGGATTGCCCAACACTCAAATTATTCGGTTACCCGTAGCATTTTTATCAAGCAAAAATAAAATAAACCAACTTTATTTTAATTGATATATATATATCGGTGTTTTGTTTTACAAATGTTGAATTAATACAATTGTCAATTTGGGTTAAAATGGAATTTATAATAAACTGAGCTTTATATAATTGTATTGGAATGAACCATTGGTATCAGTGCAGTCTGTGCCCCAGGCCCAAACCTTACTGGACTTGGGCCTGGACCGCCTTTGATAACAAATAGCCTTAAAGAACCAAAGAAGACGAACACGGCAATTTTCGTCTCATTCCACCCTAGTGGTGGTGGTGATGGTGGTAGTGTGAGAGCGCTGTGTGTCGAATATGATTTGTTGATGATTCCTAATATAATTTGTGAAAAAAAAACATATACAATTTCAGTTTCAAATGATATTGTTTGACATATTATACTGTTTCATCGCTGTCACTACACAAAAACTGTAATAACAAGAGAAAATTACACAACATCATATTGAATGGAAATCTATTTTATTCAACAACAGATCAGCTTACCATATAATGGGACGGAAAAGCTTTTGCGTGTAGAATACAATTTGTTTTAAAAATCCATTTCTCGCTAATTTATATTGGAAGTCAAGGACAAATTGAGATTATAGTCAACCCAATTGACATTTAGAAAGCGTCTCCATATATAATATATTTTAAGTTACTTGACATCTGAATATCTAATCACAGAATATCTCAAAAGGCTATTTTAGTCTACAAGTAAATATTTCATACTTTTCGATACACGTACTATTTGGAACGAACGAGTCAATTCCAAACCAGCTTTTCCAAATTAACCCTCACAACTCACTAAAATTACACCAAAACCTTTGTTACAAGTCACAAATAGTGGCACATTATGTTATTTATAGTATTATGTAAGGGTATTTTATTACTTTGCCTTCTATATAAACCATAACTGATTTGTTCATTTCAATCTAACAGCTATCAAATTGACTATCCCTTTATAACAGAATGCTGGTCGGTTACGCGCCACCAGCTCACTTCAAAACAAATCATTCGCCGTTAAACCCCTTAACGAGACCGACAGTTAACTGTTACGCCGCTAGTACCACTTCCGTTAGCTCAACAAGAAAGCATTTAGCTAATCTCGAGAAGTTGCTCCAGACCCGACCTGACCCCACAGACGCATCACCAACCCCCGTTGAGAAGACCGGTTTTCTTGAAAACCTGAACTTGCGAAACATTTGGCCTGAAACGAAAGCAACTGAGGAGATTTCGCCATGTCATCTGAACAGGCTCCAGCGGCTCCTGTCCAAGTCGCAGGAGCACTCCCCTCGGAACGACCTCAGTCGTCGTTGGAGGGAGTACCATGGGTCGAACGAGTGGTCAGGACTCCTCGACCCCCTCGATGAGAATCTTAGAAGGGAGGTGATACGGTACGGGGAGTTCGTCCAGGCCGCCTACCACTCCTTCAACTCCGATCCCACCACGTCATCTGACAATGTGGTGGGCGTCCCCCGCCACGTGGCACTCCCCGACACCTTTTATAAGGTGACCAAGGACCTTTACGCCACATCGTCTGTCGGGCTCCCTGGCTGGGTTGATGACGTGGCGCCAGACCTGGGATGGATGACCCAGCGGACGAGCTGGATGGGGTATGTGGCGGTCTGCGAGGACGAGAGGGAGGTCGCGAGGATGGGGAGGAGGGATGTAGTGATCGCCCTCAGAGGGACCGCCACGTGCCTCGAATGGGCCGAGAACATGAGGGACCTGCTCGTGCAGGTCCATGATGACAGCTCGGCACCCGGGCAACCTAAGGTGGAATGCGGGTTTTTAAGCCTTTTCAAGACGTCGGGGACCAATGTCCCTAGCTTGTCCGAGACGGTGGTACAAGAGGTGAGGAGACTTATGGCGTTGTACGAAGGGGAGACTTTGAGTATCAGCATCACGGGACACAGTCTGGGTGCTGCCTTGTCTTTGCTGGTAGCGGACGAGCTAAGTACGTGTGTGCCGAACGCACCACCGGTTGCGGTTTTTTCTTTTGGCGGCCCACGTGTTGGAAATAGAAGTTTTGCAAACCACGTTACCGAAAAAGGTGTTAAGGTTTTACGAGTAGTTAACTCTCAGGACGTTATAACTAGGGTGCCCGGGATGTTTGTGAGTGAAGGACTCGATAGGACACTTAGGAGCTCAAGTTTTGTTGAACCGGTGCTCCACGCCCTCGACAATAATATGCCGTGGGCATATTCCCACGTAGGAACGGAATTAAGGGTAGATACGAAGATGTCACCTTTTTTGAAACCGGATGCGGACGTGGCATGTTGCCATGACTTAGAAGCATACCTACATTTAGTAGACGGTTTTTCATCTTCAAATTGTCCATTTAGATCTAATGCTAAGAGAAGCTTAGTCAAGTTGCTGATTGAACAAAAGTCTAATGTCAAGAAATTGTATACAAGTAAAGCAAAGGCTTTAAGGTTGAGTATCGAGAGGGAAAACTTTTCTATAGCTAGTTGTTTACCCAGTCCATCGTAATTTAATTACCCAAGATATACATCCTAAAAAATGCCCATTTTTTAAGGGCTATTGTACAAACCTTGGATCATTGATTTTATTTTTTTCTATTCTAATTCTAATTAGTCTATCTAATTATTCCAGCGGGAATATGTAACTTTACCATTGTGTTACTATAGTATAGTATATAGGAAAAGTAGCTGATTCAGTGCACCAAACAAATGAAGGGATATTTTGGTTCTCCACTTGATTCTGAATTTTGATGCATTTGTTTTATAGTCGATTTCACCAAAATCGACATGTCTCAGATAAATATATAGTTAAAGAAATCAAGAAAAGTTAAGAAATGTACCGTGTACACCAAAAAGAAAATGTACCGTAATTTTCCTTCTGATTCTGATACAGTTCTGGGATCTATCAAACAACTTTTCAATGTCTTTTTTATTCATATAAATATTACACTTATATTTGGCATCGGTCGAGAATTAAACAGTATACCAAACTAATCACGTGGAGACCAACATTTAGAAACACTACTAAATTAATCTCTAAATGAAAGATTTTGAAACCAAAAGATATTTTTCCTATTTATACATATTTATGGATCAAAATTAGATAAGGTCACAACATTATTTTGGGGGTAATTGAATAGAGACTAATTTCAATTTGTAACAAAATATCTAAGTATATTAGCAGTGAAAACTATATATAGGGGCCTACAATCCATAGTATATTTCGTATCGATCGTTGTATCTCCGCAACAATTCAAATAGCATTTTTAGTAATTATGATAGACAGGAGCAATATATCTTACTTTGGGGTTAACTTCTTTGTTTCTGTATATTATTGTTGACTATCTATACAAGTCTTCAAGTCAATAACATAAGATATGTGCAAATCCAATTTATAAGATTTTGAGTTTCTACACTTTAATACCACCTAAAGTTGTTCACATTATTACCTTGTCTATTTCTTCTCATAGTAATATCTTATGATTACCCGTGTTAGTATACTAATCCAAATGAAACAACTAAAACGTTAATATACAAATTTCGAACTTGATAGATTGCTAGATCGGAGCTTCTACTCAGTGCCGGCCTAAGTGGGATGCAAACAGTCTTAGCGTAATGGGCATCGCCACAAAGGCAAACAAATATAGCCATTTTTTTTAATACTATATGTATTTCTATCTTCTTCTTTTTTACATATTATACCACTCTTGTCGAATTTCTTAATATTTCCATTTTGGTGAACTTTAGTGAAGAAAAAACACAAAAAAATAAATAAAAAATTAATCCTTCAGTTGGACTGGTGGTACTTGATACGTCTTTATTTTCAGTGTGATATATATATACATACATATATATATATGTATGTATATATATATATGTATATATTGATATATATATATATATATATATGTATATATTGATATATATATATATATATGTATATATAGATACTAGTGAAGAAAAAACACACATCAAAAAAATTATCCACGCGTGCGAGGCATGATATATATGATTCGGAAAAATAAATTTTAAAAAAATATACTGATTGAATGAATAGATTAAATTAAAAATCATGAGTAATATAATATTATTGTTATACAAAATACACGTAAAACGATTTTGTTTGGTATTATAATTGTTTTGAAAATATAATGATTTTTATGTGTTTTTAATATTTTGAATTGAATAAATGTAAATGAGTAATTAGTAAAAAAAAATGAGGGTATTTTCGAAAAAAATAGACAAAATTAAACAGGCTCATTTGTCGAATTGACTTATTATAATATAATAATACAAATCTACTTAGTAACAGTTTTGGCAAGTATCACGTCATATGTTAAGTTATATAAGCTGCATGGAAGAATTGCATGGATATATTGTAAAGGGTCAACTGTTAATTAAGTACTTAATATAATACAATATATCATCAATTTTATGGTTAATTCTAATAATTCAATGTTAGTGAAGTTTGTTTACCTACATGCATTTTTGTAAATGTTATATTATCGATCCATAATTCAGTGAATTTAATATATTGTATAGTTTTTTATCATTTTGTTTATTAATTAACCAAGTTTTTTGATATTTTACTTTTTCAAAAATCATGCTTATAGAGTGTAAATAGTTGTTTGACAAGTAATAAATTAATTATATCACAGAAAATTTATTAAATCTTTTCTAAGGTATAGGGTTAGAGCTTATAAAGTCTCTCTATATATATAGTTAAACCATTTTTTTTTAAAGAACACTCTGTTATTTTATTAAAAAAACACATTCTGTTATTTTGGTAACTAAGATCATTTAGAGTCAATTACTCAGTTGTTCACCAGCTTTATTAATTATATATATATATCAATGTATTTCCGAACTTTAATGATTCATGTCTAAAGCATATATAGACGTTTATTTGAAAAAAAAATTCTTCTGTAAACTTTTTCTTTTTTCATCAGCATTCACCAATATTGTCATGTTCTACTATTAACACAATTTTTTTCACTTTGCTTTTGTCGTAAAACTCTACTACTAGTAATTGATGAGTCATGAGAGGGTCTGATTCTATTAAATTTTAAACTTTTACCCTTCATATAAAGGCCCTGAAGATACAGACAAGGAAAATGTTAATCTTGAATAAGTATGTTTCTACATAATAATTTGAGGTAATTTCTGTAGTTTTGCGTACTAGTTCTATCATTTCGAACAAATTGCACTTTGTTACGTTTTGTATAATGAATAGATGAGTACTTGTCGACTTAAGTATCTAATACATAATAAAATTAATGTAGCTCTATGTTTAATATAAAAAAATGGTTTATAAGGAATTATAGTGCTTAAACAAACAAAAAGTAAATCCAATTAGCCGCCTCAAGAGGAATTATCTTTACACGATCATGCAAAAGGTGAATTAAACAGGACAGGGAAGTTCCCTCTTTTAGTTGCTAACTACCAAAAAAAGGTCCTACACGAAAAGAATATTGAAAGATCTCAAAAGTTAATCAAACAAGGTCAGCTTAAATAATCATATAATCTTTAATTGAAACAGTGAAGGAAAATAGAAGTGGAGAACCATCTCTAATAATAAAAAAAATATAGTTGGGGGGAAAAGAATTACTTTTTTGGCTTCGATCTCCTTTTAAAGTTGGTTTCCAAATATGGAGACTAAATAGGAGGCTCCCCGTTAAAATAATTAACTTAATTACTGAACATGCTAGGGAACTTTCCCTTGCTAGTTTTCTTGTTAATTAATCCTCTCCACTAACGATCCTTATTATAAAAGGTGGTGGTCGGCGTTGATTCTCACCCTATAATTGACTGGAAAAGTATCAATATTCTTTATTTTCAAATAAATGTTCAAATCCTTTTAGGCATGCAAAATGAACCATGACAAAGTAAAACACTTTTGACTAGTTACTAATGTCATTATGTTAGGGTACGTAACTCATGCAGTTCAACATCAATTTTATAAAGATTAAAGGGTGAGAGATAAAAGTAGCTAGCTCTAATTTACATAATTAGATTTACTGCCTAATTTAATTGATTAAAAAATTTCATATGGTATTTAATTAAGGTTAACCCTTGTATCAGATTAGACTTTTTATGAGTTTGTGATTCATTAAAATTTTAATAGCTCTCCTAGTAAGCTATGTACTTTCCAGCAAGTAAATGATTAGACGAGTACATGCATATATATGTTTGTGGTTGTCAAAGTCTGTATAATGGGTGTAAGTTTTAAACCGACCAAAATATTAGTAAGACGCAATTTTGATGTTAAATAAGCATGCATACACATTGCATGCCTATTTCCCAGTGGACACGTACGAGTTGACCTTTTTCAGAATGTATGAGATGTGAGCAGTTCCACAGAAATATTAAGTTTTGACAATGAAAAAAACAACAAATTCTTGGTCAACATGAAATAATGAAGGTAAAAGCCGTACTAGCTATCATCTCATTAATTAGTATTGGTAGTTGGTAAGGACAAAATGGTATTAACGTTTGGTTGCCCACACATAGAATGAGTGGTCGGTTTTTCAAAAGGTACACTTCGTTGGTTTATATTTAATTGTTAATTATAAAAATACGTCTAATTTTAATCGGTGAAAAATGTGAAAAATTTGTATCAAAATTGTTGAATGAATTTTTTTAAAAGTTAATCATATCGTTCAAATGTTAAATTTTATGATTATATTTTTTAAAAAAATATTTAAACAATTTTGATACAAGTTATAAGTCGATCAAAATTGTACATAATTTCGTAATGAACAATTAAATGAAAACGGAAAAATATGGAGCCAAAACTTAAACAAATACATCCTTCCGTACTAGATACCAATATTTAGCATTAGATTTCTAAGAAATACATGAATACAAGTTCCATAATTAGAATAA